>JACDOX010000207.1:297843-355186 GCA_014549065.1 Cardinalis cardinalis | reverse complement strand
AGTCCCATCCCCTGCCATGGACAGGGACACCTTCCACTGTCCCAGGCTGCTCCAAGCGCCAGCCTGGCCTTGGACACTTCCAGCCACAGCTGCTGTGGGCAGAAAGCAAGCTGATAACCAAAGAGCACATCACCAATCTCTATGAGAAGGTGTGTTTTCAATAGGATATGTTTTGGCTCCTTTCCACTTCTCTGATGGTTCAAGTTTTACCAACCATGAGACCAGCCTGCTTCAAGTCTTGCTCCCTTCTTCAGTCTCTTGGGCCCAATATTTGATAATTTGGGCACTGGGCACAGCTGGGACTCCATGGGCTGGGAGGGCTTTTCCAGCCTCAGGGATTCTGTGAAAACTGAAGGTCTAAGCAGAAACAGAAGGAGAAAAACACAAAATAAAGTGAATGAGGGAAGTACAACCAGGAGCTTTGGCCAAAGGGTGGCAGGGACAGGTTGGGCCCCACGTGGGTGTTGGGCAACACCTGAAATGTCTCAGAGATGGCAGCAATAGCAGAGACACAGCAGTGCCAGGACCTGTGCTCTGAGTGATGCAGGGAGGAGCCTCATGGAGCACGTCCTCTCCTAATCTCTGATTCTGATAATTTAGTTTTTGACACTGTGAATCATTGTGTTTTTCAAATTCAGCTGTTTGACATGCAGGAGAAGTGGGTAGATTTCATACTGCCAGACTGGATTGTAAGATTAATGTGTAGATTTCATCTTGCCAGAATGGATTGTAAGATTGTTATAGGGCACGTTAATCTTACAATCCATTTAGTCCCCACTTCTTCATTTGGTAGAGGTGAGGCACAGATTAATGAGTGAAGACCTTTTTTTTTCAGGCTGTGAAAGATTAGAAACATGAAGTCATTGAATAGTTTAGAAACATGAAATCTCTGAAAATTGAGATTTGTTTCATGGCTTAGAAACATGAAATCATTGAATACTTTGGAAACTGGAAATCTGAAAATTGAGATCTGTTTCATGGCTTAGAAACATGAAATCTCTGAAAATTAAGATTCGTTTCATGGTTTAGAAAGATGAAATCATTGAATAGTTTAGAAACATGAAATCTCTGAAACTTAGATTAGTTTCATGGCTTAGAAACATGAAATCGTTGAATAGTTTGGAAACATGAAATCTCTGAAAATTGAGATTCGTTTCATGGCTTAGAAASATGAAATCATTGAATAGTCTAGAAACATGAAATCTCTGAAACTTAAGATTTGTTTCATGGCTTAGAAATCATCGAGTAGTTTAGAAACATGAAATCTCTGAAAATTGAGATTTGTTTCATGGCTTAGAAATCATTGAATAGTTTAGAAACATGAACTCTCTGAAAATTAAGATTCATTTCATGGCTTAGAAACACGAAATCATTGAATAGTTTAGAAACATGAAATCTCTGAAGTTTAGATTCATTTCATGGCTTAGAGACATGAAATCATTGAATAGTTTGGGCTGGAAGGGACCTTTAAGATCATCTCATTCCATCCCCTGCCATGGGCAGGGACACCTTCCACTAGCCYGGGTTGCTGAGTCCCATCCAGCAGGTCTTGAACACCTCCAGGGGTGGGGAGTTCACAGCTTCTCTGGGCAACCAATGTTCTAACACCAATCTAAACTTCTTACTGATGCCAGAAAGTTTGAATTAATTTACTATGAAAAATAACAGGAAAAAAAAAATCCAGAAAGAGTGGGAAGCTCAGGGTTGGCACCAGGGTGGCAGAGGTCAGAGAGCAGCCAGGTCCCAGCTGTGCTGCTGTTGGTGCCCGTGGCACACAGGAGGTGATGTCAGTAGGAAAAGGAGGTGGGGAGATCAGACTCCAGGAGGAATAGGTGCTGGAGGCAGGTGAGGATTTACAGCATGAGCTGGAGGCGACCTCTGCCCCCAGCGCTGACTCACAAACCAACCCTGCAGTTTGGACAGAACGTGTGTACCCTGAGAGGGAAAAATACACATCTGTGAGGGGTGTTGTGTGCAATCCCCAGGGATTGCAGCTGCAGCCTTACTCATGGACATCATCCACAGGCAGGAACAAAGTAATCTAAGGAGGGAAAAAGCCAGGGAGCAGCTGGCCCCGCCCCGGGAGCCCTGTGCGGCTTCGCTGGGAGCAGCATCCCAGGATTGCAGCTTGAGATCCATACCCAGTGGGAAAGGGTTGTGGGTTTGGCCGCCAAGAGGATGTGCTGAAGTGTGGAGGAAGGCTGCAGAGGGTCTCTGGGGCTGTGTGGGCTTGCCYTTGCTGCAGCAGAGGCGGTGAGGGCTGGGCTGGAGGTCGGGCAGGCAGGGCTGGGTGGGCATTCAGGCTGGGAGGGACCTTGGGGTGCTCTGGCCRGCCTCCCCCAGAGCCAGAGCCCTGTGGCGTGCAGACATTCCTCATGGGGCAAGCCCTGTGGTGGTGGCAGCATTTGGCTGATCCTTGGGCACCAGCGCCTGAAATTCAGGTGGGGACTCCTCAGCAGTGCCTSTAGGGTGGAACATCCCCTGCTGAAACCCTCAGCCCATCCCCATCTCCTGCCTCTGCTGCAGTTTGGTTTGTGAGTTTTTCTTCCTGGAGCCCTTATGTGAAACCAAATTTTGCTTTTCCCCATGCTGTCTTTGTGTTTTAAACAAAATCTTCCATTCTTCTGCTTCCCCAGAATTCTAGGACTTGGGTATGTGTTGAGACCCAGGGCATCCCTCTGGCTGCCCTGGAGGACTCGAGACCCTGGCAGGGGCTCAGAGACCTTGGCACAGAGTCAAAGACACCTGTGCCTTCCATTTTAGCCCATAGAAAAAATYACCAACTTTGTGTGAAGTTTACAAGCCACAAGAGTTTAAGTAAAATAATAGTTAATTTGTCACAAAGTAAAAAAGTAGAATTTTAAAATTTTAAAATAGTAGTTCAAAAAACAAAATAAAAAAATCTGTGTCCTATCCTTTTTCTCCTTCTTCTTGTCCTCCATCTTCTGCTGTAATAGTAACACTTTTAAATTAATTTAGAATAGAAACACTGTCTAACAAAAGYAATAAATATTAGACAATTATTATAAATAAAATACCAGTAATTCTTAGTATGAAAAGTTAACACCTCTTCAAAAGCAGCGTGCCACAACCCAACCTACCAAACAAATCTCAACAAGTCAAAGAAAAAAATGTAATAAACAAAAAAAATAAACAACCTTAAAAAGCAAAACCAACGAATCTCACCTTCTTCTTCAATCTCAAAGCTAAAAAAAACCTTTCTAATACCTCAAAAGTAATCTCAACCACAAAAACCCAAGAGGTATGGTACTTTTTGTGGGCTTGAGAGCTCATGGTAAGATCAARTTGTAAAAAAATGAAGCCAATTCCAATTTTCCACTGTAGAACCCTAAGTGGTGTTTGCTGACATGGTCCCCCTTGTTACCACAGAAATTCAGAAATATTTCCTCACTCTTCTGGCAGACACTGCTTACATCCTCCAGAGTTTCAAAAGGAATGGCAATTAACACAGCTATTTATGTGCCTAAGTAAATTTAAAAAACAAAGTTATGTCATAACATATTTGCTGTATCAGCACCATCTGCTTAGCCCGGATTCTTGAGCAGCATTTGCTGGGAGTGTTTTTTGAAAGATCTCCAGAAGATKTGGCTGTGTCCAGTGGCTCAGGAGACCTTTTTAACCCTGGGCTGAGGCCATTCTTGTGCCTYCCTCTGCCTTAAATCACCTTTATCTGACCTGCTCACCTTTACAAAAGGCTCAAGTGCCTCTCCAGCCCTATCTGGATGGAGATTAACTGCTCCTGGGTGCGGTGCTGGGAGGAAGAAGAACTTCCTSCCCTCCATGGATGGCTGAAATATAGAATCTATGGAATTATGGGCTCTGATTGCCTCTCAGGGAGCTGTGTCCGTGGGAGCRCTTCCCACAGGGGTGCAGGAGAGCCAGGCTGCCCCAGCAGGGACATCTCCTCCCTGCATTGGGGTCTGGATGCCCACACAGGGGCCAAGACCCAGGGAAAAGGAGCCAAGACCCAGGAACCACAGGGTTTCATGGRAAATCAATGGGAACCACCTGGAAAAGGCAGTGCTTTTGTCATTTTTTCACCACTCTCCCTTGCTAGAAAGCTGTGGGGATGTGGAGGTTGGAGCATTGCACCATGCAAAGAACAGGAAAGGTGCAGCTCTGCTGCTTTTTTGCTGATTGCTCACCTGAGCTGGGAAAAAAGGGTGGGAGAAGTGTGGCCAGCAGGCCAGGAGAGACAATTCTGTCCCTCTGCCCTGCTCAGGTGATTCCCCACCTGCAGAGCTGCCCCAGCCCTGGGCCCAGCACAGGGAGGAGCTGGAGCTGCTGCAAAGACCCCAAGTTCAAAAAAAAAAAAAAAAAAAATCCAAAATATGATGGCCTAAAACCCACCATTGCTGGCTACCCAGTGGTGGAGGTTTACTTTGAGCTCAGTGCTCCAGGTGAAGAGAAGAAAGGCAATTCCACCCCGAAAAACCCTTGATCCTGAAAGGAAAGCATCACCCAGGTGGTGCTGTGGGTGAAGCTCAGCCTGGCTGCCTGGGTGGACAGGGACAGCCACACCTGGGATGCTCCTGGTGATGAGAACTCTCCCAGTGGCTCCTGGAAGCTCTGGCATTTCTCCCTAATTTCGGTGGGGAGTTTGCAACAGGCAACAAAAATKAATTCTGGGTCTGGCACAGGCATGGACCAGTCATGGCTACTCAGAYGAAAGCTGCTTTGCAGGAGGCTGAAAATGCCAAAAAATAGCAGTGTTTGGGTAAGTCTCTGTGTTTGCTTACAGATTTTGTGGGTGTTTTCAGAGCCTCAAATGGATGCACGTGGCCATTTCCAGCTCTGAGCCAAGCTTGCACTGCTCAGGACAAGAATCACCAGAAGAAGAGCTGATCTTGTGCTATGCTGCACACATAATTTACTGATTTACTCCCTCCATCTTTCTCAGCTAAATCTGAGAAAAATGTAGATAAGCRCCCAAAAATGTAGATAAGCACCCAAAAAATGAAACTCTTGGTGCAAGGATATTTTCAACACTCATGTTCTTTCTCCTCTTCCTCTCAGGTCTCCCATCTGGTGGATCTTTTTTGATTTCCTCCAAGCTTATTTAAGGACAGGCTATTTTTTCCTCCTGGGGCAGCAGAGGACAAAGACCACTTGTCATTTTTTGGCTTTTAAAGGGACACAGTGTCTGTTCTTAGAGTGCCAAGAGTCCCCGTTCAGGCGCTCGCTGGGTTTGGCTTTCCAAGAAAAACCAAAAACAAGGGRAAAAAACCAAAAAAATCACTTGCGAGCTAAAATTAATCCTGGGAAATTTCAAACCAACAGAAACATCCTTGAGAAAGCCAGAGCATAAACAARGGGTGAGAAAACAAACATTGCTTTGAATGCTGCTGCTTGTGATGTTGCTGTGACAGAAGGAAACTGGGCCCAGGCTTGAATGGATCAAAAGAAACAAAGGACTGGCTCAGCTTCACTCACCAAAGCCAGCAAGCTGGGTGTGCTCAGCCACAGCTACAAACAGACATTTCTTTCCTCCTGCAAGTAAAAAGAATGTCTTGGACCACCTATCATTTGTAAGCAAGATATTGATCATATAATTTATATTTATCACGGTTTCTGAAGCAGGGGACAGGTTTTTGGGGCAGATCAGGAGGAGCAGGTGGCAGGTTCAGTGAAATAATGTGCATTTTAGCAGAGTGCTGAGGGCACAGCAAGTGCATTTAAGGTTGTGCATGAAGAAGGGGTTGTGTTCTCCTAAATGGGCGTCAGCCTAACTTCTGTAGTGCCAGCATGGCTTTCTATTTAAATACAAAGACATAAATATATTGCACAGCAAGTATATGGGACAAGAAGAGCATACATGTCACTTTAAAAAAAACCTCCAAAAAATGATTTAAAAATGTTACAGCTCCCTKTGCAGCCTTGGTGTGAACAGAACAGAATTACAGAACCTTTAGTTCTGTAATTCAAGAGCAAAATTCAAAATATCTTATATATATTTTTATATATATAATGATATGTATTCAAAATACACTGCTTTTTTCCATGTGCCTTGGCCTGGGAGAGAGCACAGCGTGGCTGGTGGTCTTAAAAGATCTTTAAGAGTCAGGCCCAATTGTAATATTAATTTTACAACTAACACAGTCAAAACAAGCACTGCTGTTAAACATGGTTGCACAAACTCAAATTAAAGCACTCTCTAATTTACCCAGAGCTATGCCATATATCATGTTTTATACTGGTTATCATCAGCTACCCAGTTTGTCCAACACTTTAGAGGTTATTACTTCAAGGAGGGGCTGCAGTGCTCTGTGCCAAAATTTCCAGTTGTCCTGGGTTGAGACAACCATTAAACTCCTGCAGACTGAAGCCAATTTCATTATGAATCATGGATTTTGTGGATTACCACATGCTTACTTAAAAGGACAAATAGCTTTGCTACTACAGGAATAACAGTCTCCCTGAGATCAAAAGCAAGAAGGAAAAAAAAATTTTAAAAAAAGCCTCCAGTCATGAAGAACACTCAAAGCAAGTGGTGGCACAAGGATTATATATTACCCATGCATGTAGAGCAAAGCAAACTGTCATTAAATGTTCCCAGGAATGCAGCTGAGGAGTGCTGGCAAACTCTCAGAGCAGGGGAGGTTTGGGAGGCCAGCACTTTTATTTTTAATTTTTAAAGGGAGTGTTGCTGTTAAGCTCCTTGCAGCAGCTCAAGGAAGATGTCAGGCTTGCCTTGGGCTTTTGTGGACATGTTTGAAAATCAGGGCCAGGGCTGMTGATGATGATGATGATGCTTAAGGATTTGGGTGCTCAGCTCTGGGTAGGAGGAGGAGATGGCTGCAGAAAATCTGMAAACACACATCTGAAAATCTGCATATCTACCAGTGCTTTCCCTAACTTAGAAGTACAAGCCCCATTTTTAACTGCAAATATTGAAATCCTGGTGTGTGAAATATCTCCTGCTGTTGGGAATGTGGGATGAGAAACTGAAGAAACAGCTATTTTAGCCCAGTGGCAGCACACCCYGAGTGAGGACCTTTGCAGAAAAGGATTGAGGCCTTTTCAGAAAGCCAGTTTTCTCTGAAAAAAAATCAAATATAGAATAGAGTGTCCCTTATGAGCTACACACGTGCAGGGGATAATTCTTCCTATCTGCACAGCCTTCAGGGGCAATGCAGCAGTTTCAGACATTCTCCTTTCCTTCTATTTTAAAAAGATTTTTTTAAAAAATTGTCAMAGAGCGAAGTAACAAGCATGAGAATTTAGCCACAGGTTACTTGAAGGCATCCCAGAACTGCAGCATCTCCCAGGAGCTCTCTTCATGTTCATCAGGACCATGGAACTGCACAGACACCARAAGCTACCACTGAGACCAAGGAGTTTTTTCTTTTCAGTGCTGGGACACACTTYCCAAGAATTTAAGTTTCCTTCAGGACAGAATAAGAGAGTGACAACTCTTTTATTTCTTTTTCATCCTGAAAGGAGAGAAGTTTGAGATGTTTTTGAGGGTTCCTCCTGCCCAGTCCAAATTTCACAGAAGCCCAGAATGCTTTGGGTTGCACAGGACCTTAAAGATTGTCTTGTTCCAACAGAATTGGACATGGGCAGGATCTTTAGGGTCCCTTCCAACCCAAACCATTCCATGAAGTGAGATTTAACTCCTTCCCTTTCCAGTACTTTCCCACCTGGGAATAAGGGGTTTGATGATCCTGTTACATCTGCTTTGCATCTCCTGGGCTGGGTGTTACATGAATAATTTGGCTTGGGCAGCTGAAAGTGCTGCCTTGGCTCTGGTGAGAGGCTTTGCTTGGCCACGTGTAGAGAGCCCTGAGCACTTCCCCAGGCTCCCTGGGGCACAGTGACTCACAGAGATGAATGAATGACAGGACACAGCCCCTAGGACACGTGCAGAACATGTTAGGTCACAGTTTCACCTCCTTCAGATCCAGAAAAGGCATTTCTGTGATCCTTGTCACAGACAGCAACGTCTGAGCTCAGTTTTCTCTGTGACAGAGGTGACAGGGTGTGTCCCCAGCAAATCCTGGAATGGTGCAGCAGGACTCTGTGACCTGYTGGTGTGACCTCACCATGTCCAATTCTGTTGGAACAAGATAATCTTAAATCCTGTGCAACCCAAAGCATTCTGGGCTTCTGTGAAATTTGGACTGGGCAGGAGGGACCCTCAAAAACATCTCAAACCTCTCCTCTTTCAGGATGAAAAAGAAATAAAAGAGAAGTTGCCACTCTCTTATTCTGTCCTGAAGGAAACTTAAATTCTTGGGAAGTGTGTCTGAAAAGAAAAAAACTGAAAAGAAAAAAACTTTTGGTCTCAGTGGTAGCTTTTGGTGTCTGTGCAGTTCCATGGTCTTGATGAACATGAAGAGAGCTCCTGGGAGATGCTGCAGTTCAGGGATGCCTTCAAGTAACCTGTGGCTAAATTGTCACACTTGATACTTTACTCTTTGGCGATTTAAAAAAAAAATMTTTTTAAAATAGAAGGAAAGGAGAATGTCTGAAACTGCTGCATTGCTCGTGAAGGCTGTGCAGATAGGAAGARTTATCCCTGCAGCAGCCATGTGTGTAGCTCATAAGGGACCCTCCGTTCTAGATCTGTATTTTTTTGAGAGAAAATTGGCTTTCTGAAAAGGCCTCAATCCTTTTCTGCAAAGGTCCTCACTCAGGGTGTGCTGCCACTGGGCTAAAATAGCTGTTTCTTCAGTTTCTCATCCCACATTCCCAACAGCAGGAGATACGTAGCATCAATGTTGGTACAGAACACCAGACAGAGATTTGAAGTTCTGACAAGGAGCTCTTGGAGACTGACAAGGAGGCCTTGGAGGCTCTGACAAGGAGCTCCTGGAGATTCTGACAAGGAGATTTTGGAGGTTCTGGAAGGGAGCTCCTCGAGGCTCTGGCAAGGAGCCCTTGGAGGCTCTGGCAAGGATCTCCTGGAGGCTCTGACAAGGAGATCCTGGAGGCTCTAACAAGGAGCTCTTGGAGGCTCTGGCAAGGAGCTCCTGGAGGCTCTGACCAGGAGCTCTTGGGGGTTCTAACAAGGAGCTCCTGGAGGCTCTGACAAGGAGGCCTTGGAGGCTCTGACAGGGAGCTCCTGGAGATTCTGACAAAGAGCTCTTGGAGGCTCTGACCAGGAGTTCTTGGAGGCTCTGGCAAGGAACTCCTGGAGGCTCTAACGAGGAGCTCCTGGAGGCTCTAATGAGGAGCTCCTCGAGGCTCTGACAAGGAGCTCCTCGAGGCTCTGACCAGGAGCTCTTGGAGGTTCTGGCAAGGAGCTCTTGGGGGTTCTAACAATGAGCTCCTGGAGGCTCTGGCAAGGAGTTCTTGGCTCGTCTTCCCTGGCAGCATCCCAGTGAGCACAGAGCCCACAGCCCCTCCTGGGCTGCAGGATTGCCTCCAGCCCAGCCCAAGGGCTGCAGGGCTGCTCTGAGCAGCTGGACAGCCAAGGAGGGAGGGCTTGGAGCTGTGCTGGCTCCTGTCCCACCAGCTCAGGCCAAGGTTACACCTCCTTGTGCCTGGCCTTTGTAAATGTGCTGCTGGTGAGCATTGCTGGGCTGGGTGTGAATCCCTCTGCCCCTCACTCCCAAAATTACTGTCCCTCTTCTGCAGCCACTTTCTGTTGTCACCCCTTTTTGGGTTTTTGTGGTTGAAATGGTTTCTGAAAGTGTTTTAGCTCTGCGACAGAAGTAGAGATTCATCRGTTTTGTTTTTCAAGGTTGTTTATTTTTTTTTTTATCTGTTACATTCTTTTTCTGACCTGCTGAGATCTGTCTGTCAGGTCAGTTTGTGGCACACTGACAGCCCTTGGGGTGGTGTTAGCTTTTTATACTAAAAACTACGTGTACTATATTTACAATAATTTTCTAATACCTATCACCTATGTTAGACARTCTGTCTCTACTCTAAACCAATCCACAAGTGCCACCAACACAGCAGAAGATGGAGGACAAGAAGAAGAGGAAGAAGGACAGGACACACTTAGATTCTTCTATCTTGCTTCTTGAACCCCCATTCTAAACCTTCAAAATTCTACATTTTCACTTTGTGACAAATTAACTATTATTCTACTCAAACTTTTGTGGCTTGTAAATCTTCACACAAAGTTGGTAATTGTTTCCATGGACTAAAATGGAAGGCACAGGTGTCTTTGACTCTGTGCCAAGGTCTCTGAGCCCCCTGCCAGGGTCTSGAGTCCTCCAGGGCAGCCAGAGGAATGTCCTGGGTTCTGACAACCCCTGAGCCCTCCCGGGCACCCTGGGGCACCTCTGTCCTCAGAGTGACATCCCTCCCTGCCAGGGTGAGCTGTGCCAGCCGATTCCCGGATTGTGCTTGGTGAGGGCTCAGCCAGGACACCCTGTGTGCTCCAGGGAGGCGAGCAGCTCGTGCCTGAAAGCACAAAGTCCCCAGGGCAGGTGACACGGCTGGGCTGGCAGCCCTGGACCCTGGCACTGAGCACACCTCCCACACTGCGGGCGCTCAGCCAGCAGCTGCACCCGCACACTGTGGAGCCCACAGCACCAGCAGGAAAGAAATCAGCTTTCTGATGGCATGGGGCTCCTCTGGCTTGTGGCATTTCTTTTCTTCCCTARCCCCTCTCTTCCTCTTTTTCTTGACTGCCGTTCCATTTTGCTGCTAGATCTCATTCTTACTCTGTTTTTTCCTCAKCAAGAAGCTTGCCCACATCCTTCCTGATTGGCTTAAAAAGCCTTCTCCAGCTTGTAAATAAACATCTAGAAAAGCCAAAGCTGTAATGATAGCTGTTAATCCTTCACTATRAAACATCACACAGGTGCTGACAGCAGCTGAATGCTGGCTTGGGCAGCTCTTGTGCTGCTTTCTGCAATGCCCTCCACACCTCACCAGAATTCATGCATTGTTGCATTGCTGCTGGTCCTGGAAGTCCCAGGATGGGCAGAAGGGGCTGTGCAGCTCTGGGACCCCACTCTCCCTGCTCTTTGCCCAGATCCTCTTGGGATCTCCAGCTGCTCACAGTGACCCCAAGATGTGTTGGAAAGTCTCTTTTCCCAGCCTGGTAGTCGAAGAAGGAGTCAGAGTTCTTCAGTTCTCGGTCTCAAGGTTGTTTATTGTTCCTTATCTATAAAATTCTTTCCCCTGTCCAGCCAAGGTCCGCTCAGCAGGACAGTTCCAGGCACTCTGCCTGCCCCCAGGGTGGTGTTATCTTTTTATACTAAAAACTACGTGTACAATATTTACAATTACTTTCCAATACCTATCACCTGTGTTAGACAGTGAGCTTCTACTCTAAACCAATCTAAAAGTGCCAACATCACAGCAGAAGATGGAGGCCAAGAAGAAGAAGGAGAAAGGCTGGACAGGCCCAGATCCCTCCATCTTGCCCCCTGAACCCCCATTCTAAAAACCCCAAAAAATCTATTTTTCACCCTGTGATAAATTCACTATCATTCCACTTAAACTGTCGTGGCTTGTCATTCTTCATACAAGGTTGGTAATTGTTTTTCCAAGGGCTAAATCAAAGGCACAGGGGTCTTTGTGCCAAGGTCCCTGAGCCCCCTGGGCAAGTGCTCGAGTCCTCCAGGGCAGCCAGAGGAATTTCCTGGGTTCCAACAAGATCCTGCCTCAGAGGGGATGACCCAGCCTCTCCCTACACCTGCTCCAGCTTGGACCTCCCAGGTGTGCCCAGGTGATGTGAGGAGGAGAGTTCAAAGAGGCAGYGAGCTGGCTGTACACAAGCGGCTGCAGATAAGGCCCAGACAGTGATTCAGGTGGGGTACGTATGCTKCAGGTGATGAATGAGGGCTGCTCCCTCTCCCTCTGCTGAAACCTTTGCTCCTGCAGRCAGAGAAATGGAAAGCTGACGTGGGCTGTGCTCCCAAGCAGCTCTGAGGACAAGGCTGCTCCCWGTCCTGGCTTTACTCACAGGTCAGGACCTCAGGTGTTAAGCCTCACCTCTGAGGCGGCTCATAAAGCAGGTTTATGAAAGCCAGGGAGTGTTGTAAAAGTTGGCACACCCTTGGTCTTTACTTTCTGCATCTGCAAGAGGGTGCTGCCTGGGRAATTGCTGCCTTGTGAAGGGTCTGGCCCCAGCTGCCACCCTCACCCCATGAGCATCCCCTCAGTGCCCTGGCAGCAAGAGAAAATTCCCTCCCCCAGGAGCTGTGCCTGTGTCACACAGGGGGACACAGCAGGTCCCAGATACGGGGAGCACAAATGGGATTGAACACCAGGCTGGGTTTGGGTGGCTTGCAGAGTCCTGCAGCAAAGGCCAACRAGACCAAGAATATCAAACTGTGCTCCTCAAACCGACATGGGCTTAGTCACCTTCTCTGGGGTGTTTTGGAAAATGTCAGGGAGCAGCTGGGCTGGAGTGACCTCGAGGTGTCAGTCCTCCTGTCAAACTCTGGCCAGTCCTGGACTTTCCCAGGGAGCTCTCAGCCTCCAAAACTGRAGGTGAAGACCAGGTTCATTTGGAAGGCCAGGTTCATTTGGGTGCCTTCATCCTTGCTGACATCTTTTCAGTGTATGACCCGTGGGTGTTATCACAGGTGATGCTCAGGGGGCAGAGATCCCACTCTGGTGACTCTGGAGGGTTTCCAGTGGGCAGTGGAAGTTTTCCCCAGCTTTGTACCCCTCCATGCTGTTTCCTGGCACTGCAGGGCATGAGGAGAAGACCTGCAGGGTGGAGMAGCTGATGCTCAGCCCCCAGGAGAGGGAAAACCACCCCTGGTGCCCAAGGGGTCACTTTTGGCCAGGCCAGCTCTTAGCAGTGGTCACTGCAGGAGCTTAGGCCTGGCCATCTTCCTTGCTGACCTCCTGCCTCCCTTTCCCCACTGCAAATTAAAAAAAAAAATACCCCAAACATTTCTGGACATTATAAGYRGCCTGTAACAATTTTTTWCAGGTTTTGGCCAGGCCAGCTCTTAGCAGTGGTCACTGCAGGAGCTTAGGCATGGCCTGGCTCCTTGCTGAGCTCCTGCCTCCCCTTCCCCACTGCAAATTAAAAACAAAACAAAACAAAACAAAACATTTCTCGACACTATAAGCAGCCTGTAACAAGTTTTTGCCCATGGGGGCAGCAGGAGAGGGGAAAACACCCCCGGTGCCCAAGGGGTCACTTTTGGCCTCTTAGCAGTGGTCACTATAGGACCTGGCCATCTTCCTTGCTGACCTCCTGCCTCCCCTTCCCCACTGCAAATTAAAAAAAACCCTAAAATATTTCTGGACATTATAAGCAGCTTATAACAAGTTTTGTCAGGTTTTGGCCAGGCCGGCTCTTGGCAGTGGTCACTGCAGGAGCTTAGGCCTGGACATCTTCCTTGTTGAGCTCCTGCCTCCCTTTCCCCACTGCAAATTTAAAAAAAACCCCAAAATATTTCTGGACATTATAAGCAGCCTGTAACAAGTTATTTCAGGTTTTGATGACCTTCCAGGCCTTAGCTGAGCAGAGGGCCTGGCAAAGATGCACAAGCACACAAGCACTGCTCCTGCAGGTCTCTGTGCATGCTCTGAGTCTGCAGGGAATGCTGACTGGGAGGGATGGATGCTATTCTTAGAGGGMAAGGAAGAGGTTTCCTGCTCCAGAGAGGCTTCAGCTTGCAAAGGCTTGTTCCTCCATCATCCCTTTCAAATAAGCTGAGGGTTGATGTTACTGTCAAAGATAATTACTGGAACAGGCTTGCTTTTCTCGGAAAGATTACATTCCCTCAAACCCAGCTTCTTCTGAAAACACTTTGCAGACAATAAAAGGTTATTGGCTGCTGTTAAGTCCTAAACATTATCTACCTGCTGCAGGGCACGGGCACGGGAGCAGCAGGGGTTCAAACTCCATGGCAGGGGCATGGCTGCTCCTCTCCCTGGGGCTTCCATGGTTCCTTTGGCCCAGGGGAGCCTCACCTGGCCCAGACTCTGGCTCCAGGTCTGCAGCAGGCAGCCCTGTGCTCCTGAGGCTGGGGGCTCCCAGATCCTGGGGTGCCTTTCTTTACAAAGAATGTTGGGTTTGGGGTGGAAGGGAACTTAAAAATCACCCAGTGCCACCCCTCCCATGGCAGGGACACCTCCCACTGCCCCAGGCTGCTCCAAGCTCCAATGTCCAACCTGGCCTTGGGCACTGCCAGGGATCCAGGGATGGAATTCCATCCCAGCCTCTGCCCACCCTGCCAGGGAACAATTCCTCATTCCCAACATCCCATCCAGCCCTGCCCTCTGGCACTGGGAGCCATTCCCTGGGTCCTGTCCCTACATCCCCTGGAAATTTTCTCTCTGCACCTCTCTTGCAGGCTCCCTTCAGGTACTGAATGAGCCACAAATACATTTAAAAGTCGTTCATATATATTTATGTTCATACATTCTCTCTCTCTATTTTTTTCCAAGGCATGCTTGTTAAACATTCAGCCTTTGTGTTTACTCTCCCCTACACACTTCAATGAAAAAAGTCTGATTTCAATTAAAAAAACAAACAACAGAGAGGAAGAAGTTATCCCTGTACTGTAGGACCTTGTAAGTTGGCAGGTTTTCAGTGCCAAACTACTTTTTTTTTTAGCTGACATGGAAACTTTTTTTCCAGTGGGTTGGCTGAGATTTTGCTTGAGGAATTAACTGTGCCAACTCAGCTGCCACAAACATTTATCTACTCTCCCTCCAGGACCACAAGGTGCTCCATGACCCACACTGGCACCAAATGGGTGGAAGAACTGAACTCACATCTAAACCTGTCTTAACAAAGCAGCAGCACAGGCTGGGCCTATAGTGTAAATTAAATGTGACCAGGGATGTTCCAAGCCCTGAGAGCACGAGGCACACACCAGCCCGTGTCTGTGCTGCTGAACTGGCTCACCACCCAAAACAAGGGGGCTTTGTGCAATCCACCCTTTGGGAACAGTCCCTGAAATGCTCTGTCCTGGGTTGCCAAGGAAATTGTATTCTATCACCATCTGTAGGGCAGTTGTCTTCTGTTCAGTGGGCAGTTTTCCTCATCTCTTCCACAATCACTCCTCCCTCATGAGGGGACATCTGCTGATAACAGCCATTGAATGTCCCTGCATGGCTGATAAGAACTGCAGCATCCCATTGGGAGATGGGAGCCCAGAGGGAGGAGCCAAGCATTCCTACCTGGATACAATCTGGAGATTCTGGAACACCAGCACAGCTTCTCCACTGGATTCTCCAGAGGAACAGCAGCTGCCTCTGCCCCTGGATCTTCAGAGGAAGATGCACCTTTCTCCAGGATCCCTGCTCCAGCAGAACCACCCCTGCCACTGCAGGAGGGCTGAGCCACAATTCCAATGGGACTGCTGCCAGCACCCTGACCCACAGGGTGTCAGGCTGRGTTCTGACTCTGTCAGTGTTGTTTTGGTTTACTGCATTGTTTATTTTATCCTTTTATTTTCCTCCCCATTAAAGAACAGTTATTTCCTGCTCCCATATTTTTTGCCTGTGAGCCCCTTAATTAAAAATTTATAGCAATTCAGAGGGATGGAGAGGGTTTACATTTTCCATTTCAGGGGAGGCTCCTGCCTTCCTTAGCAGACACCTGKCTTTCCAAACCAAGACATAATCTAGCTGCCAAATCATGCCCCAAAGATATTTAGGGTTAGTGCTGGCMGCAGCACCAAATTTAGGTCAGGAAGCATCTCTTTACCAACATCAAGGATCTCACTGCAGGGCCTGATAATGCTTGAGAGCCTTGTCAAAATCTTGTATCTTCTGACCAGTACAGAGATGAAATCTTCAGCTGATTTAAGGGCAGTGTGTGGGGAATTTAACCCAATTTTCCACACCCATTTACCCAGACTTCTGTCASTGCATTGTGCAGGGAACTGGTGCTGCCTGGAGCACTGCCAGCACGGGCACAACATCACATCACAAAATCTCCATCTGGAAAGCTGAAACACTTGGAGTTCACAAAGTCTGTGTGAAAGAGAAGTGGTTGTATCTCCAGGAGCTGCACTCAGGGTGAGCTGCAATGGGAAAATTTGGCATTACTGGAATTCCCTGGATGAAACAACAACATTTCCCCTGGCCCCTACAAAAGGAATTGCTGTTCTGTGTCAGCCACTTCCTCAGAGGCAGAAGTTTATCCCCAGAAGTTTTATCTCCCTGATATTTTTGTGGAATGAGTGCAAAAGAGACTCTCAAGTAATCTGCTTCTGATTTGCTCCTCCATCACCCTGCTGCACCATCATAAACCCAGGGCTCACCAGAAGGACCCACTGGACTCTACATAGGGCTTTGCATGCTCCAAATTATTCTCTACAGTAGAAAATAATTTGGAGCAGAGAGCAGCACGTCCTCCTGATCCCCTCAGGGAGTGAGGGACTGAAGGGAAGTGAGCATGGGCACAGGAATGAATGCACACAAACTTGCTTTTATTTAATTTAGCCAGGAAACAATGCACTTCTGCTCCATCAAAACACTGAGRTCCAAAGGCAGTTTTCAGCAGGAGTACTGGGACAACTTCTTTCCAGCCCTGGATGGGTTCTGAGTTGAGTTTATTGTTGTTTCTAAGGGATATTATTTGAAATTCTAGTAAGGGAGCATATACCAGGTCCACAGATCTCAAGTCATACATTCCTGCTGGCAACCCAGAGATGAAAGGCTTGGAATTGTGTCCTGAACTGTTTTCTGGATTTCTTGGCATCAGGATAATTCAACTGGGAATGTCAAGGGTTTTACTAAATAGCTGCTGGAAGGACTCAGCAGCTGAAAACCCTGCTTCAGTCAGCAAACCAAACAGTTTAATGGGCATCACATGAAAAGCAAAACCAGAAGTTAATCAGAAGCAAAATAGGATGTCCTGACCGGGATTTCAACCCTGCCCCATGACAGTTTGGTATCACATCTGCAGCTGAACTGCAGAGCACATTTTACCCCTAACTCTTGTGTCAACAGAATCCACTGAGCACTAAAAATGCAGGAACATTTTTCCTCATCTCTGCTTGGGTCTGTGAAAGTACCATGAGSTGAGGTCTGCAGAAGAAAGAAGGAAGAAAGAAGTCTGCCTCTTTTGCTTTAGATTTCATTATTTCTACAGGGGTTTTTGGGGTTTTTTTTGGTTTTTGGGGTTTTTTTCAGTTATATAAGATTCTTTTACTTCTGGAGTAACCACTTGATTAAAGAAAAAAAAAAAAAGAAACAAACAGAACAAAACACCATTTGCCTCCTAAAATCATTCATTTCTGTAAGGTCACATCCCACTACGTGGAAGCAGCTCCTAGTAAGATCAATTCACACAAATTACATGCAGGAAAAAACTATAAAAGCATTGGCTCTTATTGTTGCTCTGCCCCTTGCCTGCACTCCCCACGGCTTGACATTTTTTAATGGCTTTTCTTGAGTGAGTAGTTCTTCTCTCAGGCAGTCTGGGAAGAGTTTCAGCTTTGTCCTCCTCTGTGCCCATGCAAGGATTCCCAGAGGGAGGTGCCTGGAAGAAAGTGGAAGGAATTTTCCAGGGTCAGAGAGGCTGATCCAGCTGGACTTGTTTGTGCCAGGAATCCTTTTGGGAAGCAGGCTCCCAGGTAGCTTTTTGAAAGGCTCAGGAGATCTTTTTAGTTTCATTTCCATGACAAAAAATGTTTCTGGTACTTTTATGACCTTGGTTTCTGTCACCTCTGGTTGACACCTCAGATGTTCTTGGCTTCCACCTAAGCTGGCTACCTGAGAGGTGAGTCACAGCCTGGTTTCACCCCAGGGCAGGTTTCAAAGAAAAGTCCCTTGTCTGGAGGGTTTTTGTTGCTCTTGGGTATCACAGTGAGAAATGAGTTAGACAAAGAAAGCCGCCCTAATCCCCCACAGGTTAAAGAGTGTGGCTTGTGGGTGTAAAAGAGGATTGGTACTCTTCATGAGGGACATGGAGACAGGAAAAAAGTGTATTTCCTAACGAATTTGTGTATGATTGGGGTTTTTTTTCCTTTTTGAAGTTCAAACCATTTGTGTAACTTTCCTTGAGACATCACATTTATGGCCCAGCCCTGGGCAGTTTCTTCGCCTACTATTTCCTAGTGAAGTACTCCTGTTCCACARTGTTTTAACACACAGGGCTTGAAATGACCTGTTACTTGTCTTCAGCAGCATTTCAGCCCAGTTCCTTGTGCTGAGCCCCTCAGCTGGGCAGCCAAGAGAAGAGCCCAGGAGTGTCCCCCTCCAACAGTGACAAAGCTCTGAAATGAGATTCAATGCAAATCTGYCTTTGCTTTTTGCTTTGCTTTGTAGGAAATGTTTGYGACTCAAGARTCCATCTGATTTGTGATCCTTAACYRGAATGAAACAGACCATGCAAACCACAAGCTGCTTTTTGTTTTTTATTTCCTTGTCCTCTCCATTTTCCTTTGAGGGAACRGGGCTGCACCACTCTGAGAGCTCGTGGCGTGTTGTGAGCTGCCCCAGCGGATGCATCTGCAATAAATGTGTGCTCAACCTTCACAAAAACAGCTGATTATCATTTATCCCCTTATCATGAGGGATTTGTCAGCCTCTGGAATCCCTGGCTGACAGGGGTCTGTGGGTGATGGATCACAGTGGCTGTCTAGGCCTGATTCAGAGAGAGATGTTGACACACACGGCTCATTTCTGAGAAAARCAGATTTTTATGGGACGTGGGATCCTGTTACCTTGCTGCACCCTTCAATCTTGTGACAGAAATGACCCAGGACCCTACTGGCACAGGGAATGGATTCAAAGTGCAGCACAGATGCTCCTGCTGCTTGTTTTGCTGCCCCAGGTTGGAAACCAGTGCAAGAATGAAAGCAAAGAGCATTTCTGCCCTGTGTGTTGAGGCTTCTGCTGGCTGCTCTGCCCTGTCCAGGTGGGCCCCAGCACAAGGAATGTGCAAACTGTGCTCACCTGGGAGTGCCACCTCTGCTGCTATTTCTCCTCTTGTCCCCACTATCAGTAAAGCAGAGGGCTTGATCTGTGATTAGATATCTTAATTGTCTTCATTGCCTGTTCAGGTGAGGCTGCTCCCCAGTTGGGCAATGGTGCCATGGCCAAGTGTCTGGCAAGCTGCCTGCCCCTTGCAGCACCTGCAAATTCCCTGAGTGTCTGCAGGGTGAGTAATTCCCAGGGGTGGATGGAGATGGGGGTTTCCACCCATTTCAGAATCACAGAACAGGCTGGGTTGGAAGGGACCCACAGGGGTCATCAAGTCCAGCTCCTGCTCCTTCACAGGACCATCCCCAGCAGTCACAGAGCCTGAGAGCTCAAACCTGAGCTCTGGCAGCCTTGCTGCTGCCATCACTGCCCTGGGCACCCTGTTCCAGGGCCCARCCACCCTCTGGGTGAGGAACTTTTTCCTGATATCCAACCTAAACCTGCCCTGACTCAGCTTCAGGCCATTCCCAGTGACCACAGAGCAGAGATCAGTGCCTGCTCCTCTGTTGGAACCCAGGACATCCCTCTGTCTGTCCTGGAGGGCTCCAGCCCCTGCCAGGGGGCTCAGAGACCTTGGCACAGAGCCCAGGACCCCTGAGCCTGGGATTCTGACCCATGGAAAAATGACCAACTTTATGTGAGGATTTACAAGCCATGAAAGTTGAAGTAGAATGATGGTGAATTTGTCACAGTAGAATTTTGGGCTTTTTAGAATGGGGGTTTGGGGTCCCAAGATGGAGGAATCTGGGTGTGCCTTGTCCTTCTTTCTCCTTCTTCCTAGCCTCCATCTTCTGGGTGGTGGTGGCACTTCTGGATTGGTTTAGGGTAGAGACAGACTGTCTAACATAGGTGATAGGTATTGGAAAATTATTGTAAATAAAGTACATGTAATTTTTAGTATAAAAAGACAACTTTGCCCTGAAGGTGGGCAGTGTGCCATGGGCKGACCTGCCAGACTGACCTCAGCAGGYCAGGGACAGAATGGGATAGATAACAGCAAATAAACAACCTTGAGAGCCAGAACAGAAGAATCCTGACTCCTTCTTCAACTGCCAGGTTGGGAAAAGAGACTCKGACACATCTCAGGGTCATCCTGGCCACAGAGACCCCCCAGAYCCCTCCTTTTCCCCTCACAAGGAAGTTGCAGACTGCAGTGGGGTCTCCTCTCAGCCTCCTCTTCTCCAGGCTGAACACACCAAGTGYCCTTCACACAGCTTCCCCCCAAGGCCTTCCACCACCTTCACTGCCCTTCTTTGGACACTATGGAATAATTTAATGTCTTTCTTGTATTTTTTGGTGCCCAAAACTGCTCACAATGCCAAGGTGAGGCCACCCCAACCTGGAGCAGAGTGGGACAATCCCTCCCTGTTCCAGTCAGGGATGCTGGGCCTGGGGACAGGGATGTCCCTCCTGCCTTCCAGGGATCACTCAGATCCAACTTGCCATCACCAGGACCCCCAGGTCCCTTTCCATGGCACTGCTCTTCATCATCTCATTCCCCAGTGCTGGTTTTTCCTTGTTTTCTGCCTCTGTCAAGGCTTGGATTGAAGCATTCACTATTCAATATTCAATAGCAAATACGATATTTCATGTTCAGACTCAGGTGTTTGTTATTTGTGAGTTCTGCAGTATTTCACTAACAAGGTACAAAATGGCTCACTATCTTTCTCTACAAGGTCTTTTAATGCTAAACTACCTAATTAAGAAATGACACAATTTATTTTCACTTTTAACCCAATAATTAATTTTTTGTGTCATGTGATGCTGACTTTTTTGTCTAATTACAAAATACCACTCAAACCTATGAAGAAGAAGGTGAAGAAGAAGGACTAGCTACCACTTTAAAACCTCTATCTTGTTTTATACCTATTACTGTATTCTAAACTCTTAAAGTCTGAGTCTCCCACCCTGTAGCCATGATATTTTATGAAAAATCCTTTTGTTAGGATCTTTYCTCCTGAGAAGCTGAGAGGCCTCAGAAACGAAATGTAAGCAATGGTTATCTGCTGCTGTGGAATGCAMCAGGTGCATCTGKGATTGGTCTCATGTGGTTGTTTCTAATTAATGGCCAATCACAGCCCAGCTGTCTCAGACTGTCTGGTCAATCACAAGATTTTATTATTAATTCTTTTCTTTTCAAGCCTTCTGATGAAATCCTTTCTTCTATTCTTTTAATATAATTTTAATATAATATATATCATAAAATAATAAATCGGCCTTCTGAAACATGGAGTCACGATTCTCATCCTGGGACCCCTGTGAACATCACCACCACACCACCCTGTGGTATCACACACTTCTACTCAAACTCCACCCCSACAATCCCAGTTCTGTCATTCCATTTTGGAAGCTTCTCCATGGCCTCAGGTCAATGCAGTGTTCTCTTGGGGGTCAGTGCCTGGCAGCACAGGAAGTCTCAAATTCTCAGCATCCAGGGCTCCAACATCCCAGTTTGTGCAGAATCTGGCATTTTCCCTTGCTGAATTTCACATGGTTGGCGACTGCCCCTGATCATCCTCTGTGGCAGCTTTGAGTCCCTTGACAACTCCACTGCTCCCAGAAAATCTCCATCCAGCCCTGAGCTCACAGGGGTACCTCCTGCCAGGCTGGAGCACCAAAACCAGCTGCTTATTTCCATCCAGCCCCAAGAGCTGAGCTTGGCTSCTGGAGGTCTGATTTTGGTTTAGAGCCAGGGGTTTGCGTTATCCCACTCACAATTTTGTCCACAGAATTATGAGCCCTGCAGCTTGTTCCTGAGCTGATCAGGCAGCTGGATACTGAAAGAAGAGCCACTGCACGTGTGGTCTCAGCCTGGCAGGGTGTCAGGAGCACTCCCCTGGCCAGTGGTGGCTGTGCTGGAGCTGTAATTGTGTGAAACACGCCCCAAACACAAAAATCCAGCGCTGCAGGCGGAGTTGCGCAGCCTCAAAAATTGCACCTATTAAGGGTGAGATTGCCGTGAAACCCAACAGGAAACTGAAAGAGTACAGACACTTCCAGAAACAAAACCTGCCCCCCTTTTTTCTTGAAATGTCATTGCTTTTCAAGGCATGGAAAAAATGAGGATTAAGCAGCGGTGTCTCTTTAATGAGACGTCAGAGGATCTTGAGCAAGAGCGGGAGCTGCTKCGTGTTTGGGCATTGCTGGGGATGTTTGGTAGGAACAGTTTGTGGAAGGTCTGTCCAGGCAAATGCACAAACAAAKCTCCCTCAAATTGCATTCCAAGCTGAGGCCTCTGTTTGGTGAGAAAAGCAGGGAGAATTTAGGGGAAGTAGAGAGGCTGTGCTGGGTGTGGGSAGAGGATGGTAAAAGAAAGGGTGAGGAGGGGTTTCTGCCTCACTTYTTGGTGTAATGCTCCATAAATTCAGGTTCTTGTTGGGGGGCTGTAGGTTGTGTCACTGTCAYCCCTCTGAGACAGTCCCAGGGCTGCCTTTCCTGCTCAGAGAGAGACGGGCCAGCCTGATCTCACAATCTGATGTCAGACCCATCACGTCATCTCTTGGATTTCCTTGAACTGAATTTTCCTCGAACTGATTCTCATCTGAGCCTGAGCACATCAGCTGAAAAAAACCCTTCCTGCCATGATGATGGCATTTCTAGAGGTGAAGAGTCCCGCACRCAACATGAAGTGTTGTTTCCATTGGCTATGAAAAATGTGCTTATTTTTCCACAGAACACTCATATCTGGCTTTAATTTTTAGACACTGGGTTTTGTTGAATCTTTATCAGCTACTCCATCATCACATTTGCATTTTCCAGTGATACACTTTCTGCCATATGGCTCAGGAGTGTTTATGGGGAGTTCATCCTGGGAAGAGAGACAATTTCCAAGAGCCTGGAGTGACAGGATGAGGGGGAATGCCTTCAAACTGACAGAGAGCAGGGTTAAATTGGATTTTAGGAAGGAATTGTTCCCTCTGAGGGTAGGAGGCCCTGGCAGAGGTTGCCCCAAGAAGCTGTGGCTGCCCCTGGGAGTGTTCAAAGCCAGGATGGATGACCCAGAGCAGCCTGGGCTGTTGGAACTGGATGATCTTTAGGGTCTTTTCCAACCCAAACCATTCCATGATTCTAGGATTGTGCACAACTGTTCTAGAAAGGAACATCATCATGGTCAAAGTTTCTTCTTCCCTAGCCCAATTTTCCCCCCAGGCTTTGTGATTTTACACTCAGTTGTCTTGGGTTTGTGGAGTTCAGCTTCCCAGCTGTCCCTTATCAGGAATCTGTCCCTGTATCAGGAATCTGTCCCTGTATCAGGAATCTGTCCCTGTATCAGGAATTTGTCCCCTCTGTTCCCCTCCCTAGTGATCAGCAGCTCTCAGAAATTATCCACAAGGCTGAGTTTTCTGCACCAGGCTCGTTTCCCTCCCAGGAGAGAAATTTCAGGAAGAATTTCTTCACTGCAAGGGCTGGTCCAGCACTGGAAGGGGCTGCCCAGGGAGGTGCTGGAGTCCCCATCCCTGGAGGTGTTCAGGAGTTCCCCAGGGAGCACCTTGGATGTCTCTGAGCTTTGGGCACTCCCTGAGGTGCCCTCATCCTGCCACATCCRGAAGTTTGAGTTCCAGGCTAGAACACAAATGTCACAAATATTTCTGAGAATCGCTCCTGTTTGGTCACGGTGCGTTTCGTTTCAGGAATGGGATGTTTTCCAAACTGATAAACTTTCCAAGCCTGGAAAACACTAAAAATATTTGTAATTGTGAGTTTACCCTTGCCTTTGAATCCAAATCCAGACAGTTTTCCTGTTGGCAATGSTTTGTGTAGTGGGATTGAATTCGTGGATAATAATAGGATTTTTTTATTTTTCCACCTGAAGCTTCAAATAGGAAGACACCAATAATAAAATAATCACAAACCTGACTCACCAAGCCAAAAAGCAGATCAAGCACTCTGCAGATCTAAGGAGAAAACCCAATTAAAATCCTCCTGCTATCTGTTGAGATTTTCTCGTGAATTGCTACACTGTTGTTTATTTCCTTTTGAATAAGCAAACAACTAAAGGAACAGACTACTTCCCTAAATGAAATTTTTCTGTGTTTGTTTGTCTTTCTCCATAGAAATTCAGGCCTTGGCCAGACTTGGGACTTGTAACAAGGACTGATTTTATACCCTGAGAGAGGAGAAAGATGAACACAAGGAAGGGAGATGCTGTTAGGACTTCCACGGGTTGAGCCTTGGTTTTATTTGTCTTTTCCATCAGTAGGAAAGGAAATTTGCATTAGAATTGGAGACATGATGATGCAAGTAGTTTGTTTCTTTATTTTCTATAAATATGTCACATTAAAATGTAAAGCTTAAACTGCTTTGTACATTGCAGGCACAAACAGCCCATCTCCAGCAAGGGAGATGTGTAAACCACCTTATCTTGGTTTTCATGCACTCCTAAGTCATTCAAATGAGAGGCTGATAAACATCAAACATTCTTAGTTTAAAACATAAAAATTAAAACTTTTTTTTTATGTGTGTTGTTTTGATGGCTCTTTCCCCCACCCCCAGACACAGTTTCCTTTTGACCAGATAAAACCTTTCATTCATAAAGGATGGGATGTTCTGTTTTCAGTTCTCCTTTTGGGCAAAATCAGGGAGGGACAGAAATGTTGAGATGAAAAAGCAGCTCTTTCAGGAGAACATTTTGAAATATAAGACTACAAATACATCCTCTGTGTTTTTTTGTTTTACCCCAGCTGAACCAGGGACAAGTGTTGTTTTGGTTTTTTTTAAGTTTTTCTAAGTTTTTGATTTTTACATTCTTGCAATGAAAATTTTCAGGCGTTTTTCTGTAAATAACTTATTGTTTTGCATTCTTTACTGGAGGAGGAGAAATTTGATGGGCTGTTGGTTTGTCCAGTGTCATTGGAGAGGTGGCACTGTCACCCTCCATTGCACTGTCACTTCTGAAAATCTATAAATGTTTGAGTCAGAAATTAAACTTCCTTCTTTTTACCTTGGAAATTCTAGTGTTTTATTTTGTGTCCTATAGCAACAGACAAGTCTGGCACGAATCTGAATAATCTAAACTAGTTTCACTTGCATTTTTGACAATATTCAACCAAGAAAGGTCTCCTGCTCACAAAGCATCTTCCCTGGGAGTGCTGCATTTAAAAACATCAAAACTTAAGAGCCTGACAMTACAGGTAAGAAAAAAGCAGCCTTAAAACAATTCTAAAAAACCTTAAAATGTTATAAYCAGCTTCTCCTTGTGACTGTTGAATGCCTAGCCAGGTTTTCTGTGTGCTGACACACATGGTTGCTCAAGAGCTGAGCACTTGTTCCTGACATGCAGGCCTGCCAAAGCCAGAATAGTGAGGACATTCACAATAAAGTGATGTAATCTTGTCCCACATTTTGCAAATGTGGTTTTCTGTTGCAAACTTCCTTGGTTTTTAATAGTAAAGCAGCAGTGTTGAGTGTGCAGAGGCTGTGCTGCAACGCTGAACCCCTTTCCTAGCAGCTCAGCTGGGATTTCATAACCTGGTGCAGAACTCTGTGTTCACACCCGTGACTTCACCCAGGCACCACGTTCTGTTCCTCTATTTATTTCYGGGGACAGGGTGAGCAGCTCTGCTCTTCTCCATTTGCAGGGGATGGTGGCATGATAGCCAGCCCTGAAATCCAGGGGRATGAAGGGTTGTCCCATCCTCAGATAAAACAGAGCAGGGAAAAGTGTCCACAAGGACACTTTGTGTGCCAGTTCATGTTCCCTCCTCCCTCCTATTCCAGGCCCAAAAGGAAAGCTGGAGCTATTTTTAATTTGGGCTTTTCTAGGTGGGAGAATGAATCAGGAAAGCAGCGGTGCAATATTGTATTTGTGGCAGGAAGGAATGATGAATCTGACTCCATGTTCTCAGAAGGATAATTTATTACTTTGTGATACTAAATTATATAAAAGAATGCTATAGAAAACTATACTAAAGAATACAGAAGGGATACTTACAGAAGTCTAAAAAGATAACAATGAAAACTCGTGACTCTCTCCAGAGTCCCAGCACAGCTTGGCCCTGATTGGCCAAAGAGTGAGTGAAAACAACTCACAGCAGAATCCAATGAAACAATCACAAACAATCTCCAAACACATTCCACATGAGCAAAACACGGGAGAAGCAAATGAGATAATCATTGCTTTCATTTTTCTCAGAGGCTTCTCAGCTTCCCAGGAGAAAAATCCTGGGGGAAGGGATTTTTCAGAAAATGTGAATGTGACAGTGCAATATTCCCTGTGGCATCCCCTGGCTCCTTCATCCCCTGCTGGGAGCAGAGTTCCTCCAGGATGCAGGTCCCACTCGATGCCTGAGCCCTGCTTTAGGATGTGATTGTTTCTCTCCCTGCAGAYAGAGGCTTGCACAGTTCTCCAAGAGCTCTGGCAGCCCGAGCATCCAAGGCTGTCCCTGTCCCCTGTTGTCCCTTCTGTGCTGGCCAGGAAGGGCAGGAGGGAGCTGGGTTGGCTGTCAGGGACTGATAAGGTGCTCTGGGTATTTCCTGGATGGAGCTGCTCTGATCCACAGCCAGGCCAAAGAGGCTGCTGAGGACCAGCTCTCTTTATTTCTCCTGCCTCCCACACACAGGAAGAAGGAACAATAAAGATCACGACCCTCTTTCCACTCGCATTCCCAGCCCCTCCCGTGCTGTCCAGAAATGGGAGAAAAAAGCCTTGTAGGAAATGAGGAGTCAAGTGGTGGCCACTGGGCAGGGAAAGGCTTTGCCAGGCTGCAGTGACAAGGCAGAAGCCACTCAAAAACTTCCACAAGTTCTCCCTGCTTCCTGCCTTTAGTGTTTGCAGATCCTCGACTGGAAGAGTCTGGGGTGTAAAACCAAAGCAAAAAGAGCCTCTGTGAGCCATGTGAGAGTCACAGAATCATGGAATCATGATGGTTTGGGTTGGAAGGGACCKTAAAATCATCCAGTGCCAMCCCTGCCATGGCARGGACACCTTCCACTGTCCCAGGCTGCTCCAAGCCCCASTGTCCAACCTGGTCTTGGGCACTGCCAGGGATCCAGGGGCAGCCCCAGCTGCTCTGGGCACCCTGTGCCAGGSCCTGCCCACTCTCYCAGGGAAGATATTTTGCTAATATTCAGTCTAACCCTACTTTCTTTCAGTTGGAAGCCATCTCCCCTGTCACTCCATGCTCCTGCAAGGGAAGTCCCTGCAGCAAAGGAACTGCAGGAGTGAAGCTGCAGGGCCGAKTTCCTTTTCTGATCCACGTTTAAATTCTTATTTCTGGGGAGCTGGGGGAGCTTCCACCCAACACCACCTCTRCTGCTGCAGTGGGGACTTGCAAGAGCAGCAGAATCTCACTGAGGTCTCAGCTGGATCCTCTGCAAATCCCTCTGGAGCAGAGGGAATGCAGGGACAGTAATTGGCATGGAGCAGCAGCTCGGCTGTGCTGGTGACAGAAGATTCTGTGGGAGTTATTAAGGGGCTGTTGTTAAGGTATTACTAATAATTTTCAGAATMATTTCCATTCCTATTCTTCCCCTGACAGCCTGCAAGTGCTGTGGGTCCTTTTACAGCCATTCTGCCTGTGAGCAGTTTATTGTTTTATTGGATACGTTGCTTAGGGACAGCTCGGCACCTCCTGTGCTTTATTTCCCCCCTCCCTTCAAAGAGTGCGAGCATTTTAATATTTCTTGGAGAAAAATGGATGTAATAAAACATGAACATCTCGGGCCCAATCTCGCTGCAGTGGAAAGCTCTTCCCTGAGAGGCTGTTCCGTGCTGCCTTTTCCGGTTGCTGTGCTCTGCAGAGAGCTGGAAGCACCATCCTGCTCCCCATAAACATCTCTCTGCTGCTGCTGGAAAGCTTCGCTCACTTAGRATGGGAGGATGGAGCAGAGATGGACCCTCTGTGGTCTCCACTGATGGGTTTTGGTTTTGTTTTTTTTTTTGAATGAGTCACTGCACATGGCTGAGATGGATAAAGTCACACAGTGATGGTCAAAGTGTTGGAGTTACCCCTGGCAGGGTCATTGAATAGAATCATGGAGTGGTTTGGGTTGGAAGGGACCTCAAAGCCCATCCAGTGCCACCCCTGCCATGGCAGGGACACCTCCCACTGTCCCAGGCTGCTCCCAGCCCCAATGTCCAGCCTGGCCTTGGGCACTGCCAGGGATCCAGGGGCAGCCCCAGCTTCTCTGGGCACCCTGTGCCAGGGCCTGCCTACCCTCACAGGGAGGAATTTTTTTCATATTATCCCATCCAACCTTGTCCTCCTTCAGCTTAAGGCCATTCTCCCTTGTCCTGTCCCTCTAGGCCTTGTTCCCAGTCCCTCTGAGCTCTCCTGGAGCCCCTTCAGGCCCTGGAAGGGCTCTGAGCTCTCCTGAGCCCCTTCAGGGCCTGGAAGGGCTCTGAGCTCTCCCTGCAGCCCCTTCAGGCCCTGGAAGGGCTCTGAGCTCTCCCTGGAGCCCCTTCAGGGCTTGGAAGGGCTCTGAGCTCTCCTGAGTCCCTTCAGGCCCTGGAAGGGCTCTGAGCTCTCCCTGGAGCACCTTCAGGCCCTGGAAGGGCTCTGAGCTCTCCCTGGAGCCCCTTCAGGCTCTGGAAGGGCTCTGAGCTCTCCTGGAGCACCTTCAGGCCCTGGAAGGGCTCTGAGCTCTCCTGGAGCACCTTCAGGGCCTGGAAGGGTTCTGAGCTCTCCTGGAGCACCTTCAGGCCCTGGAAGGGCTCTGAGCTCTCCTGAGCCCCTTCAGGCCCTGGAAGGGCTCTGAGCTCTCCCTGGAGCACCTTCAGGCCCTGGAAGGGTTCTGAGCTCTCCCGGAGCCTTCTCCTCTCCAGCTCTCCCAGCCTGGCTCCAGAGCAAAGGATCCCGCCCTGAGATCATCTCAGTGGCCTCCTCCACCCTCATTCCAACATTCCTAGACCAGGCCTGGACCTGGACCGGGATGCAGAACTGCGGGTGGGTCTCACAGGAGCAGAGTGTGGGAGGAAGATCTGCTCCCTCAACCTGAAGTTTGGCACTGGGAGTCCTCAAGGTTTGGAAAACACCCAGGTGAGGGCAAGGCCAGCAGTGAGACCTGGCTGTGCTGACCCCTGGAGAMGTGACCTCAGGGAAGCCACCATGAGACCAAGGAGCAGTGACTGAGTACCTGGGTGAGGCCTGCACRGGGATCCTGCAGGGGGAATGGAAAATCCCCCATTTGTGAGCTGCTGCAGGCTGGGGATACTCAAGGGAGGGAAGGGAAACAGGGACCAGCCTCACTGTCCACTCCTCACCAGCAGGAATCTCCTTCCCTGTCACAGTCATGGGATGAGGATCAATCAGGGAATGAAAAATGTTCATGTGCACAAAAAAGAGGAGAGATTGTGAATTCTGGAAGGCACTGCCTGTGGGAAAGATACACCCCAAGCCTCTGGAACCTGGCAAAGCCCCTTGAGGAGAAAGTGGAATTTTCCCTACATAAACAACAATGGTTGTATGTGTTTAAAAAAAATGAAAAAAAAATAAATTGTGATGCCAGCAGGCATAGAGCCCTGATGAGGAAGAAAAGGAGTGTTGTGCACAGGACACTGGGGGAACTGTTCCAAACCATCCTTAGGCAGAGATGTCCCTGCTGGCTCAGCAGTGCCCCAGGGAGGACTGGGCAGTGTGGGAGAAGGGGATTTGGGACTCACTCCTGGCTTCAGCAAGATGTGTGTTCCTGGCATCTCCCAGGGCTGGCACTCAGGATGGGGAAAACAAACAAACAGGTCTGTTCAGAGGCATGTGGGAGGAATGATATTTCTCTTGGAAGAGCTCCTCTTCTTCCACAGGGCAAAAAAAAAAAAATCAAAAAAAAGCACCCTGCAAGAGAAGGAGAGCTGCCTGTGAATGGCAGGAAGCTAAATGGGAGAACTGCATCTGCTGGATTGTTCTTTGCCTTCTGTCAAGGGAAAAATGAAAAAAGACAAAGAAATGAAGTTTGATTCAAGATACAGTAGGCCAAAGACAGGCAGCCAAGCAGGAATGGGTTTATTTATTTAAGAATAATGGAATGATTTGGGTGTGAAGAGACCTTAAAGCTCATCCAGTTCCAACCCTCTGCMTGGGCACCTTCCACTGTCCCAGRCTCRAATACCYGGATGAAGAAGGGGAATTATGCTCGCTGCACCAGACTTTCARCCTGCAACTATTCCATGGCAAGCACTTTCCTTCCTTTCTGCACTTCACTCAGATGGTTAGAGGTGGGAGAAGGGCTCTGGAAACCCTCCTGTGGCAGAGCAGTCCCAGCCCAGACCATGCAGGTGAGTTGTACACAGAGAGGGTTAACAGGAGCTGCCCCCCTTGGCCTCAGGAGGATCAGTCCCACCCTGCTTTTCCAGAAGGAAGGACATGGCCCCAGCTTTCCAGAGGGATTGCAGGTTTTACCCCTCTGGGTGTTGCCTTTGGCCCCTGGGAGGGAAGCCCAGGGGTGAGCCAGCCCCACAAACACTCGTGGTGGGATCTYCCTCCATTCCCAAACCACAGGATTTTGGCTCAGCTTGCCCACCTCCCTCTGAGCTCTGGATTTCCCTCCACAGCCCAAGGAATGCACAGGCAAACCTGTTTTCCCTTCTGGCTCTGCTCATAGTGAAAGACAATAAAGAACAAACACGTTTGGGGTATGCAGGCGATAGAGGAATTGTATTTTGCATTTGCTCACTCATTTGAGGTCATGATGCAGAAAACCATGGTAAACWTTCTATATATGGGATTTTGGACAATTTTTCTAGCTATCTACACAGCAGCTGGGAAAAATATTTTCCTACCTCTCCACATTTTGCATGTGCAGAGCTTTCATTRCATTTGTTATACTTGCTACTCATTTTTTGTTGAGTTCATCATTCACCTCGTTGTAAATGCCAAGAGAGGTAGAGACAGAAGGAAGAAAAATGTCAAGATCTGATGCTTCTTCCCCAAAGCACAGAATTACTTAATAACTCCTTTTATTCATACCAAAAAACTTATCACTTGAAAATCTCAATTTGCACGGAGCAAATTAAGCTGTTACTGACCAGCCAGCATATCTTATTTATTTTTAATAACTTCCCTGATTGTGTGGCTGCAGAGGGGACATCACATGGCAAACATTGGACATGAGTTCCTGGCTACCTTTCCCAAAGGCTGTGAGCCCTGGAGTGACTTTTTCATTCTTCTTGGCTTACAGGGACACCTTTTATTCCCTCTTTAGCCTTTTGAGCATTCACATGTCTGGCATATGAACATTGCTGCAGTCACATGGTGCTGGGAACACAGGGGGTTCAACTTGTGCTCCACTTCACACAGAGAAACAAAGAGAAACATGAGACACAAGATAAACTCACATGGCCAAGGTCTGGCAGTTCTTTACCCCATCAAAATTTGGGTCAGCCTTGGAAAGGGCATCAAAAGAGCCATGGAAAAGATGGGAACTAGAAATGGAAGAAGGGCAAAATCCTGCATCCATCACATGGCCAAGGTCTGGCAGTTCTTCACCCTGTCAAAATTTGGGTCAGCCTTGGAAAGGGCATCAAAAGAGCCATGGAAGAGATGGGAACTATAAGAAGAAGGAGGGCAAAATCCTGCATCCATCACATGGCCAAGGTCTGGCAATTCTTTACCCTGTCAAAATTTGGGTCAGCCTTGGAAAGGGCATCAAAAGAGCCATGGAAAAGATGGGAACTATAAATAGAAGAAGGGCAAAATCCTGCATCCATCACATGGCCAAATGATGGGAACTAGAAACAGAAGAAGGGCTGAATCCTGCATCCATCCCTTTGGTCCTTGGCATATGAACAGCCAGCAGGGCCAGAAATTCAGGGCTGAGAAACCTCCAGGATTGCAGATAATGCTGAGTAGTTTCAGTAGCCAAATGCTAGAGTGCTGGTGAGGAACTCCAGGAGGACCTCACAGCACAGAAAATGGTGGCAGGTGAGTATCAGTGTAGGTTGGTTTAAAGAAATCCACCCAAGGAAAAATAACCCAAGCTGAGTGTATGTGATGCTAAATTTGGAAACAGTAGCTACYAGGAAATGGATTGCAGACAACTCTGAAATCATCAGCTCAGTGTGCAGGGACTGCCAAAAAGCCAAAAAAGCATCAGGGTACAGCTAAAAMAGCTTTGTTTTGCTGCTGAGCACAACACTGATGTGCCCTCACTTGAGCCTGGGTGAGGTGCTGGCCTTCAGTGCTTGAGAACAAATCAGCAGAGAGTGGCTGAGGGGGCTCCTTCCTTTTAGGTTGGCCAAAGTTAGAAATCCCAAAGTTAGAAGGAAAAGAAACAGGCAGGGTGTCCCTTCCAAGAGGCTGAGCACCGTGAGGGGATGGGGGCTCACKTGGGGAACCACCAGCAGGGAGTGGCCAGGTTTGCTCAATCCTCCTGCCACTGGTGGAGATAAAGGATAAAGCAGTGGGATAAGTGATCCATCATCTGCCCCACCCTCACTCCTCGCCTGAACCTGCTGTGGGACACAGCTCAGACCTAGGGTCAGTGTGAGAATGAGGAGCAGCTGACAGATGTTTCACAGAAAAGTCCCCTGGACACTAAGCATTTGTAGCTCACAGATTTCCCAACCCACAGGTGGTGTTTTACTTGGGATGGGACTCTACTTTTTTGTTTTTAATTAAAATTTTAAAAAAGGCAAAAGCTTTGAAGTCAAACTCTGTTATTAGAGRTGATATGCCAGCCATGGGTAGGTGCCAACTGCAAGACTTTATTTTGACTGCTGTCTCATGAGGAAAGCTGGCAGCTGGGAGCACAGGGAGGCATGTCCTGAAGAAGGTGAAGAATTCAGCCAGACTGCTTTCAACAGCCTCTTTGATGCTGGGTGGCTGAGAACACAGAGCAGGGCTTTCTGTGTGTGCTGGGGCAAAATATCCTTTAATGATTGTCTTCTGGGTCACCCTGGGCTACCCTTGAAGCCCTGTGTGGACCCAATCCCGTGCAGGAGAGCAGGTTTTCATGGAATGGATCACACAGAACCACTGAGGTGGGAAAAGATGTCCAAARTCATCGAGTCCCRGCTGTGCCCCATCCCCACCTTGTCCCAGCCCAGAGCAGAGTGCCACCTCCAGGGATGGGGACTCCACCACCCTCCTGGACAGCCCCTTCCAATGCTTTTCTTGAATATTTTTACTTCTGCCAAACATCCTAGTGTGGGATGCATGGATCAGGATACTTCTACTACCATGAAATTTCTGCTGGGGGAGGAAAATAAACAACTTTCTTTTAGCCTCTAATTTGGAGCCTTCAACGATCACTCGCACAAGAGACAACCATGGTTTCAGTCTAAATAAAGAAATAATTCCATGTTCAGGGGGAAAAAATGGCTGCAAGTGGGACTTGACCAGGTTGAGAAGACAATTAGTGCTCTGCAGCCATGGTGTGAGAAAGGGGAAAAAAAATCTCACATTCATCCTGACAGCCCATACTTTATTTTCACACAAAATAAATAATTCCCTCAGGATCAGGACCACATGTAGCACTACCCCTGTCCACAGCAAGGGGCTGGAAGGGGATGGTCTTGAAGGTCCCTTCCAACCCAAACCATTCTATGATTCTTTTCCTTTTTTATTCCTTTTATTCCTTTATTCCTTTTTTGTTTCCAAGGAAAACTAAGGCTGAAGGACAAGGAAAAAAATAAGTCTGCATCTGTTTAGGGTTGACCAGGGGCCTACCCTCTCAACTCCTCCCATTTAGAAAGGCCCATTCCTAAAAAACCCCAAGCCCATGGTTTTTCACAGGGTGACTACATCAAAAGCAAGACACAGTTTGGTAGAAAGATCAAGAAGTTTAAGGCCAGCATTATTTAATATCTGTATTTTTCACTTTTTAAACGTGTGGAAATGTTTCTGCATTTCCTGCTCGTCTGGAAGGTGGAAGGATGAAGAGGATGATGGAGACAGCAGGGTTCCTTTGCACAGGATGGGAACAGTTCAAGCTAAAGTTGTCTTCCCACCTGTTTTTCCATATCTTCCCCCACCCCTTTCACACCACAGAGCTGCCAGTTTTCTTTCAGAGGCACAACACAAAGGTGTTAACTCGAATTTCTATCCAGAGAGAGTGGTTGCATCCATCCAGCTCAGCTCCAGACCAGCCTCCCCATCCTTGCAGTATTTTCTCCAATAAGCCCCAAGCCTGGCTGGTTATTTTCTTTTTGGGTTCCTTTTTTCATCTTGCAGCTGTTGAGGGTGGTGAAGGATGGACAAGGATTGAACCAACAAAGAAAGAAGGAACTCTGAAACTTTCCAGATTGAAAAGCACRCACAAAACTTTCTTTTCAAGAGGTTTTAATGAAGAGTCATAGTTTTAAACCTCTCACACTGTACAACACATTTAACTGTACATCAAGCTCAGATAAAAAATAAAGCTTTCTTACAAAGTACATTTTTCCAGTGATTTTTTTCTTTTTTTTTTTTTTTTTTTTTTTTTTTTTTTTTTTTTTTTTTTTTTTCTTTCCTTTTTTTCTGTTTTGCTTCTTTTGATTTACTATCTCCAGCAAGGTAAATACACCTACCTCTGGCTCTTTCATAGCTTCGGGCATGACATTAATTCATCTTATCTCAAGTTTTTTTTTTTTTTTTTTTTTTTTGCAGTAAAAATAGCTGCTACATAAAACTCTCCTGATCTTTGAAAAGGAGTCACAGTTATTTCCAAAAATAGAATTCATATTTTAATCATACAGAATAAACTGCAGGAAGAGACAAGTGAACTGAAAAAATAAGGCTTGTATATAAATTTTTTTAAAAGTACATGCATAGAAGTTGAAAAACATATGCCATTTATAAAGAAAAAAATGTAATTTTACCCATATTAATATTTTTATTTTTCAGTTACAGAAGAAACCACAAACAGGCCCCTTTATGTCCCAGAATACAACACTAGTTTCCTGTAAAAATGCCAAAATGCACAAAGAATTGCCAGCTTCAATCTTGGCAAAATCCTGAGCCCGACCTCCCTCCCTGCCCCCCCAATGCATGCACACTGAGCATAGAACTTCTGCTGTCTCTCAGGCCAATTAAATATTTGCAGAAGGTTGTATATCCCAGACAAACATGAAACCCCCCCACCCCACATTTGATAAGTTTACATTCATCCTATTTCAAAGCACACATACAATTAGTTTAATTTACACTATACAGTATCTGTTAAATAGGAACATCAGAGTTTCCAAAGGAATCACAGAATATATACAAACTGAATATTGAAATGGTATGATTTTCCTTCCCTTCTTTTAAAGGGTGGGGTTTTTTTTCTGTTAACAGTTGCTACATCTGGTTTTGGACACRAGAGTGTTTATGTACCTATGCAGCAAATTTCTGGAGTAGTAACAATAATAATAACARTAACAAAACGTGCTTTAAAACAAAAGTAATACCAGTTCTCCTTACTGCTCATTTCAAATAAATTAGTTTGTGTTTGCTTTTAAATAAACTGCATGAGGACGGCGGTGTTTCAAAAACATCCCAGCAAGAGCTCTGCTGGGTTTCTCACAGCCAACCTTTGGTTCCACAGCCAACCCATCCTTCCAGGGCAGTGTCAAAGCGCTGTGTGGGGCAGGGCAGGCAGCTGAAACGCTGCCCCCAGGAGCATCCAGGGCTGTGCCCCCTCCCCAGAGCCCCACCGGCCGCTCCCACAACGGATGAAGCTCCCGCTCCGCCTCCCCCGAGCGCGGCGGGCCTGGCTGCCGTGGCTGCCGGCCATTGTCCCCACCACTGGTGACTCCAGATCCACTCCCAGGGCCTGGGATCAGTCCTCGGTGTCGGGCTGCACGCCCAGCATGGCGTGCAGCTCCTCGGGGGTGTAGCCCAGCAGGTTGTGCAGGTCGCACACGAAGCGGTACACGTAGCGCTTGCCCGACGTCTTGTGGATGATGTTCTTGTCGTAGTAGTAGCGCAGGCCCCGGCTCAGCTTCTCGTAGTTCATCTTGGGCTTGTTCTTCCTCCTCCCCCAGCGCCGTGCCACCTGCCAGAAAGCAAAATTCATTCAGAATTTGTTCATCTCGTCTTCTTCTTAGCGGCTGATTAAAGAAAACCCTTTCTCAGTCAGAGCATTTATTTGCTTTGGGTGGCCCAGCCTCGCAAGAGAGGAGCTGGTGACTGATCCCACAAGAGACCTCAACAGCAGCTCCAGGAGGAGGTGGCTSACAGCAAGTGGAAGTTGGCCCWGAGTCAGACAGATTTTAMTCCAAAAGACCCAGGCTTGAGTTTCAAGCCCTGGGAATCATTTGTTTAACTTCCAGTGAGCTTGAGAGTTCTTCCAGAAGCCTTTGGTGTTGTTAGGCTAAGTTGTCCATGTTCTGCTCTCCTATTGGTTTTGGTCCAGGTTTCTGCTCCCCTTGTTTCCCCTCTATGGTTATTGTTCTAGAATGTTCTACCCCAACTGTCTATATTGTTGCTTCCCCTTTATCTCAGGTCTGGGGTTCCTGCCCCTCATACTGTGCTCCATGTTTGTTTTTTTCRCCCTTTACAAAAGTTCCTTTTGGGCAACTCCATTGAACCTGCTCCTTCTCATTTTTGCCACCCTTGCCCTGAAGTCAGARAACCAGAGAGGTTTGTCACAGCCACCCTGACTGTGACAGACACCAGTTTGTAGGGGATGGCCAAAACATGCTTAAGGAGGTCAGGTTTAGGGAGAAATCACAGAATATCCCAAGCTGGCAGTGTCCCACAGGGACCAAAGTCTAATTCCTGGCCCTGCACTGGACACCCCAAGAAACACAGAATATYCTGAGCTGGAAGGAGTCACAGAATCAACCAGGCTGGGAAAGACCTTTGAGATCAAGCTATGACCCAACACCACCTTGTCATCCAGACCATGGCACTGAGTGCCACATCCAGCCTTTAATCCTTAAACACCCCCAGGGACGGTGAYTCCACCACCAGTCCAGCTCCTGGCCCTGCACAGGACAAGCCCAGGAATCACAGAATACCCTGAGCTGRAAGGGACGCCCAGGGATCCAAGCCCAACTCCTGTCCCTGAACTGACACCCCAACCATCCCACCCTGTGCCTGAGAGTTTTGCCCAAASACTCCTGGAGCTCTGGCTCAATCTGCTCTCTCAAAAAAACACTGTTTTACCAGGCAGCAGGGGACAACTCTTTACTGGAAGTTCAATGCTATGAAGTTCCTTGCACTTCAGTATTCCTCTCCCCTCTTTTCCTTAGATCTAGAAGTTTCACTGGACTTTGTATCTCTTCATACAATAATTTTCCTACTAGAAACAGTATCAGAAGATGAAAATGCATCACTTTTAATGAATGAAGTTCCCAATATACTTCAAAAGCAGCATTACTATATYTGATGTGCAGCTAAACACACACTATATCCAAGACTGGGCCCACAGAGGTCAAATCAGACCCCAAAATCTTTGTTTTCACCCCAATTAGCCACATACCTCATCTGGGTCAGCAAGTTTAAATTCCCATCCATCTCCTGTCCAGCTAATGAATGACTGACAGGACTTGTCAGTCAGTAACTCCAGAAGGAATTGCCACAGCTGGATAGGTCCACTGCCTGTTGGGAAAGAGGAGACAGAAAAACCACAAATTAATACCTCTGCCAGCTCTAACCACAAACAATGTATGTGACCAGACTTGTATCACARACCTGGTAATTAATCTGATTTATCTTTTTTATAGATCAGAAAGAAACCTAAGGTTTTACTCTATAGCACAAACCTGCTATTACCCATGGGAAAATGAAGTCATGTTTTTCATGGAAACAAAGGATTTGACAAAAATTATGGCTCTCCCCTCATATGGATCCTTTAACCCTCAATCCCACYTCCCAAACAGCTGCATTTTGAGCTCCAGGGCTCGTCCTGAAGTCTTTGGCTTGGCAAAGATCCTACAGGAAAAAAACAATTTCAGCAAGGACTACAGCAACGAGGCCTTRACAACACCTGTGGGAATTTCCAAATCTGGGAGATTTTGTCCAAGCTCCCCTCTTTTTCAAACAGATCAAAAAGTGCATTTGATTTTTACTTGATCTGACGTGCCTGCCTGTTCTTGCTTTGGGTGGATAATCCCTGAGACTTTGTTTAGTAACAGATAAAATTAAAATTATTTGTGACTAGTGGTCTCTACCTCCATGGCACACACTTGGAGGGAACACTGATGTTACATAAAAAATAGGAGTGACCATTTTGCTTCACCACTCACCAGTAAAGCCAGCCAGGATGGCTGCTGGTATAACTGGTTTCCCTTGCTCCACAGGATCACTCCTCTCTTGAATGTAGTCTTTGAAGGACATGGTAGGTTTGCTCAGGCACAGGGACTGGCTGCAGTCATCCTCAAAGCTCTCATAGGATGGCACACGCTGCAAATCCACCAGGGAGGATTGGCTGTTCCARGACTGCAGCATGGAATCTGAGCTCTCATAGCTCTCAGCGCCGTCACTGGATTCGTGCTCTCTCAGCTTGCCTTCATCAAATAAAACCATGAAATAAATAAAACACAAATAAATATGAATAAATATAGTAATTAGAATAARTATAATKATATAAAAATAAATATAAAAATAAATATAGTACAGTGTTGGTGGTTTCTTTCCCTCAATCCAGCCTGTCCATATAAATCATGCAAAGGAGGAAGAAGCATTCAGAACATGGCCTTGGCMCCCATGGTTATCATGCAGATAACGACTCACCAGAGTTATCCATCAGCAAATTGAGATTGTTCCTTGGGAAATCTTGGTTTACTGCACAGTAGTTCACACCAACAGCATCTGCTTGGGTTTTAGGGAACAATGGGAAGTCTTGTTCTGGGTTGAGGAGATTCGGTGCCGTGGAAGTCTGACAGACGTCAGTCAGGAGACTGGGTTTGGGATAACTGAGGGGTTTAGGGTATCCAGGCATTTGCATTCCATAGGAATTCTGATCTACGTTAACAGCTGAGAAAAGAAACCAGAGAATTACTTGATTTTTCCCCTGGAGACCCTTAAACAAACTAATACACTAAATACACCAAATCAGATTCCGCAAATCCCCCTCTCTAACTTGCCAGCCACAAATGCCCATTGTTCATTCTTCAAGGAAACTACAGAAAAAATTGGGGAAGTTTTAAGTGGTTTTGAGCAAGGCTCTCCCCCATTAAGTGGTGTAATCAGGCTGAGTGAAGCCTGACTGTGGTAGAATAAATCACACCATCAATCAAACAATCCGAGGGAGCCAGCACTGCATCCCACACACTCCCAACAGCTCTAGCACACTCCCAGAGCCTTTAAAAAGGCCTAAACAGAATTCTTCCTGCTTCTCAGTTTTTGCCTCTGTTTGCTAGAGATGGGAGTGGTCATTCTGCTCCACAGATGGAGGGCTTGGCATAGCAAGAGGAAATTTCATTTTCTCAAAGCCTTTGCTCTTCAAACGATTTCCGATATAAATTAGGTGACAATTGAACAAAGGAAAGAAGGCTGGAGCAGCTGAAGTCAAATGTTCTCCTCAAGCACAGGAACTATTCTGGTGCTTTTTGTTTCTACCCTGAATCTGTGACACGCTCAGAATAAACTGAGAGATGCAAAATAAGAATTTTTAAAAACACTTACTTAAGGAATTATTATTGACCCAGTGAGGAACTGAGGTGAGGTGAGAGTTCTCCACATATTGATCCTGTGTTTTCTCTTGGCTGTCTGGGGAGAGAACAAAAAGAGAAAATTTGGGTTTATAGTTTTAAAGATCCAACCTGTAAGCCATGGAAAGCTCCTGACTCTTGGGAGTATTTTGGTACATTCACAAAAATTTTAGTAGCACACTCTATTTGTACTGCATTCTCTCTCATGACAGAAATCACACCAAAAAAACCCCAACCAGCTTCCAACAGCTTTAAAACCATCACTACCAATTGAATTTTCCCATTAAACTTAAAACCAACAATAATTGCAATGTGCTTTAAGGTCCAGCTGCTGGTTAACTTTGTATTTATGGGGTCAACTGTTTTATTTATGGGGTATTCACAGTGGTCATGCCCCAATCTCACTTATTCCAATGATCTTCCCAAATAAAACCTGCCCACAAATGTACCCAGCCTGCACACAGAATGTCTGCAGCCATCTGCATCTGTGCTTGSCATACCAAAGATGAATTGACAGTGCTGATAATGCTGTTATCAAGTAAGTTTTAAAGTTCATTTCGAGTTTTCATATGCAATAAAACCCTTCATAGTGAAACCAGTGTTGAAATCGAGTCCCATGTCTGTTTCTGTTAGGAGAGCCCTAAACCAAAAGCTTTTTCTGGCTCTCTAACTACCTTTTATCATCTGTTCCAGGTGTTCCCACAGAATATCACCCACATAGTCAGGTGCCAGTTCCAGGAAACGCTCCTTGCCCAGGTTGCACAARTCTCGGCCACTCATAAGAAACTGATGGAAGTTCACATTTGCCAAGCTGAACTCATTGGTAGCCCATGAAAGCCAYTGGCAAACTTGTTGTTCAGTCCACAGCCAGGGATCTGCAAGATAGGAAGGATCCAACATTTAGAGATAACTCCTGGCCCTTGTCAAATAATCTTCCTTAGAAAACAGTGAATTAAAAAAAACCTAAAATTGTTTCGCCAAGTTATTGARTCCTGAATGAATTCAGAATGAATGTATTCTTGAATTTATAAAAAAACCAAACAACTCAGTCCTCTCTTTTCTTTCTGCATTCACTTTCAACCAGAGATGCCCTCAGCTTGCTTGACTCTCTCCTGCTGCCAAAGCATGAGCTCTCCATGCACCCATTTTTAACATCAGCAAGTCTGGCCTCTCCAAGGCAAGCTGTGCCAGATTCACATAGGATCCATTCTTGTATTTCCTACTGACATCATTCTTTCCTTTTCAAAGAGCAGCTATTCAGCCTCCTCCTTAGCATTAAAAGGAAAAAAAAAAAAAAGAGCTTATAAATAGCAAACACTTACTATTTGGGATACCCAGCCGACACTGTTCCTTTGTGAAACCACTGAAAGTATCTTTCAGGGCCTGACTCATCACAGCCTTGCTGCACGGGGTTAACAGAGGCAATTCACAGTTGTTCGACTCTGCAAGAAAAGAAAAGGGGTGGAGGGGAGGAAGAAGACACATTAACTTCAGAGCACTGAAAGGACTGATTGGCTTTTACTGTCTGAAGAATTAAAAAAAAACCTTCTAAAAAGTTGGTGGTTTAAAAACAGAGATCACCATGCTCTAAAATCTCTGTGCTATTCGTTTGATAAGGTTGCATCACTAATTAGAGCTTTGCAGCTTTCCATGCATAGATCCTTATTTACTCTCAGTAGTTACATAAAGTGCCTTTGTTGCAGGGAAAACTTGATTATTTTTTTAAGGGAAATGAGACTGCTTATTCCTATTTTACCACCTATAATTTGCCCTGAGACTTTGCAACTCCAGACAATCTTTATTTAATTTGAGAGCTAAGTAACTGACAGCAGGGTTGTGAAGAGCCAGCTTGCACTACTTAACACTGCATTTCAGACCTTATCACATCTCATCACCCAGGCACATGGTGCAATAGATTATTCCATCATCTGGACCAAACAAGTGTGATGGGTAACAAGCTGGGGGTGAACAATGCATCCAATCACAAAGCTGGCACCATTATATGTCAGTAAAAAACACTTATCTACTTCACTGACTTTCAAATTTACAAGAAGATTCTATCTTAGGGATAAATTCAGCTCCCACTCAGCTTTTCTTACCAGAAGATGCCTCATTTTATCACAGAATGGTTTGGGCTGGAAGGGACCTTAAAGCCCATCCAGTGCCACCTCCTGCCATGGGCAGGGACACCTCCCACTGTCCCAGTTACTCCTGGCAGATTCCAAGTCAGTTCAGAGCTGTGCAGCTCTTCTTGCTCTCCCAGACTATCTACAGGCTGCACTTGTGCTTAACTTCTGCTTTTACCACACCCTTCCTAATATCTGCAAGCACTTGCTTTGCTGACCAGAGCAAGTGACTGATTAGAATCACACTAGAACAAAGGACTTGTGGTTTTCTGGGTTTGAGGGCTTGAGGTTTTATTTCCTTTCCCTAAGGGGAGATACAAGCAGCATCAGGTAAAATATCTACATTTTGTCAGGGATTTTTGGCAAGGATATGTAGGGCACTCTTGGTGGGATACTGACCTACACACACACAAATAATTRAAAAAAAATCTTAAAATATCCCCACCTTGTTTTTTAAAGTATGGAATAARACATACTGAGATTTAACACCAGAGAATCAAAAACCTTTCAGAATATTTGCACTTTAATTATGGTTGAGATGCTGCAAATTTAAATACATTAAAACCCTCTTTTTAAACTCTTAGCTCTGCTTWAACTCCTACTAAGGCTTCTTCCATGAAATATCAGATTATTAGGCTACTGCATCCCAGCTCCTACTTCTTTTCAGTACAGAAATCAACAACTATCCACAAAGAAACTCASATGAATAAAACCAAGCATGTACACAGAAGTCTGTGTATTAAACCCCAGGAAATGTTAGTTAGACCCCAAAAATTTCTGCTCTACCAAGTGGACTAAGGAGCAAAGTGAAGATTTACCATAAGAAGTGGAGTCAAATCCTGTTGGCACTTCCTGAAGCGTTTGGTCTTCACTGAGTGAGCAAAAATATCCAGCAAAAAGCGAGTTGGAGCTGTCAAAGGTGTCAAACGCTGGCTGACGCTGCAGAGGAACAGAATAAACACAGAACCACGTCAGCATTTTGCTGCAGAGCTGTGAACTCCTCTGCTAGGAAGTGTCTGGGTTTGGTTTCCTAGATCTGGAGATCATGCACAACCACTACCTTGAATGAGCCAGCTCTGAAATGTGACCACAACGAGGGCACAGCTTCTGCTACGTGAATCAAACCCACTGATAAGGGCCCTCGAGGTGGGGGATGTTCTCCAGCTTCCAGCAAAGCCAAATCAAGATATTCTCGGGTTTATTTCCTGTAATTGAGGCTTTAAACAATAGACAATATGTGTACAAATACATCTTTATTTCCAGGTGCATTTTAAAGAAATCCTCATTTCCTTAACCTCTTAAATTGATTAGCCACTCGATGAGGATTTGATAGCAGATCAATAGATTATGGGAAAACTGCCAGTGCAAAACCTACAGTAGATTTATTAATTTAGTTTTTTCTTCTAAAGGTTAAAACTCATCTGAACCACATCAATTGAAGCTACACAGCCAGCTTTATAGGACTTGAGGAAGGATGTTGCAGCAACTTTTACACTTCTGCCTTACTGGATTTGCCAGCAACCACATTTTGAAGTCTTTCAAGTGCTCAGATGCTCAGTGAAACACTTATACTTTCATTTTACAGCAARGATAGACAAGACTGATAAAAATGTTCCAGATAAAAGTGGGTTCTACTGATATACTGATTCAAGAAATATTATATTTTGAAAACCTAACTCCTTTCAAACCTGACTTGAGCCAACTGTGTATGCCAGAAATATTGGTATGAAAGTACTAAATTCCCCTCAACCACTTTAGTCTTTGGGGGGCAGAAAGAATGTGAGCAGAGGAGGAARTAACTTCAAAAACAACTTATGAAACTTGCTTCTTAGTCACAGGGAAACCCTATCTGCAACATCTTGAGGCAAAGATGGATACAAGTTGCCACTGAGATTTTTCTCAAGGCACCTGAGGATAGAACATTGCTCTGGAAAGCTGCAGCTGGCCCATGGCAGCTCCTGCCCTTCAAGGAGCTGGAGACAAAGGGAACTTGCAAATGTTTATTTGATTTAGGCAGACACTGGTTTGCCAGCTTGTGCCAAAGGAGTGGATTTAGCTGAGGACAAGGCAAGGATTTTTCAGGGCAGTATTCACGTGCAATGCAAAAAGCAACCTAAAYTATGTTCCTGGAACAGCAAATTAGGACCAATTTTCCCTCTCATTCCCTATCTTTTCACATAAAAATCTCCTGGCCAGCAGGGACAAATTGTGGAGCTCTGTTTCAGGTACTCCCCAAGTCAAAGCCAGCCCTTGGAAAGGCTCATGTCTGAATAAAACAAGTTAATAACATCTACCAAATCTGCTGGTAAAAGATTCTTTATACATTACTAGATAAAAGCTCTGACTCATCTCTAGGACCTAAAAGAAAGGGCAAGTTCTTTCAACACAATCTGGAAACTCCTGCATTTTGTGTAAATGACCCTTCTCCTGAGTCACTGGAAAAAATGCTGTGGCATGTGAATGAGTAAAATCCATACCGTGCTGGTTTCATATTTCAAAAGGGAGAAAATTAATGTGCAAGCATGTTCTTCATTTAATAGTAGTAAAAGAGGAAAAACACAATGCAGGATGAATTCTGCTCGTCCTATCAGTTTCACAACTACTTTGTTTGGCTTTTCAATACATGTAATTATTGCAGAACGAAATAAAATGGAATGTGAACAGCCACAGCACAGCAGAACACAAATCTCTGACTTAATTCTATGACAACTGAACAGCTTAGAGCAACCAGTGTGTTAAGAGCACACAGATGTTAAGTTGGGGATCTCTTGGATTTTTTTTTGTGGAGAAAAAAAAGGTTAAGAGGGGACATAAAGTGTCAGAGCAGTGAACATCCCTGAGCCTCACTGATTCTTCAAAGCATGGCCATTCCTCAAAGCTACTGAGGGCAGAAAGGGTCTCCTTAACCTTTACATTGATCAATGCTGAGTGAAAAATTGATACTGGGATTAAAAAGCAACTCGTGTGAATAGGTAGGGCCTTTACAGCCTGCTGACCTCAGTTTGTAAATTCCTTTCAAAACAAGGTAACTGACACAGTCTACCTAAAGATAAAATAAATTTAATGATCTTTGGAGTTATTACAATGTATTTGGCTTCCATTAATAACAGTTGGAAGTGAACAACCTAGTTTTAATCCAAACTGGGTTTAGGAAGTACCAAACCTGACCAGTCCTAYCAGGACAGGCCTCTGCCAAATTAAAGATCTCCTGCTGCTCATCCTTTAGACTTTATTTTGGCAGAAGTTTAACCAACACCAGCAAATTTGAGCTCAGTTCTTGTCCATTTCTTTTAAATTCTTAGGATTTAGGGAATGGAGAGAGGGAGCCTTGTTGGGGGAGAAGGTTAAGGGTGTAAGATTTGCACCTTCCAATTTCAGTCCTGCTTTTCACACCTCTCTGGAACTCAGTGGGAATGCTCTGGCAGAAGATTAGAGGGGAGCAAGGAAACCTGTGCTCACTTGGCTTGTCCAGTTCCTGTTCTAGCACTGCAGGAACACAACAGAAGCACTGGCTGGGAGCTGCCCCAGCTGGGTTTGGGAGCTGACAGCTCCAGGGTACTCACCTTGAGCATTCCTCTGTACATGTTGGACACGGGAGCCACTTGATCCATGTTCCTGACCCCAAAGTCACTCATCTGAAAAAGGAGAGGGGTCCCATTAAATCCACAGCCAAAGGAGGGGGAAGCAGATGTTACCAGATGTTACCAGATCCAGCTCTGGCAGTGAGACACAGGGAAAGCTTTTCCAACCTCCCAAGCACACAGGGCAGCTCCTGCCTTGTTTTTCAGCTGGGAGAGCTTTCACAGAATTTGTGTTTGCCTGCAAAGCCCACAGAAACCCCTTGCTCACCAAGCACCTGTCTCTAGGGGCTATGTTCCAACTYTTCACCCATTATCTGAGGTAATCAGTTTTGTGTTATTTTTGTGCCCTCTCACAGGCCATGATTCACTTCAGACTTTGGCTTTCAGAGGAAGAGGAGTGACAGAGTGACACTGTGATACACCTGCACCCCTTCACGAATAATAAGAGAAGCCAATTCCCAGTGCTCCCAACCTCCTGCCTTGACTACTTTACTCCAAACCACCTTATCTTGTACATTTTCCAAACACAGGATTAAAACATTTATAAAGCTTTAGAGGGCTTAAGTTTCAATTGCAAAGGGGTTTATGCAGTGAAATACCCTTTTTAAAGGGCTGATAATGGGACCACTATCAATATGTTCATGCCACTGAAGTCAAACCTTTATCATATTGCCTTTATTACCAGGAACAGAGTTGTGTGAGGCCTGTGTGACTTTTCTCCTATATATCACTTAAGGAGAARAGTGATAAGATTCATATCCAATGGGAAAGATCAAACATAAGGAATAAAGMCAGTTTTATGGCCATTGTTTTGGTTTATCATGATGCTGCAATTCAGGTGTCAGTGAATGATACCTTATCAAGCTGCACTCTTAATTTTCTTTCCCTTTTTTCACAGCATTGGGCTGAATTCCCTTGCTCCACAGCAACTGCCTGAAAACATGCACTTGTACTTAAATCACAGAGGACACTATCAAGATTTCCACTAAACTGTGGTCACTTACTACAAGCCAAATCTATCACTCACCCTGTTAACACAAGGGAAAAAAAAACACTTTAAAATTCAGAAAAAATTGTAAATTAGGATCTTAACAAAATAAGCTCAGCTTGTTGAAAATGGCCACACATTCAAAAGCTGTCCATATAAACAGAGAGGAAAATAAAAACATCCAACAGCCRAAGACAAGGAACCCTTTCATCCTTTTAAATAGCTGATCACTTAAAAATAAAACTGAAAAAAAAATAGCAAGAGTCCTTAACATGAAAGGCCTATTTCAACTTCACTGGGCCTTCTAATTGAAACAAAATAAATCAACTGACACTGAAAAGAATATTCATTAMTGTTACTCAAAAAGTGCAATCTACTGAATGATGTTTTTTACCTCAAACAGCACGTACAAATATTTGATCTAAATTACACATCTCATTGAGCAGCAAAGAATTTCACACAGCGTGAGTCTCACTCAGCAAGCATCCTAATCTGTTCATTAAATTTGCCACAGTTTAAACAACTGTTTATCCTTGCATTTGGTTGGGCTTTTTAAAAAGTATATGGCAATTTCCAACACCCTTTGTTTTGCCTTTGAATTCTGCTCTGATGGCCAGGGATAACTGGCTTGGGGATTTGAGTATTTGTGGAAATATTCTGTGTATATTCTGTAAGTTGATGTCTGATCCCTGGTTAGGAGTACAAATAAGATTCCTGGCACTTGTGCGCAATTCTGACCTCTCACAAATCCTGTTAGGCATTTCCCCATCCACTAAAAGGGATTCTCTCCTTCCTGTCTTTTTTTTTTTGTTGTTGTTTCTTTAGAGACGTTTAGGGCCCTAAGACAAAAGGTTTATACCAAGTGTTGATTACACGGCATTGCTCATTAACCCAAGCCCGTTTTTCTCCACGCTGGGTTTGTTCTGAAGGAAAGCTTTGGAAAAACGAGACCCCGAGCTCTGGCTGAAAAACACATGGARATCCTCAGCATGTTTTGCAACACTCCAGCCGAATATCTCGAGCCCAGGAATTTCTATACCCTCTGCTCATCCCACATCAGCTCTCTCCCCATCTGCAGCACAAATTTCCAGCCCTGAGATATGAAACCCTTACAGACAGAGCTGGAAAGGCAACGCGGATTGGCACAGAGGGTTAAACATGCCTTTCTGCGGGCCTTAGAAAGCTGCCTTTTTTTTTTTTTTTTTTTTTTAATTCAGAAAAGCCACTACGGCCCAACACGGTGTGACTGGGCCTCACCTCCAACTCCTCCACTAATGCTGATGAGTGCGACTTGCCAGCTATAATTGGTTTAACTGGCAGGACACCTTCCTCAACACCCCCGCATAGCTGAGTGGGTGAACCAGAACAGGGTCAACAGGATCAGGCACTTATTAACTAATACTCCTGAATTCTGATCGCCTTCTTTTCAGCAGCAGCAGCAGCAGCCAGGTGCCTGCCCACAGCTGGGCACAGCTGGGCAGCATCCACATGGACAAGGGAAGCGCGCTGGTGGCTCTGGTGTCCCTCCAGCGTTATTCCTCCTTGGTTTTTTGAGGGAATTTTTTTAGGGGGGATAGCGGGCAGGGAGATATGATGCCTGGTTGTTGCTTTTCTTTTAAACGGCAATTTTTTTTCAGGGGAAAAAGCAGCCTCCTTAGGAAGAGTGTAGGAGAGAGCGGCGTGCCCCGTACAGCCCCCGAGCTCCGCCGGGAGCCAGCCCGGCTCCTCACACACATGACACACGCTTCGCCCACGTATAAAAAACTTCGGTGGGCAGATCACACAGCCCAACGTTTCGGCTTTTTTTTTTTTTTTTAAGTCCCTTTAAACTCCTAACCAAATCCAGAGCGCGCTGCCCATTAACCCCTTCCTGCCGGGCTCGCGGCATCCCCCGGGGATGAGCCCGCGGCCGCTCCCCTCAACCCCTCACGGCCCCCGGGGGAGGCCGATCGCGGGGTCCAGGGCTGTGATCGCCATCCCCGGGGAAAATCCGTGGCGCCCACGGGTCGGGAGCGCCAGCGAGGAGAGGAGAACCAGCGAGGAGGGCTCCCGGAGCCCCGATGAGCCCTTTTCCCTTTTCCTCCCCTCAGTCCCCCCGCCTCACCTGGCCCTCGATGCCGGCGCTCCTGCGCTCCCTCCCCGGCGGCGGCCCCGGCCCCACACGCGGCGTCCAAGGGATCGAGGCGCCGCTGCCTCTGGGCGAGCCAAAATATCCTCGATGCGGCCGCGCCGGCCAACAACAACAACTGCAGCAAGCGCTGATCCCGGCGGAGAGTCCCGGCCAAAGCAGGGGGGCACAGAAGGGGCGGGATGCGGCGGGGAAGGCAGGCGGGTGCCCGCGGTGCGTGGGCGCTGCCGGCCGGGCCGCGGGTGCGGGCGGCCCGCGGTGATGCTGCGCTGGTTCCGCGCTGGTTCCGCGCTGGTTTCGCGCTGGTTCCGCTGCCTCCCGGCTCCGCTCCGCGCTGTGCCGCCCGGCCGCCCTCGCAGGCGCTCTTCAGCGGGCGGGGGGAGGCGGCCGGACCCGCCTCCTTCAAGCCCGGCCCCTCCGCTTGTTGTCGTCGCTGGTACCGGCACAACCGCGCTCCTCCAGCGCCGGGGATGCCAAGAGCGGCTCGGGGAGGAAAAGTGGGGAAAAAAAGGTGTTTTATATGGTTCCGAGAGACGGATGTTGTTTTGTTTTTTTTTAATTTTGTTTCCTCCCCCCTCCCCGGTTATACGTGAGATAATTCATGCTGGACTTTTTCCATGCTTGTTTTTTAATTAATGCCTCTGGTAGAGATGGGTGAGATTAGGAGGGTTAACCTCTAAAATTACGAATGGAAATGGTCTATTTGGGCTATTTCTTGAAGAATGAATTTCTTGAAGAATGAATTTCTTCACAGAAAGGCTGATTAAGGCATTAGATGGTGGAGTCACCATCCCTGGAGGTGTTCAGCACTCAGTGCCGTGGTTTGGTGCACTGTCAAAAGTTGGACTCGATGCTCTCAAGAGATCTTTTCCGCCCTGATTCTTTGATTTTTCCTCAGCAAACTGCGACACTCGGTGCTGTGGCACTTCAGGGATTATGTCATGTCGCACCTTCCGCAATTATTTTGGGGAGTTCTTAATATAAAACGGGATGCGGCGCGGCAAAGCCGCAGCCTGCGAATCGCAGAGCCTGACGCTGCAGCCTGTGAAACAGAGTTGGCGTTCCTCACACCTTGGGGGAAAAAAAAAAAAATTTGGTGGCCCTTGGAAAGTTGCAAGGAGCTGAGTGACACCAAAATGTAAAGTTACTTTCTGCTGAATTTATTTTGTCGGAGTGAGTTCCCCCTGATTTTGTGGACAAGCAGGACTGGGTGGCTTTTCTTCGTTTGGAGACACGTAACTTGCCTGAGTCACCTACAAATGATTTATTTATTATATTATTTATTTATTTTATGATATTAAACACTTTGTGTGCCTGCAGACAAGGGACCTGTGTGCCCTTCCCAGCTGGCTGACCATTGGAGCCACCCTTTCCTCTTGCTTCCCCCTTGACTTCCCTGGATTTGCAGTGAACACCAGGGATCCAAATTACACTTAGAATCAAGCTTGCTCTTACAGCTTGCTTTATTTAAAGTCCCATTTCAAATTAACACTTGTGTCATAGGGTTGTAACTTTTCTTATAATAAGAGCCCACTAACTGCTATTTTGCAGCTCCTCACCAGATTTCAGCTGATTCTTTACCTTTGCCTGTGAACATTTTTGCCATTAAAAAGCCACAGTTTCTTTGGCCTTGCTGGTGCAGTTGTCAGGGCTCCCTCCTGTACCTTCCAGCTTCTGGCTATAGCAAAAAAACTTAATTTTTTTTTAGTGTTTCTTTCAAACTCCTCAGAAAACTTTCTCCGTAGAAAAGCAGGATATATTTCATCCCTTAGGGTCAAATGTTACTGGGAAAATTGTGACAGTCTACTTTGAGAGGCTTAAAGATGTGTCTTGATTATGCCAATGACATTTCTTACTCCAGGAGAGCCCTGATCTAATAAGGCAACATCTGCTATAATCCTAGGGGAAACCATTAAAAACTGTATGTCAGCTGCATAGCAATTTTAATTATAACACTGACAAAAACAATTATGACACCCTTTTTATAGGGGAAACATCTGTCAGAAAGATAAGATGAAAGGCTGGGAGTTATTTATTTCTTGCTAAATTAACATTCTGGGACCCAGAGCAAAATTGTTAACCTGGCCATATTTTGCTCTATTGAAAGGTCTTATTTTGAGAGCAGTTCTTCTTATGTAAGAGTATTTAAGTTCATTAAATTTCACTTATTGTTAGTGTAGAAATAGACTTCATTAGAAGTGGTTTGTGCTTAGTGGGCTGGATGATGTATGAGGAGGGGCTGGGGGAGCTGGGTTTCATTAGTTTGGAGAAAAGCAGGCTAATGGGGAATCTCATTGCTAATTTCAACTCCTTAATGGGAGGTTGGAGCAAAGGGAGAGCCAGGCTCCTCCAGAGGTGCACAGTGGCGGCAGGGAAAATGCCAATCCGATATTTGGGAATGAATATTCCCAGTGTGAGTGAAAGCTTCRTCTTGGGGAGTCTCTGATCTGGAGTGGCCAAAGCCCAGAGCAAGCCCAGCAGGTCAGAGCAGAGAGATGAAACTTTCCTCTCTGGTCCAAGTTCCTCTTTAGTTCTCTGTCCCCTCTGCATGGCTCATTTCCAAAATGTCACATCATTAACTTAGAGAGTCAAAGGAAAAAATAGGTTTGACTTGGRGTTTTTTTTGGTGCCTGTGTATTTGCCTCTATTTTAGGAATTGTCCATCCTCCTCACAATTTTCTGCGGTTTTGTTCCTGTGTGTTTTGGCACTCTGTGAGCAAGAGACAAAAGGGAGAGTTAGGTATCAATTTAAGGATAATTGAATCAACATCTAGCTGCACTCATCTGAAATATTTTTTTCTGATATTTTTGCTTTTATTTTTTATAGGAATGAGGGAAAACTAGCTGTGGTGCACAAGAGTGAAGTAGCTAGGAAAGGAAAAGGAAAGAAAACTGCTAAAGAATAAAGAAAAAAACATKGCAAAGTTCTCTTTTCTGTGGTAATCTACATAGGTAAGACTTTTTTCCATCCTTCTCCATCATAATTTTTTTTGTCTGAATGAGGACCTATGCTGAAAGYGAGTTCTGTTTTTTAACTGCCTTTCTCTGCAACAGTGCCTCAGAAATAAGCAGAAGAGTTACTTTCTTGTAATGAATGTAACTAAAGGAGCCAGTTAGATTATTTTGAAGTACCTGGCAGTGGATGGCTGTCCAAGGGGGTTATTTGGCCCCATATTTCTGATCTGAGCAGCTGCAGGGCTGAGCTCCTTGGAGGGAGAGAAGGGCAGCAGCTGATGGTCAGGGAAAGGCTTCACTGCTGTCTGCACACCATCTTCTCACTGGGGACAACAAAGAGGGGGAACAAGATGCTAAAAATGCCGAGGTTTGAAGCGCGGAGGGGGAATGTGAGGAGGCAGGTATGTGGCAGGGCTGCATTGCAGCTCAGAGCAGCTGTGACTTACTCCTCCAGAATTCCTCTTGCGCCACAGAGGGACACACAGGGCAGTGAAAATCCCTCTCGTGCTGTGCTGTCCCTCATCTGCATGTTGGCTCAGCTCCTCTGCCTCAGGAGGTTTGGGGTGCACGTGTTCCTCCTCCTCCTCTTCTTCCTCCCTTCTCCTGGAGCAGCCCTTTCCTGGGAGCCCCATAAATGTCTGGTGGGCTCTCATGGTCCAGAAGAGCCCTGCACATGCTCCCAGTGCTGCTGGCATCCCTGCAGCACCAGGGATGCCTCCTCCAARGAGGGTTTGCATTCAGCAGCATAAATAAACAGAGCCATCCTGAATTTGAAAGGAAAGGCTGTATATTTGTGCCCCTAAAAAAGACAATTAACAATGAAGCTCCAGTGGTGGCGGCCGGCTCTAAGTTCACAGAGTGAAGGGTCTCAGGAAATAACATCTTTGAAAAATAAAGGCCCAGCTCTCCCAGCTTGAAATAGCAACTTCAAACAAGGCACTGTTATGGTTGAAACAAAGGATGAAACTCATTTACTCTGCCATTCAAACTCGACTGAAACAAAATATTTATACAGGTTTGGGGGGGAAAGGGGGGGGTGTTGGATGGCTTTTCACTCAGACATAGATTGTTCACTGAAATAAATTGTTCAGCTAAAACAAAACACGGCTGCCTGTCCCCACTGGAGAGTTCTCCCCACGGTGTTTGGTGCACAGAGTGTGACCAAGGTAATTTCTGCGAAGGCATGGCAGTGAGTCACAAAGTGCAGTGTTATTTGTGTGTGTGTGTCATTACTCTGAGCACATGCAAACCAACATGGCTAATTACTGCCCAGAAAAAAAAAATACTGTGTCAAARTTTGAGCAGCAGCAGATATTGCTACATTTTGCCCTTAAAGTTTCACCTTTGTAACTCTCAAAAAAGTCAGGTGAATTCTCAGCTGCATAAAATATGAAAATTTGAAGCGGTTATGCATCTACTTGTTGTTTTTTTTTTTAATTAAGTGAAAATGTTGCAGGCATGCCTCAAATAATGTTGCCAGTGGACAGGAGAGATGCCTAACACATGAACTGTAGGATGATGCCTCATATGATTGAAAAACCTAAACCTTTACCTTTCATACTGAAGCAGAAGATTAGTTGTTAAACTAGCTAGTGCTTGAGAGATTGCTCATACCATTTTGGGTGTATTTAATTCATTTCATGCAGTCTGAGGCATAAAACAAAAAGCACATGTTAATATTTTAAGGCCAAGTGTATTCAGAAACAACAGAGCTTAATAATTGCTCTTGGATGACTGGGTTCAAAAAAGTGTGTTTGAGCTTCCTTTAGCAGCAGAGCTTTTTCTTTTATTTCCTGCTGCTTTCATTTAAGAATTACTTTGCTTGTGCACAGGCTTGTGATGCTCCTGGTCAGCTCACTAATCACTGTGATGTGCCCTTCAGTGCAGCGAGGGCAGGAATTCATCTCGCTGGGTGTGGGCCCCTCTTTTCCTCCCCCCTCTCCAAAAAGTAAAGGAGTTTGGCATCGTTGTTCTGTGGCTGTAAAAGTTGTGTGCTGGCACTTAGATAAGGTGTGACAGCTGTTTAAAAACTTTGCCTTAGCCCTAGGTGTGTAGATAATGATGTTCACAGCACAGAGTGTGAGAGCCCGTGGCACAGAGCTCTGTCACTGCTGCTCTTGTGCTTCTCTAAGTGGGAACTGTCCCTGTGAGCTCTGGGAATATTTTTGGAACAGTGACTTAAGATTATTTTTTTCATGCTGACATATTCCACTGTGTGTCAGGGCTTGAGCCTTGGCATCATAGAATTTGTTCATCTCTTATGTTTTCTTTTTACCTTCTTTTTATTCTCAGCTGACTTCATTCTCTTTCAGCCAGAGCAGAGGACACTGAGGGCAGAGCTCCCTGGGATCTGCAGCTCCTCCTGRGGATCAGCTCTGAGCTCTGGGAGAGGGGCAGGGACAGGAGCCTGGCTGGAGCTGGGCCAGGGGGGATTTAGGCTGGRTTTTAGGGAAAGGTTCTCCCCTAGAGGGTGCTGGCACTGCCCAGGCTGCCCAGGGAATGGGCACAGCCCCGAGGCTCCCACAGCTCCAGGAGCCTTTGGACAGGGATGCCCAGGGTGGGATTGTTGGGGGTCAGGGCAGGGCCAGGACCTGGACTTTAATATCCCTTGTAGGTCCCTTCCAACTCAGGATATTCTGTGACTAATCYCTCACCTCCCACTTCTCTTTTTTCCCTCACTGATTTTTGTCCGTGCAAGCCAAGAGCTGGGCAGTGGCAGAACTCGTGGCACTGAAAGTGAGAACAGAGTCATTTCTAATCACTTGATTCCTTCTGGWAGTGACTGCCATCATTTCACCCATGGATCCCTCTTACTGCATGTTCAGTGYATAGACACAGCCTCACAAAAAGCACAGCAGTGACTCTCTTTGTGGTCAGTGARTAAGAATATCTCTGTTTACACAATATTTTGAAATTCATTCAGGTGCTGCGTGTTGGGACCTGAGGGAGCTGGGGTTGTTTAGCCTGGAGAAAAGGAGGCTCAGGGGGGACCTTGTGGCTCTGCACAGCTCCTGACAGGAGGGGACAGCCAGGGGGAGTCAGGCTCTGCTCCCAGGGAATAAGAGACAGGACAAGAGGAAATGGCCTCAGGCTGTCCCAGGGGAGGCTCAGGTCGGACATCAGAAGGAATTTTTTGCAGTGAAGGGCTGTTTAAGCTTTGGAGGTTTGGAGTSTCCATCCCTGGAGGTGTCCAAGGAAGGCCTGGATGTGGCACTCAGAGCTCTGGGCTGGTGAMAAGGTGGGGATGGGTCAATGATCTTGGAGGTCTTTTCCAAYYAAATGATTCTGGGATTCTGCTGGGACATTTGTTTCTAAGTTCTAAGAGTGAGGGAGAAGTTGGTGGCTTCTCTCCTGACCCAAGCAAAAATTCAGGATTAGAGCACTGTGGTGAGGAGCATTCACCCCACTCCRTGTTGAGGAGCTCAGCCTGAAGTGTCTGGGGCAAAAATTCATTTATTGAGTGATTTTGACTAAAATAATCCATACGTCAGATCTACATCCTGTTTGACTTTGACTAAAATAACCCCTATGTCACATCTACATCCTGCTTTATTGACCTCCTCTCCTGTCCAGGCCTATCCATGAGGGAATCCAGCCCTACTCCCACAGAAGTGGGAAAAGCAAAGGCGATGCCASGTTCAGCTGTAAGTGGATGAGAAAATGGTTGTGTCCACTGGTGCCTACATTGGCAGRCTTGGAAAACTGCCTGTGTTTCATTCACAGCCATCTCTGGGAAGCTCAGTTCCATCCTAGCCAAGCTGGCTGAGTTTCTGCTTTGACTTCCCCAGGGGCACAATGTCAAATTAGTCATTTTTACAGAAGCAGGGAGCTTTAGAGCAGCCCCAACATACGTTCTCTGGAACACTGACAAGATAAATTCACTTTGTACAAATACAAGCAGCAGTTGCTCTATCTGTCCTGGTTGCTTTTTCCTTTTTTACAATGGAGCAGGTGCAATGCCTGTATCTGTTATCAGTATCTAATATGGTTKGGGCAAACAAGGAATTGCTCACGTTGTCTAGGTGTTGCACACAGGCCATTAGTCACCCTGTCYAGTGCTTATCACAATTCAAAAAAACAACATTTGGGATGAGTCATTGAGATTCATTAAAGAATATCTTTGTCACAGCAGCAAATGAGGGAGAAGTATGGAAGGGATGGGCGGGGGAATGTTTAATATTTGTGGAGAACATAAGACATATGCTGTGTACCAAGATCTTGGGAACAATCCTGGTTTCACAGGCTATTATTAGCAGAGCAAAAAGTGAACTTAGTTGTGTTGATCAACCCTAGGAAGCAAATTCTGTGTTTGGAGTGTGAAATAATTCATTTTCTGGGGGGTGGCCTGGGTTATAGGGTGTGATATCCCATCCCAGTGTCCAGCTGGGGCCAGCCCATAAGTCTTGTTCCACCCTGTGTGCAGCTCTGTCAGGGTCAGAGGCCCCAGAGCACTGTGGTTCCCTTGCCTTGCTCATGCTCCCAGCAGAGCAGACATTCCTGCAGGGTGTGACAGGGCCACTCCTGTGGCCACATGTCCCTGTCCTGTCCACTGTGGCCACCTGGTCCTGTGTGAAGCCTGGATGCTGCAAGCACTCARGAGGGGCTTAGTGACACACAGGACTGGTGGCACTGGCCAGCAAGCACTCTGAGGGGCACAGGCTGTGCCAGCCTGGCATAAAACAAGGGAAAATAATTTCTTTAGCCCATGAGGATCTGCTGGACCCTAGGCATTAGGGCTTCTTCCTCCCATAGGAACAACAAAGTCAGTCTCAAGAAACCCCTTTGTGAATTGTATTTTGAAAGAAACCCCAACAAACAAAGTAAACCCAAGCTGTGATYGATCAAACCCTTGTATTCTTTTTGCTCTTTTAAATCCTATTTTAATTTTTWAAAAGCATGTTTTCACTTTGAGTTGTCTTTTTTCACAAACAGCGGGTTTTGGTGGAGCCCTGGACGCACCAAGCAGAGGGAGGGAGTGCTGTGAGCAGCTCCTCTCCACACAGATCTCCATGTAGAGGCTTCCCCGCTGGCATGAATTCCCCTCTGTGGGCCAGATGCGCTTTTCTCCTCGCAGGAGATGAGTGTTTCCATGGCTGAGCTATCCTGCTGACAGCACTGAGATTTCTGGAGTCACTGCTCACTCCCAGGTGTGAAGTGGATTGCTCTCTGGCCTGGGGCAGATAAGCAGCCACAGGACTTCATTGCTGCTTCTCCCAGCATTGGAAATCTTTTAATTAGGAGTGAAATAAACTGTTCACATTGTTCCTTTCCTTCCTGTAGTGCAGTCTCTCTCCTTGTCTCAGTGCAATCCGGTTTTCTTAACGTGGCTAATTCAGAAAGTAAGCTGAGAGTTGCCCAGAAGTCTTTAAATGAGAATATAGATTTTGCTATGATCTTTATGGCAATAATTCAGTTTCTTTTTTAGCAATGTGATAAGTTATTGCCCCTCACATCCCAGCTTTCACTCTGCATGGAAATTGAACTTTGGAAGCAATCCACTCTCTCAGGTGCTGTGCAGGGGAGCTCTGCTGATTCCCATTGGATTTCTTTGAGCAGACCCTGCATTGTTTTAGTGCTCCTAAATAAACCCAGGAGAAACTGGAGTTGTGTGTAGTTCTTATCTCAGGGGAACACACACTTTGGCCAGGCAGGAAAGAAACTGAACAGATTTTTAGAGATAGGGATTTTGATCTCACCTTCCTTAAATTCCTTCTGTGCTTTCCCAACAACCTGGCATTTCTGGGAACCCAGACCCAGCGTGTGCCAGGGTTTATGGTTGGCAATTATCCTTAAATACCCATTCCCTGGACTTGGACCCTCTGTCTGTTCCCCATGTTTTTGCAGTTTCCAGCCCTGCCTCAAGCTGGTTGAGCTTTTACTGCACCTCCCAAACACCAAACACATTTGGGGCAGAGTTGTGAATCACAGAATCCCAAAATCCCTGAGGCTGGCAAAGCCCTCCCAGCCCATGGAGTGCCAGCTGTGCCCATGGGCACCTTGTGCCCAGCCCAGAGCCCTCAGTGCCACCTGCAGGGGACACCTGCAGGGATGGGCACTGCAGAGCTCCCTGGGCAGCCCCTGCCAAGGCCTGAGCTCCCTTTGCATGGGCAAATTGCTGCTGCCCTGGCCCAGCCTGAGGCCGTTCCCTCTGCTCCTGTCCCTGTGCCCTGGGAGCAGAGCCCGACCCCCCCGGCTGTGCCCTCCTGGCAGGGACTTGTGCAGAGCCACAAGGGCCCC
>JACDOX010000207.1:279596-291063 GCA_014549065.1 Cardinalis cardinalis | reverse complement strand
CCTGCTGCTTTTAGTGCCTCCAATTTCTCCTCTTTCTGTGCCTGAGGCATGACTTGGGTTAGTGGATTTGTGTCTGGGTGTGTGTAACATCCCAAGGTGAGCTCACTGTCCAACAATCTGCTGAATTTTACACACTTTTTGTTGTCTTTTTAAAGACCTGTTGAGTTTGTGCTATGAGACAAGTTGTTTCAACTATTTCATTGAAAGCTCAGTTAATTAATTTATAGCTTTTACAATTTTTTTAGCTTTGGTGTTTCTACCCCAAGAAAGTTAAGAGAAGATTGCCAGATTTTCCTCTCAGGAACACACATGCATTTTCCAGAACTTGGATAATTGCCCTCTAAATTTTTCCTATGTCTGGGGTTTTGTTTGTTTGTTTGTTTTTGTTTTTTTTTCCTCAAATCCCATTTGAATGAGGCACTCCAGGACTGTGGCTTGTGGGGAATTTTTGCATGGTTAACACTGGGCACATGCAGCAAACCATCCCCCTGCCCCAGGGCTTTGTGCCTTTAAAGCAAAGAGAGTGATTCAATGTCCTGTAGGTGACAGGGACAGCTCCTAACAAGTCTGGAGGTATTTTTAGAACTTGATAAAATGACACTTCATAAAACACCGACCAGGCAGCTCAAAAGAGGAAATAAGMGTGGAGAGACTTTGGGAAAACATTACTGTATTTTTAATTATCAGCCCTTTTGATGTTGTCAGCCCATACCTTAAGCAACGGGAATAATTGTTTCACTTCCTTCCTATTTAATGTGGTCATTTTATGGCTCAGAGGCACAGCTTTTGCTCCTGAGTTACCATTTACAGCTGTGGCCAGCCTTGGGGATGCTGTTTTGGGCCACACAGCTGCCCTGGCAGTGCTGTCTACCAGGGAAAGGGCCTCAGGGGAGGCTCAGTTTGGACATCAGGAGGAATTTCTTCATGGAAAAGGTGATCAAGCATTAAAAGGGGCTGCCCAGGGAGGTTTGGAGTGCCCATCCCTGAAGGTGTCCAAGGAAAGACTGGAAACCTGTGTTCTCCTCATGGAATCCACTGACATTTTRTCTTTCTGGGACTGAAATATTCCCATTTATGGTATTGACACATAAATACCTGTATGCTGAGCTGGGGAGGGACCTGCTCCTAAACCCCTGCTCCTAAAGGAACACCTTTCTCAAGGCAGAACAGAAGTCCAATTTTGTGGTAATAAATCAGTGCAAGTGGGAATAGGATCTTGARGTGTTGGGCTGCTGAAATCTACAGAAAGGACAGATACAAAATTAAAGCAAGATTTCATCATCTTCTACATTGAATACTCAGAACAGCTGGGTCTGCCTATTCTGAATTGGTGTCTCCACTGAATTTTGCCAGTCCACACTAGTTAAAGTTCTAGCCCTGTGGTTGAAGCATAAATTTATTGCTCTTTATTCTTTTTTTAATTTCATTTTACTAGTCCTGATGGCCCAGGACAGGACTTACTCAGCCCTTCAGATAAAGGTCAGTGTTGGCTCCATTTTTTTTGACATCACTTACACTCACAATGATAGGAAAGAATTAAAATTCTTTCAGCTGAAACTTTTGCTTCTTCATAAATTAAACTTGCTGAGAAGACCAGCAAAATATGATTTTCCCTGCTCAGTATGGCAGCTTGCAGGTCACCCCAGGGAGAGATTATGATACTCAGCAGATTCCCTTCAGGATGTGAGGTATTCCAGTGTCTAAAGGAGCTTGGATAACTGCAGAAGTTTGTTTTACATTCCTGTTGACTGCATAAGGGATGCTCTGAGGTTCTGACTCCATGTGAAATGCTCAGTTAGGGAGATTCACATCCAGAGCTCTGTGGAGCCTCAGCTGAAAGGATAAAAGGATGACATTCCTTATGTGAGTGCAAGCAGCTTGCTCAGAGAGGGAATTCAGCTCCTGGAAGAAAGCTGGGGAATGCTGGCCTGCAAGATGGCTCAGGAATTTACCTGGATGCAACTTCCCTTATCCACACATCCATCCTGGAGAAACAGAGATATCCTGGGCTTACAAACCCAATGGTGCAGAGATGCCACCCCACAAAGACCCCAGGTGTGGCAGAAGAATTTCCAGGCAGCAGAGTGGTCACTTTTATGGACCCTGTGTGTTTTTCAAGAAGTGCAAAGGGGCTGCAGCAGTGGCAGAAGATGGACTCTGTCTTAAATTAAGGAATCATCCCAAAACTAGGAGAGGCATCTCAGCAGAGCAACGTGGCTGCCTTTGTTCTCCTTCATGATTAATAGTGAAGCTCTGAGATGACAGGAAAACACAGACTGGAAATAAAGGCCAGGAGAGGGTTGCCTGGTTTTAGAGAAACTTCCACATTTCTTGCAGCTTTCCCTTTGCCCAGTGATGCAGTGAAGGGCATCTTCCACAGGGAAGCTGTAACCCCTGGAGAATCCCTCCTGATTCCAATCAACTCCTGAGCCTGAGCACTCACATCTCTGTGTTTGTAAACAATCTCAGCACATCTCTTCTTTGGGATCCATCCAAGCTGCACTTCACTCAAATGCTGTTCTGTTCCTGCTGCCTGATGCAGTCCATCACACTTTTCCTGCATTTCACTTGTTTTGATTGTCACCAGAGAACCTTCAGCGAGGCAATTTTTTGTTGCTGAGATGGCTGGTGAATATTGTGTTGGGGGAAAAATAAAAGTTTGAAGTGGAAATTTTCTAATCAAACTCACTGTTCTTTGTTGTTTGCAATCTGGATGAAGACAATGCAGATGGGTGAGTCAGTGTAAGYGGTGTCTGATGCTCTGAAAGAAAAACTCCTTATATAAACACCTGAGTGATCTGATGCGATTTTCTACATGTATTCATGAAAAATGAATTTTTAAAATGTTAATTAAAGGCCAAAGAAATCTTTGGAAGCCCTGTTTCAATGCCAAAGTTGTAGAGGAATACATCTTTCAGATGTTCCAGGTAGAGATTTTGGTATGGTTGATTGGTTTTTGTTTTTTTTTTTTTTTCTTTTTCCAAATTGGAAACAATTTTAAAGCCACATGTAAGCACTCAGGCTTAGCTGTGTGTAACTGGATTAAGAACAGTAATCCTGGCAATGGCTTTTCTTCCCCTTTAAAATGCATATTTTCCATTAAGCAGTGTGGCTAATGAGTGTTGTATTTGTAATGAAGCCCTTTTTCCAGGTTAGCCGTGAATCACTTCAGGCTGTGACCTTATCTGATCTTGCATGCTCAGGAGGGCTGAGTCCAATCAATAATTGGTGAGGTTTCATCAGGAGCCCGTGGGTGCTGCCGGAAGCAGTTTGGTGATTAAGGAGTTGACACTCTTGCTCTCAACCATTCATGAAACTCTGTCCCATCCAAACCCTGGTAGGACTCTGCAGCCTTTTGGAAAACTGGGATTTTCTCTGCTCAGCCTTCATCACTATCCCATGGTGGTTYTTTATGTCGGACTATCCATCCAGGCAGTCGCGGCTCAATTCCAATTTTGATAATTGTTTTCTGCCTAGTTTCCTTCCATTTCAATTTAGACTGCTACTCTCCTTTGTTCCCTAAGCCAAGGTGTTAAACTGCTGGGGATGATTGCTTCCCAGGCCAGCTCTGGGAATGCTGCCTGGCACAGGKTGAGTGCAGCTCTGCTGCCTCTCAGCTTTATCAGGTGTTTTTTCAGCTTCTCAAAGGGCTCTCTCTGTGAACAACTGATAATGTCCTGTGGAAACATCTGGACGGGGTCAGCTCTTCAGCTTCCTGGGCTGGAAAGGCTTCAGCTCTTGAGGTGCACAGATGTGGTGTGAGCTGCAGTTTGATGTTTGGATCACAGACAAAACTCGTGCTTTTTCTGTCCTCTGACAGCCCCTGGGAGTTATTAGTGTTGGCGTTAAAGTGCTCTGTCAAACRCAGAGGGGATGTCTGAATGCCTTTCTTGTTTGTTTGTTTTCCAAATGTGTAAAGGCAGCCTGGAAAGCTCCCGGTGTTTGTTGTTGGTGGCATTCCCTGAATGCCTSCATCCCCCTGCTCATCCTGGAGGAGCAGAGGAGATTGAGCAGCTGATCTCCTGCCCCACAGCTTCTGTTTCAGAGCTGCCCCTCCAGGAGCAGAGACAGCACCCAGGACATTGCTCTGAGCTAACAGGGAATTGGGAGCTGGAAGAGGGAAAGGGCYTGATATTCCTGGTATTTCTGGGAATCACTTCCCAACCAGCAATCTGTGCTGCTGGAATGAGCAGYGGGTTTTGGAAATATCAGTGTTGCGCCTCCCCCTGGGTAGAGCAGTCAGGCCACAAAAATCATTCTGGTGGTTTCTGTGGATCCTGGGAGAGGCCAGTTCCARTCCCCACTCCTCCTTTCCCAGTTCAGCTGCTGGTTTTGCCTGGGTTGCTTCTTTGCAGCTGGAAAATTCAAAGGGGTGGGAGGAGAGCCTGGTTTGCTGGAGCTGGAGCTGCTCAGACAAAGCCAGAGCAAAACAAACTCATCCGAATGAGATTGGTTCAGGGTGATGTGAGGGCTTTTAATTTCTGTGGGGAAAATAGGAATCCTAAACCCCTGGCTGAAGCCTGGGCTGTGGATGCACTCCTTGTCCTGGCTGCAGCTCTGCCAAGTGGAGCTCATCAATGCTTTCCCCATCCAAAATTATCCCTCCCTGCAGCTCCTGGAGGACCTGTTCCTTGGCCAGGGGTGGGGATGGGAGGGCTAAAACCAGTTTTAGTCAAAATGAGCAGGTCACCTTGCACAACACACAGGAGGTCTTTGCTAAGTGGAGTCATGAAGTCCTCAGGGAAGGTCTATCTTGCCCTCCAAGAGCTTCAACAAGTTTCACATCGAGTTTGGTGACCTGACACTTTTATGCCTTAACTTTCCTTGCAGATGAGCTCTGAAATGCAGATTGAAGCTGTTTCAGGGGAGGTTTAGGCTGGAGATCAGTGAAAGGCTCTCCCCCAGAGGAGGAGAGCCTGGAGCCTTTGGACAACGCTGCCAGGGATGCCCAGGGTGGGATTTTGGGGGTCTGGGCAGGGCCAGGAGTTGCTCTGGATGATCCCTGTGGGTCCTTCCCAACTCAGGATATTCCATAATTCCATGATGGGTGCTGTGGCCACCCCCTTGCTGGCTGTGCTGGGTGGATTCACATCCTCATCTCCCAATGCCTCCCTACAGGGCCATCCTGCTGGGCCTGTTTGGGCACACGTTGTTTTTGTGGGGTATTGTCACCCAGACAGTCCCAGTGGAAATTTTTGTCCCTGTGTCCTGTGTACCACATAAACACATGGGGACAAACAGACCCTGCCCAGCAGAGCTGTAAATAATGAAACCAGAGAAAGGTCATGGCTCGTGTTGTGTCTACATGAAAAACTGAGGCTAAGAGGGTGAGGAATGAGCCTGGACCTCCTTCCAGGACCCCACAGAAGCCCTCCATCCTTGCTACCGAAAATCTGAAAATGCTCAAATCCCTGAACTGGTCCCCAACGCTCAGGACCAGTTATATCCTGGTCTGAAATCTCCTGTAGTTTGAAGTCATGGCTTTATTTTTAGCTCATCACCACCACCTCAGCCGTAATTACACTTGTACCAATCAAGCATGTGGCAACGCTCATGGGTGTCTGAGTAGTCCTGTAGTGTAAGGCTTAATTTGTRGGGTTGGAAAAGGTGGAATGGCAGGTGTTGCACAGGAGCTGACACTGAGGTTCCACCTGCCCCATAAAKCTCCTCAAAGGTGATGTCCCAAGGGAAGAGAGCAGCAACAGCAGGCCCTTGGTTCAGGGTCCTTTTTCAGCCTCTCCTTTCAGAGGGATCCTCCAGCCCTGATCATATCTCAGCCCTAAGTCACGTCAGGAAGCACATTTTTAATGCTGCTTTATTAGAGAGTCAGAGGCATTTGTGGGATTGGTGTGGGAGTACAAAATTGTTTTCTGATGAGGAATTGAGTCGAGGTTTGTTGGCGTCTCGTGTAGTGGCTGTTTATGTGTAAACTTGAAACCAAACCAAGCAAAAGGAGTGAAACCATCCAAGGCCTAAAATGTCATCTGGCAGCGAGGAAAGGCTGCAAATACCAGATTAGGGGAGGCCAGAACCAGCTGGCTGCTGTTCATGCTGAAGTGAGTGCTCACCAGACATTCCAAAGCTGGCCATAAAACCTTTCTAAGCTCACTCTGGTCACTGCTACTCATTTCAGGATCACTGGCAAGCATGAAGGGGGCTTCTGTTTAGCTGTGGGAAAAGAAGGCAGGGAAAACAGCACCAAGTCCATGGTTTTAGTGTCTTTTCTCCTGTGGTTCACAGCACAGACCAGAGTCCAGCTCCATCTGGAGCCAGCTCCAAGGCTTTTGCTGGTTTTCAGCAGGACCAGGGTGAAACCAAAGTGTAATGACAAGTCACAAAGGCTGCAATAAAGCCATGCTCCCTGAGAAAACAGCTGTGGTGGTTTAGGAGCTTATTGCCTCTCCCACCCCTCAGACCGAGGCTCCTGCTCCCAGAATGGTGCCAGCAGAAGGAAATGTGGGATCATGCTCTGCTCCACACCTTTCACATCAGCTCTCTTTCCTGGGAAACAATGTGGGATCATACTCTGCTCCACAACCCCACATCAGCCCTCTTTCCTGGGAAACAATGTGTGATCATGCTCTGCTCCACAACCTTGACATCCTTCCTGGGAAACAATGTGGGATCATGCTCTGCTCCACAACCTTCACATCAGCCCTTTTTCCTGGGAAAGAAGCCTGTTTGGAGCTGCAGGCTGTGGCCATCTCCAGCAGCAGGCTGAGCCAGCCCGATGGGGTGATAAGGAACCCACAGCACCCAGGGCTTGTCAGAGCCCATTCTGGAGCCTGTCATTACCCATTGTTCCCTTTATTGAAAGCAGTTGTGCCTTTTGCATGTCCCCATCCTTCAAAAGATCAGACCTGGAACACAATGGCTGGGTTTTTTCGCTCGGGAAGTGTTTCTTTTTATGCATTAAAACCCAGGAGGAGGCTCTGTTGCTGCCGCAGCAGCAATATCCTGACCTGCTCAGAAGGAAGTTTCGTTCTGAATAAAGCTAATCTCACACTAAAAACGTAACCTTTTGAGGCCTGGGGCCAAGCCCCAYGTGTGAAATCGTCTCAACTGTCATGTGGAAGGATGGGTTTGAAAAGCCACCCTTGAGAGATTATCATTAAACCGAGCCTTACGCAAGGCTGGGCTCGGAGGGATCGGTGTTTGCACATCTGTGGTTTCAGTGACCTTGGCACAGTTGTTTCCCAGTATAAGTAAAATCAGAAGTGGAACTTGCAACAGCAAGCAAATGTGCTTTTGCACTGTATTCCAGGCAGATTAGTGATGTCATGGCTGCTGTGTGCTGTAGCTCTCTCTCCTTTAACGCCCTTTTTATTTTTTTTTTTATCTTGATGCTAATGTGGCTTAGAATTTCTTCAGCTAGAGAAGTCACAGCTCTTGGCATCCTACCCCACAACATTTACCTGGAGCTCTTGCAACCTTCTGTGACATCAGTTTTACTGCTGAGGGTGTAATTGATCTTATCCATTCTTGAACATGCTCATTATGACATTCATTGTGGTTCTTTTCCAACACTGGAACATGCCCATCTCAGGACATCTATGCAATATCTACCTCCATGTACTTTCTTCATTTGTATGGGGGTTATTTTTCTAGGAGTTATGGGGTTCTTTTGATCCTCACAAAGTGTGAGGATCAGAACAGCCCAGAGCAAAGAAATTTTTTAAAAAATGGGGGAAAATATTAARGAAGAACTGCAGGCTGTGTTGTCTTTGTGAACTTAGCAGACTGAGTAGGTTTTTCATGTATTTCTTCTTTTCTAGTGATGCTGGTACCAGATGGCTGATTTACAAGTCAAAAACTTCAAGCATCCAGTAGTTCAGCCTCTTACTTCCAGAAACCCTTGATGGATTATGCTGGATAATGATGGATAATGTGGCCCGTGGAAATTCTCTTTGGATGAGAGACTATGGGGTGGAGGCACTGGGAGATGTGTCTTGGGGCTCCTTTTTGAGCTCTGCTGTGGGTCCCATCTCAATCCTTGGAAGTCCAGCACCCATGGAAAAGCTGAGGAGGTGGGTGGAATAGCAGACTTTCTATAGGAAAATAGAATCCACTTTGCTCACGGCTTAGGGTGGGTGCACATAAAGTAAAAAGGGATTTTCCTCCACTTCTCTCCAGGAATTTGAGACATGGCTTCATTTTTCTTACAGTTAAGCACATTCAGTAAATAGCAYAACCATCACAACTGAAGTACTACCTCATCAAATGCTGTGAAAAGGATGAAGACATTTAGATGACACATAAATACACTGAGTTTTCAGCCATGGTATACAGTGCACTACTTTCAATGGAAAATCAAGGCTTTCAAAGCAATTCATTTAACATTTCCATTTTAACACTTCCTCAAAGTCAATTGCAGCAGAGAACATGCAGCTCAGTTTGCTTCCTCAAACCACGACACAAAATAGTCCAGAACTTCTCCTATGAAGCAACAAAATCCCTCCAGGATAAAAATGCAAATTTTTTGTCCTGCCACCGATGACATGGCTTAAGGGCTTTTCCAGTTTGCTGTCAAAGAAATGTCTTCATTGCTGATTAATTAACTGCAATTRACTAAAGTTTTGTTTGGTTTGATATTCTCCCCTCCCAAGTTATGTTAATGTGGACAATAGTCTGGATAAAGCAACCCCTCCTTGAAATGAAATGTGGGCAGGGCAGTAGAGGCTGGTCCTGAGCTCAAGGGTGGCTGTGCTGAGGATGCTGAGGGGCTCAGCCCGGGGATGTCTGCAGGAATTTGACTCATTTTCTGAATTTTTACAGTTGTATTATCTCAGCACACAGGGGAGCTGGGGGAAGTCAATAATCAAGGAGTTWTACAATCCTGGAATGGTTTGAGTTGGAAGGGACCTTAATGCTCATCCAGTGCCACCCCTGCCATGGCAGGGACACCTCCCACTGTCCCAGGCTGCTCCAAGCCCCAGTGTCCAACCTGGCCTTGGGCACTGCCAGGGATCCAGGGGCAGCCCCAGCTCTGGGAATTCCATCCCAGCCCCTCCAGGGAACAATTCCTCATTCCCAAGACTCCATCCATCCCTTCCGTCTGTTAGTTTGAAGCCATTTCCCCTTGGCCTGTCCCTGCATCCCCTGGCAATTGTCTCTCTCCAGCTTTCCTGGGGCTCCTCCAGGCCCTGCAAGGCCACCCTGAGCTCAGSCCAAAGCTTCTCCTGTGCAGGTGAACAATGCCAGCTGTGCCAGCCTTTCCTCCCAGCAGAGCTGCTCCAGCCCTCTGCTCATCCTGGAGCCTCCTCTGGGCTCTCTCCAGCAGCTCCATGACCATTTGCAACCAAAAGGAAGAAGAAATTGTCCTGTGAGCAACTGAGATTGTATTAACCAAAGCTTCAGCCTGTGTTTCTTTTGGCTAAGAGTGGTTTAAAAGGTACAAAATGCAAGTGAAGATATTTATATCTCAGTGGGTCTCCACCAAAAGGCACCACTCAGGCTCCATGTTCTGCAGCAAGGACAATCCCTGAGTATCTTTCCAAACTACTTATTTTTGTTTCMTTTAATAATTGCTTCACTGGAATCCCCTTTATAATCAGATTTTAGGGGAATAATAGTATAATATAGGGGGAATAATAGTATAATAGTAGTAGTGAGAAAAAACCAACATAAACAACCTCCCATCCTGTCCTTTACAAATAAAAATGAAAAATAAAGTCCACCAATACAGTCTGTTCTTTGGTAAGGGGCTAATGGGACACAGGACTTGGCATGCTGGAGCAGCCACTGGAATGAAGATATTACCATAAAAATCCCTAAATCTTGACTTCATTAAAACCTATTTAATAGGATCGACGTTTTTTCCTGGCCAAAATTTCTAAAGTTATGTAATAAACTCTGTGTGCCTGATCCTCCAGGGTTATTTCCACACTCTATTAACAGGCTATAGCAGGTTTTTAAAATATGCAGCATGGTGTGGTGTGTACCTGGGAACAAGGAACAGAAAGTTCTTTCAGAGATTGTATGTACATATGTCTGTAGGCTGCATGAGCTTGCCTAAACAATTCACACCATTATCGAGAGGATCTTGGCAAAAACAAGAGAAAAAGAGATTCAGGGAGTTACATAACAGGCATACATCTCTTTCCTTCTTGAGCAATGGCTGCTTCCACTTAACAAATGATATTTGAAGCACTCCATAAAAACTGCTAACAAAATCAATTCCCATGGCCTCTCCAGGAATGGAATTGGTTGCGTGTGGGATGGTGAGATGCTGGCTTCAGTTGTTTAATCTTCTGGGTAATCCCAGATATTTGCATTCCTGGAGAGTTCAAAATGAGTATCTTTAAATGTTTAATTGCAAAAGGTGGATACAGAAAGCGTTGAGTTAGGAGGAAAAGTGAAAGGACAAATATTACTCTTTTTTTCCAGGCTGAGACATATCTGTACTGCCACTTTTGGGAGCAATCCTACTGGAAGTCCCCCCAAACACTCCTGACGGTGCAAAAATCCTGTATTTCTGGATGATTGTGGATATTTCAGAATTTTGGGCTGRCCAGATGATCAGACCTGATCACAGGATGAGTGGGTGGAGGTGGATGGGTACCACTCTTCCAGCCTGACCATCTTCCCCAGGGCACTGTTCTCACTTTGGGAGGTTTTTGCCACTTATTTCTTTACCCTCAGATGCAGCAAACCCAAGATTCTTGGTAAAAATTACAAAATTGGAAAGAAATTGCCTGAAAGCTCACAGAAATTTTTCACTGAGGTTACCAAAGGATGTTTATGACTCGAATTCTTGAGTGCAGAAAATTATAGAATTGGAAAGAAATTGCTTGAATGCTCAAAGAAATTTTTCACTGAGGTGACCAAAGGATGTTTGTGACACGAATTCCTGAGTGCTGAATGGTTTGACCAAAGCATTTGGTGCCTTGTAGAGGAGAAACTCCACTGCAAGGGGACAAAAAGCAGCCACTTGCCTGTCCCAAAAGTGTGCAGGGCTGCAAGGAGGGACAGGCACATCCTCATGTTTCCTGCAGCTCATCCTCCCCACTCCTGGCAGTGTCTGCGCGGGGACTTCCTGGCCCAGAGGCTGGATTTGTGTTTCTGTGTTTTATAGCTCACTGTGGACTTTTCTTGCAGGAACTGGGCTGAGTTTCCAGTTGTGTTTCTGGCTCCTGTGACATCCGATGGTAAAGGATCCCCAGTGTGGCTGTGTGCTTTGTGAAAAGTGTGTGTGAGTGTTTTTTAACCTATTTCCTTTTCTTTCCACATCTTGCAGAGTGACAAACAAAGGGGAAACATCCTGGTTTTGCCCTTCCCAATCACTCAGGTCACGCTGTCACACTCCACTTCCTCGTGCTGTGTCTTGTGCAAACCAAGGGCTTCCCATCTCCTGAGAGCTATTTTTACCCTTTTATTTGCATAAAAGCTGAACCTCTCCAGTTGTCCTGTTGCAAAACCAAAGTTGTGGATGTGATTATATTAATATTATTTATATGTGATTATATTA
>JACDOX010000207.1:241143-270132 GCA_014549065.1 Cardinalis cardinalis | reverse complement strand
GCAATCCCTGCCTTTGTTTTGGCTCCCCAGTCACTTAGGAAATGTACAACACACTCCTAGGGCCAAACAAAGCAAGCTCTGGTGTGGCACTTTCCAGGTGTAAATTCTCTGAGCGCCTCCTCTCTTATTGGGTGATTTTCTAACCTAAACCATCACATTTCCTAATCATTCTTGCTCCCCACAGTGTGTGTGACAGTGACAGGCCACTAGACACAATGTCCACATCTGGTTTTGGTACAGGTCCCCTGTGAGGGGGTTACACTGCCCCATTCCCATCATRTTTTAGACCTCATCTGCCTTAATCCATTTTTTTTCATGTATATTCCTAAATACTTAATGTTTCCTCCTCTGCCTCCTGGCTTTTAGGAAGGACCTAGGGAGGATAAAACTTTTGGAACAGCTCTGAGCTGTCCCCAGCAGCTCCACTGGATTTTCTCCCTCCCTCCCTCTTTGTATGAGCAGTTTTGAGTCTGTGGGGGAGGCAGGAAAGCTCCTCTGACCTTTGCCTGTTAACTTGTGCCTCCTCCACATGATGCAGAGAGGTTTTCCAGCTCAGTCCAGCTACCAAGAGCTTTCTGACAGTCAATAAATCACACCACAGCCTCTTATCTTGATTGGAGCTTCTGCTGGTTACTGTCAGATTCTTATTGCAAATATTTAATGTTGCTGTTGCATTAAAAGAGGTTTTAGTCACTGCCATATGTGACTCAAGGGCAGGGTTGGGGGCACTTTTATGCCTTCTAAATGAATTTGTGTGGGGATAATACTAATACATGTGCCTTCCAGAAGAGCATTTCCTTCCTGAAGGTGATGGATTGGAGAGGGAAATGGTGGTTTGGAATCAGTAGATCTCTGTGTGGCAAACAAGCTCAGCAGTATTTGGCTTTGATGGGATTAACTGGAAGAGTTGATTTGTGATGGAAGGTATGGCTCCTGCCRGTTTTAAAATGAAGGATTTTTTTCATATCTGTTCAAAAATCAGTCAAAAAGGTACAGAATAAAATTATCACTTCTCATTCCACTTCTGACTCTGCCTTGGGTGAGCCTTATTCTCTCTTCATCTTTCAGGTTTTTAAATAATGCCCCAGCACATCCATACCTGCTAAGGAAGTGAAAGGGCTGGAAACAGCACCCTGCAGCCTGTGGAGAGTCCAAACAAGCGTGGTGATATCCAGAGATTGATAAGAAAAAAATATTCAACCTGCAGGAGTGATGGATCATTTTCCAAAATGTTCTAATTTAGCCTTTCTTTACGTGTTTTTTTCCATAGAATCCAAGTCATGGAACGGTTTGGGTTGGAGGGGACATTAAAGATCATCCAGTGCCACCCCTGCCATGGCAGGGACACCTCCCACTGTCCCAGGCTGCTCCCAGCCCCAGTGTCCAACCTGGCCTGGGACATTCCAGGGATCCAGGGGCAGCCCCAGCTTTGTGCCAGGGCCCCCAGGTTTGTCTCTCCCAGAGACACCACAGGCATGAGAGCACTTGGGGAATGTCTCACCTCTGTCCTGGCCCAGCAGAGTGAAGATTGATGTAGGATCAGGATTGTCAAATCTAGGCTTGCTCAGAGCCCTCCTTTGGGATTAGTGACCTGTATCTGGAATGAAAAGGGATCGTAATAACATAATTAAAGCACCTTTGGGCCAAGGGAGCTGAGCTGGTGTGTCAGGGGAGGCAGGGCTGTGCCCCAGGCTGTGCAGACCCACRCACAGCCTGAGGGGCTCAGCTGCATTCAGCTCTATCACTGCTGCCACAGTGGCAAAGGCAAAATATAAATAAATATATTGGCCCTCAAATAGCTGCCAGATTTATCTGTCAGGGGATCAAACTCATCCATTCACACTGGGTTTGCATCCTCTGTCTGTCCCTGAGTCTGCATGTGGCATGAGGCTGCTGATCCAGCAAGAAGTTTGCTGTCCTCCCCACTGCCCAGGACCACATGTGGCTTTCCCACACAATCTTTTTAATTAGAGGTCTGTCTTTTTTTTTTCTTTTCCCCAGACATCTTGAATGACTTTGTCTTGGCCTCCTTCACACTTTCAGCTCTCAGCCAGAAAGCAGCTCCTGGGAGCAGCCTCTGCTCCCTCTGCACAGCCACCTACTTGTTCCCCTTTGGTTTCTCAGTGAGCTTTATCTTTCCATTTTTGCTTCTAATTTATCAACACTGAGAGCCTGCCTGGCTTTGGCAGCCTTTCCTGTAATGAGGCAGCTCATGAAAAGCTGTGTCACAACCTGGCTTGTTCTTGTCAGTGGCTTTTATCTTCCCTCTGCAGTCGCTGTAGCTCCACTTTTTATTTTTGCTGGAGTTCTTCTGGCTGCTTTTAGCTGAGGTTGCTTTCTGTGCTAGCTGGAGGATGATTTAGCTCTGCTGAAGCCTGGCAATGATGGTACATAATAGCAGCATGTATTTTTAATCTAGATTTGGTTTCTATGTTTTACAGCACCAGGGAGAGTTTGGTTGTGTGTCTGAGGTGCCACTAAAAGATGTGTACGATTTCCTGAGTGTTGATGACTTCAGTGAATTATCCCAGCTCTGTTTTAGAGCTGTTGCTTAGGGACTTTTAGTATTTTAGTATTGGTGTACAAAGCTAGCCAAAAACCAGTCTTCTTTCCTAATTCACAAAAAAATCATTCTAAAGTTGGATTTGCATCCAGAGCGGGCAGAATGGATTCTTCTCCCTCTCTGAAATCTCTGATAAATCAGTGAAAAAGGGGCCATGTGCAGCTGCATTGCAAGGATGGCAAAGCTGCTCAGCATTGCCAGGACTCCAGGGAGTCATCAGCCATCAAAGAATCCTTGCTCCCCGTGGCCATGGAGCTCTGTAATGTTAAAGAATCCTGACTCCAAGGATTTTAGAGCCATGGAGCTCTGTAATGTTAAAGAATCCTGACTCCAAGGATTTTAGAGCCATGGAGCTCTTTAATGTTAAAGAATCCTGACTCCAAGGATTTTAGAGCCATGGAGCTCTGTAGTTTTAAAGAATCCTGACTCCAAGGCTGAGTGAACAGGGTGCTTCAGGCAGTTTTCCTGAGGGTTTCTCCACATTGTGGCATTTCTCTGGAGCCCTAAGGGTGAATTGGGGCCTGCCTGGGGATGCAGTTCTGTGCTAAGGCTGCACTGCAGACAGATGTGCTGAAATAAAAAAAAAAAAAAAATTATGAAGAAATTTTTGTCTTGAAGCTTCTCTGGTTGTGAGCTCCTGAAAGCCCCAGCTTGCACTGAGGCAGTTCAGTGCTGGGTGTGCTCTGCACTGTGCTGGAATGAAGCACCAGGGATTTGGGGCTGGCTGGGGGCACTTTTTTTGCAGGCTCTGTTTCACCAGCAGGCCTGAAGGAGTGAGCCCATTGCAAGAGATTTTTTGTGATGGTTGAAGATCACACGCTCAGGGTGACCCTGCTGTCCCTGGGCTCTCCCAGCGCCTCCCCAGTGCTCTCTGCAGGAGGAATGCTGCTCCCTGCCTGGCGCAGGGGCAAGGACCCTCAGACAAGCTGGATGCTTGTCAGGATCATTTGCTGGGCAGCTAAGCAGAGTTTGCTTCATCTGCTCTGTGCGGGGAGGGAGCTTGGCCTGGYGGAGAGGAAAACTTCACTCAGAGGAAACAGCACTGAAGCATTTTAAGAGGAAACTCCGTTGAGGTTGTTATTCCATTTTCTATCACAGCACCCTGAGTTATAAGTTGTGGTAGGAGGAGCAAGGCAATGACCAAATCCAGGAAAAGAAATTACACTTTTTTAAATGTATTGCTGATAAACCAAAATTAGCAAGAGATAGTGGGTCTGAAAAAGAGARATCTGGTGCTCCTCTTGTCAGCACTAACAGAAGAGGCCTGGCAGGGTGCAGCCACTGATCTCACCTGGGGGCAGGTCCTGCTCCTGCCAGCAGTGAGAACACAGGGAATCCTTCAGGGAAGATCAGCCAGGTGAGCTTGGCTGACAGAGCCAACCTTGGTTTAATTCTGTGATCACAGAAACACAGGCTGGAAGAGACCACATGTTCTTAAATATCCTCATTGGAGTCCTAGCAAATGGAAGTCACCATCCCTGGAAGTGTTCAAAAAATGTGTGGTGTGGCATTTGAGGATGTGGTTTCACGGTGAAGTGGTGGTGCTGCTGGGTTGAGGAGCTATTGGATTTGATGATATTAAAAGTCTTTCCCAACCTTAAGAATTCTATGATTTTATGAAAAGGGCCAGAGCCCTTTATGATTTGTCCTTAAGGGCCCCTATTTTCATCAGATCACTGCTGGGAAAGAGAAAAGATGTGGCAGAGAAATTAAGGAGATGGAAAAAAAATCARTCAAAGGTTGGACTTGATAACCTTGGGGGCTTTTTCCAACCTAAATGATTCTGRGGTTCTGTGAAATGAGCTGGACACAAAAAAGGCTCAACCTGTGCATTAAATCMGAGGGGGTTTGGGGGTGCATTGCTGCACAAGGAGCTSTGAGGGRCTGCAGGACATGCCAGAGGYCTGGRGATGTGGATTCCTCACTTTGCCCYAGTGTGGTGATGGTGATGCCTTGTGAGGGCTGAGCTGGAGSAGAGGCTGGGCAGAGCTAAAGAATAAAGCAGGGATTTATTCAAAGGATCTCCTCCATGGATCCACCAGCACAAGAGCCCAGCCAGGGCTGCACCCAAGATGAACCAAAATGGCCCCAAAATGCACGGCCGGGCACGGGGTCTCTCCCTGGGATCAGTTCTGCTCCATTTGCACCTTGCAGTTCATTGTCCCATTCCAGCTTTAGCCCCTGCAGTCCCACCCTGCTTGTTTTTCTCTCTCCAGCCCACGGCGTTTGTGCTCCTGGGCTGAGATTTGGATCATTTGTCCTTGGTGCCCAGCTGGAGCAGGAATTGTTTTGTCTCCCTGCTCTGTGCACAGAGCTCACCATCCCATAATACGAAGCTCAGAATTACATACTAAATGAGAACAGAATCTGAAAAATAGAAAAGCTCAAACCTGAGGCATCAATGGAGCCTCTCCTGTGGGATTTCTGACGGGTCCTGTTGAGTGCTCTGGCTCAATGAGCAGTACAGTACCAGAGTAAGTGGAACTTGTTTCCCTCCTGCTCTGCCAGCCTCATGAAGCCTCTCTGAATTTATTTTCCCTAAGCTGAGCAAGGATCAGCCATCAAACAAGAGGAACCAAGTGGGAATGAGTAACATGTTGAAGTGTACCAAAGTGAGCTCATGTCCCCATAAGGATGGGGTATTTGTCTCTGTTTTTTTTTTCACTTCACTGGGAAACAAGAAGTATTTTTTTTTCTGAGAAAAGCAAGAAGCAGACCATGGTTACATTTCCTCCTTTTGGTTTCCTCAAGGAAGCACTTAGTCAGTCTGATCATTCACTGTGAGACATATCCTCAGCTTTCTTTGCATTCTAGGAAGGAAAATCTAACAAAGAAATAAAGTGGGTGTTCATATGTTCATGTACATAGACACACAACACACACATATCTATATATATTTTTTTTTCAAATTTTTGGGCTCTCCCTCATCTTGGTTCAGAGCATTTTCATTTCAGAGAGGGAACTGAACACAGCAATAATTTTACTTCTTGTAAATCTAAGACARGGTAACCTCCCATGTGTCCATTAATCCTGGATTAAAATGAAAAAAAAAAATAAAGGTGGCCCTCTGGAGTTTGGTTATTTTCAAAGCACTGAATAATGGTGATTTTGCAATTAAAAAAATGTTACTTTATGTAATTGAAAAAAGTTATATATTTATGTTAAAATGTCTATATTTATATACTGATATTAGTCCTGACATTGGTCTCATATCTCAGTAGCTGAAATGTCACATGTTGAAATCTGTGTAACCTCAAACAGGCTCTTGCTGTTACCAAACTTCAAATTGCRTTTGGCAACCCAGTTTTTGACATTTCAACATGAGAAAGGCCATGGAAATTTTGACTGTATTGTTTTCTTCATGATTAAAGCAAAAAAAAAAAAAGGAAAAAAGGACGATTTTGTATTTATTTTTAATCCAGATCATTTTTCAAATCAGAATGGTTTCTTTTTACTGCAGCTTTGGATTTTATTACTTCTTCCTTCTCCCTTCTTCCCATTCTGAGGGGCTATTGCTAAAAACAATGTTTTGCTTGAAAATGACAATTTTTATCAAGGTAGTCGAAGAAGGGGAAGAAGAGCAGCCACTTGCAGATGCTGTGAGTGGATGAGGGCTTGGTCCTCAAACACTTTGGCACACAAGCAACTTGAGATATCTAAGCAGCCACATCAAAAGGTCTCATAAAGTTCTTTATATGAACAAGTGTTTGCAGGATCATTGTTGTAGCTCTGAGTTCTCTCATGTTGCCCCATCTGTAAACCAGGAATGGTTCTGGATTCCCTCTGAATGGAAAACCCTCTGAAATCAATTAATTTAAAGGAGTAGTTATGAATTTGTCATTTTTGGATATCAGGAAAGAGGGGGAATGATGGCCAGAAACAATTGGTATTTTCCATTTTCCGCAAGAATGATAAGATAGAACATTTCGGAGATTAACCTGGGAAAGAGAGAAACAATTCTTAAAAAGGAATAATCCTAAAAAGTGCTGCAAGAAGGAGGGCAAAAAAATCTGTACAGAAACAGTGGAAAATGCAATTAAAGGAGGAAAAAATTGTTAGGAAACTCTCTTGTTAGCCAGGGAATTTGGGTAGGGTGATGTCCACGCTTCCTTTCTCTCTCCTACAGCAGAGCACCCATTGTGCCTTCAGACTCATTCTGGGGTTGATTTTCCCTGTAAACCAGGAACAGTTCTGCCCCTGCACACAAATCCTCACTTCTGTGAAAAGTCAGGCCCTGAACTTTTTGATGTGACCTTAAAGGGGAAATCTTGGCCACAAAGGTGCCAGCGCCAGCACAGCAGTCAGACTTTCCTCCTGAATTTGGGACATTTGTGCTTCAGTTTGGTGTTGAGCTCAGTGCTTGATGTTGGATTTATTTTGACATATTTTGAGGTCCACATGCTGGTGTTACTGGTGTGATGAGTGAGGTCATCCACTGGGATCCTTCCCTGCTATTTGAGGGTTTGGCTTTTGTTTCAAAAGCTTTTTAGAAGATGTCATAGGACACTCTCACTTTGTTTCTATTCACACACCGTTCATTCAGCTAAAGGTTTGGCAATTCATTTATATTTAGCCATCACTTATGCAAAAATCTCTCATAAATTAAAATATGCAGTGGTGTAAAAYGTTGTTACCCTGCATGTTGTTTGTTTTTTGCTGTTTTTTTTAAATTATTTATTCAGTTGTTTTATAATGTTTCCCTATTTATACTGCCCTCGTGATAGCAAGTGCTTMTAGTGCCACCATCTGGTTGAGCCAGTTTCTGTCTCCACGCTCAGTTTTTCTCTTTAAATGAACTTTTCCCCATTACTACAAGAAAATCCAAGCTAGTTTTGTGCTATTTCTAACACCCCTTTCACTTGTTTTCAGCTGTTGAGAACAAAAATTTGAAGACAGCAGCTAAAATGACAGGCACTTGAGAAGGATTTAATCACCATTATGGGGCATGAATAATTAAWTTTTTTTCACTTTGAAAACTGTGATTATTCATCTATGCTAATAATTTAGGATAGAGTTCCCAGTTTTTAAATTGGTCTGTGTTTTGATCTTTATTTAATATCCTGGGGATATAGTTTAGGGATGATGATGGTGGTGCTGGGAGAATGATGGGACTGGATGATCTTGCAGGTCTTTTCCACCCCTGATAATTCTGTGTTACAAAATTCTTCTGTGTGTATTTAGCCACACCAAAAATGCCCTATTTTCCCCTGTGCTTCATGATTCAGTTGAACAGGGCAATGAAATTACTGCAGCAGATTTTTTTTTATTTGATTTTTGACTTTCCAGTCTGATCCTGCAGGTGTGAAAGCCACATTCATGATGATTATGGGACCAAGTCTGTAAAATGAGAAAATGGTGTACAGATGATTTGGGGGCAGGCAGCCCTCTTGGCAAGTGACTGTCCAAACAGGCTGGGCTGCTGTGTAATTCCATTTATTTTTGGACACGTTTTCCATCCTGTGGGTACCACAAACACAATTGGTAAAGGCCAGGTCTGTGCCTTCACGTTGGAATCCACCTGCTGCCAGCAGGGATTTCCCAGTGCTCAGCTGCCCTGGGGTTTCAGTCTCACACTGGATTTCAGGATTTCCCTGCCTCCATTCCATCTTCACSAGATGCCCGCAGTCMCCCAGAGCCCCTCCAGCAGCTGGGRGTGGCTGGTCCATAATGCTCAGGGAAGTTGTGGGGGTACAAAAGTGACTTAAATCCACCTGTGGCCTGTGGCCAAGAGGCAAAACACTGCCTGCTGCTTTCCTGGGCTCTGCCCTCACCTTTGGAGAGCCTCGARGAGGAGACAAATGCAGGAGCAGGTGCTTGCTCAACCTGCAGTCCATTTCTTAACCCCCCTTTCTTTGGGAGTAATTCCCTTGTAGGGTCCTGGACAACTTGGCTCTCCTACGGTTGGCAATGTTCTGCTGCCTCTCCCACAGCTGGGAACAGCATTTAAGGGGTTGCTTGAACCTTGTGTTTTTTGCACAGAGCAGAGGCCTGTGAGGTGGTCACTGGAGGACACAARCCCAGGGATGTGCCCTGAATTCCTTCACGGGCTCCTTCTCAACAGCCACGTTGTGCAGGTGCCACGGGCAATTACCCATTTTACAGGATACTTGAGTGAAACGTGTTCAGAGGGGGAGATGTGGGTAATCTCTGGGCCCTGAGGAGTTGTTCCATTTTTAATTGTGTGTTTTAGGGTCTGTGGGGCTCTGATATTTTAAGTTCCATGCAAACAGCGAGCACACTGCCATCATTGTGTTCCCCTGCTCGGGGCTTGTGGCTGAATTACCTCATGATAGGCCTTTTAAGTCTTTTGGCCTCCTTTTTGGCCTCATATTTCAACACAGCACGTGAAAGGGATGAAGAATGAGCTAAAACTCCCTCCTGATTGTTGCAGAGTTATGAGCTATTTTATCTTTCATCCCATGTGTTTTGCTGCAACCTCTGGCTTTGCTGCAGCAAYCCAGGCCAGGTGAAGACGGTGCAGAGGGAAGGAGCTTCCCCTCTGATGTCAGCACATTTACCTTCCCCTCAAAAGGTGGAGTTTTGCTTCTGTTTGCTGCAAACAAAGCCAAGGTCCCTTCCCCGGGGTCCCTCTCTGCTCTGCAGGATCTGTTTGCAAAGCGTGGCCCACACGTTCCCCTGGAAAGAGAATTCCTCCTGACATTTCCCTGGCTGCACAAAAGGCTCTGCACTGCTCAATGCCAGTCAGTTCTTCACCCCAGAAAYATTTTCCCCAGGCTGAAGTCCCTGGGCTGTGCCCTTGATGGTGTCTCCTCTTCAGCCAAGGGATGCCAAGGGCTGGGAATCGCCACTCACAGCCCTCAAACCCTGCCAGRGCTGGTGCCACCATGGCTTACAGTGGATCAGCCACGGCCTTTTCAGCTTTTAAGGAGATTTTGGGCTGCCTGGGATTCCATGGTTGTGATTGYTCAGGAAAGAAGAGGGAAATGGAGCTCCAGAGCACGACTGGGCCTGCCCCAGGCAGGGTTTACAGATGGTGACAGAGGAGGGTGACCAGTGGGGAGTGGAGCCACATCCAACTGGAGCACAGTCACGAGTGGGGTTCCCCTGGGTTCAGTACCTCTACTGATGATCTGGATGAGGAGATTCATGGATAACACTGATGGGAGGATCTGCTGGAGGGCAGGGAGGMTCTGCAGAGAGATCTGGGCACTCTGGATCCATGGGCTGGTGCCAACACTGTGAGGATGGACAGCGCCAGGTCCTGCACTTGGCTCAGGTTGGACATCAGGAGGAATCTGCCCATGSAAAGGGWGCTCAGGCCTTGGTAGAGGCTGCCCAGGGAGSTTTGSAGTSYCCATCCCTGYAGGTGTCMCCTGGAGGTGGCACTGAGTGCTCTGGGCTGGGGACARGGTGSMCATGGGGCAYRGCTGGCACTCCATGGGCTGGGAGGGCTTTGCCAGCCTCAGGAATCCTGGGATCCCATGATTCTGAGCAGAACAGAAGGTGGGTGTCTCCTGGGGATCCCAGTGCACCCCACAGCAGGAGCAGTGCCATCAGGGATGCAGGGGGGTGGCAGGGCAGGGTTCAGGGGAGGACAGAAAACAGCTCCAGCCTCAGCCCCTTCCCAGCTCCCTCAGCCCCTTCCCAGCTCCGTTCCCTGCCCTGGACACGCTCCAGCCCCTCCAGGGCTCTCCTGCAGCAGCAGAACTGGGCCCAGCCCTGGAGGGGCCTCTCAGAGCCAGCMCAGAGGGACAATCCCTGCCCTGCTCCTGCTGCACACACAATTCCTCACCCAGCCCAGCTGCCAGGGGCCTCYTGBYCCCCTGGGCACCCCTGGGCTCGTGTCCAGCCCCTGTCAGCAGCACCCCCAGGGCCTTTTCCAGCTCTCCAGCCCCTSTGCCCCAGCRGGAATGAACAGKTGAGATCTGAGACCTCACTCCACAGTTAAGGTCTGGAAAARCTGGTACCTTCACAGAATCTGTGAAGAGCTAATTTAATATGGACAAAAGAATAATTCTGTAGGAAGCTCTTGCAGCAGAAGACATTTCTACAGTACAAACTCTGTAGCCCATTCYGTGTAGCACAGGTCAGTTCAAATACAAAAGAGAAGGTGGCTACATGGAGCTGGGAAATTTTGTTCCATTTGCTTCAACCACTTCCATCTTTGCTTCTGTTGGGTAATTAAAGGGGGAAAAAGCCTCRCCACCATAAAAAGGAATGAGATAAATCCTGTCACAAAGAAGTTTGTTGCTGTGGTTCTAAAAGTGTTCCCCTTTCACAGAAAGAAGCTCATATGTCTGGGATCAAGTCTGATCAGAGCTTAACGCCACAAAGAAAATAAAAATACAAAAMCTACAGCAATCATAGAGGAAGAGTGGAGGAAGAGATAAAGAAGAACACAGGAATGAGATGTGGGTAATTTGTAACTTGGTATCGCTTTCAGAAAAAGATTTAGAGAGCCTGTGTCCTGCCAAAGGGCCTTTGGCATATCACTAAAACCTTTAACATTGTCCTGATAACTCCTCTATTGCTTGTATGGAGCTGACTGATAAGGCAATATTCTTAACTTCAGCACTGCTGCCTTTWAAATTCCTTAAGACAAATGTAGTTGATCTTGAGATGGATGGGGGAAAAAAAAATCCTGGACCTCCTAAAATGCTTATTTTTTAAACATTGGAGCCACAAATTCTTAAAAAAAAAACAAAAAAAACCCCCCCAAAAAACATTAGAAGAGCCTACAGCTTTTCTCTCTTTCCCAAATTTGCTGGTGGAAAACATTTAATCAGACTTTATTTTTCTTGCTGCAAGACCTGCATGGAAAGAGCTGAGTGAGAGCGAGAGAGCCTCGCTGGTGTGGTGGGGTCTGGCAGGGATGCCTTTTCTTTTCAGCATGAGTAATGGTGTCACTGTGAGCCCATAAATTCTGGGTCATTTGTAAAGTGCCTGTCACAACGTTATCTAAAGAGCAGTGGCACTTTGGAGCCCGTTCTGGGCTGCTGAGGAGGGCAGGCTCCTCAATCTGCCTTTGCCATGAGCTCTGCCCTAGCACACTGTGCTCCTTTACAGTGTCCCATTATCCTCGTCTCAGGAGGGATTTCTGCATGGAAAGGGTTGTTAAACATTGGAAAGGGCTGCCCAGGGAGGTTTGGAGTCCCCATCCCTGGAGGTGTCCCAGGAAGGCCTGGAGGTGGCACTCAGAGCTCTGGGCTGGGGACAAGGCACAGCTGGGACTCAATAACCTTGGAGGACTTTCCCAACCTCAATGATTCTGTGASTGTTGTGYCCATKATGTCCCTGGTTGTACAAACTCAGGAGAAAAGGCTTCATTTACCACTTCCTAGTTTTTCTTTCCCATGAGAAGATTCATGGCAGAAGAGCTCCCCCAGCCTGGTGAGCACATGTGGGGAGTTACCTGAGCAATTCAATGAAGGCACTCGTGTGAGGGGTGCACGTGGGATATTCTTTGAAGATGTTTTGTGATCAAAGCAGAGAAAGGAAATAAAAATGAGTATGTTTGCTAAATATTGAATAAATGAAACGTGAGGGTACTGCAATGAAAAGGTRGAACATGTGTTTGTGGGGGAAGGCTCCATCCACTTCATATCCATATTAAATATTTTCTGTTGTCTTGTTCACATTCCTTCCTGTTGTTCCTGGTGGGAAAACTAGAGGATAAAGGAGGCTGAGACATRAGGAGCTTTGTGGGTAACTCTATGATTTATTGTGTGATTTATGGGCCAGTGTCAGATTTCTTTTACCTCCTCCAGGAAGAGCAGAATTTACAGGGCTGACAGGGCAGTATTGTACAGGGATGCAGGCACCAAGGTGCAAGTGYTCTGGGCAGGTGGCAAGAACTGTAAAGGATAAACCTCTTCTCTCTGAAGTAGCAGAATGGCAGGAAAAGAATCATACAATGGTTTGGGTTGGAAGGGACCTTAAAAATCATCCAGTGTCACCCCTGCCATGGCAGGGACACCTCCCACCGTCCCAGGCTGCTCCCAGCCCCAGTGTCCAGCCTGGCCTTGGGCACTGCCAGGGATCCAGGGGTGGAATTCCATCCCAGCCCTGCCCACCCTGCCAGGGAACAATTCCTCATTSCCAAGATCCCATCTAATCCTACTCTCTGTTAGTTTGAAGCCATTCYCCCTTGTWCTGTCCCTCCAGTTCCTGATTAATTGTCCAGGGCATGCCCACCCTGCCRGGGAACAAGTTAAAAGGGAGAAGTAAAAATCAAGATATGTTAAGATGGAAATTAACAGTTTAACCTTTCACTACATTAACCATCAGTTTGTGAGMCTTTATAATTTACTTAATAAGCTTCCTGTGGATTGGAAATTAGGTTTTCATCTCTGTCCACCAGTTATAGACTGAGYAGTAGTTTAGTTCTTAATGTCCAGCCCTCACATATTACAGAATAAAATGCACTGTGGAATAAAACCACTCAGCCCTCAGGTCAGTTTCCATCTCTTTTGAAGAAACTCCCTTTAGAGGTGGAAAAGAGTTTTCCCAGGTTATAACTGGGAATGCAGCAGCACAAAACTCAGTAAACTGCAGATCAGATATTCAGTGTCAGAAAGGGGAAAAAACCCAACCTGGGTCTTTTGACTCACTCCAGTGTTCTGTCTAACTGTGATAARGTGCTAGTCTTGTTTTAACTACTACTGGGCAGCCAGCAGCTCTTCACAGGAAGAACAATATTATTTGACAGTTCTTAAAATATGCAATGGCAAGTTTAGAGAAAAATATGATACTTGTCTGTGCATGGATATGAAGTTGTGGTCTTGCTCAAATATGTGATTCTACAATGTGAATCTGAGTGTAAGAGAAATTCAGTAGTTMATTTTCCAAAGTCGTTCCTTTGGGTTTCTTTAAATTAAATCTAAATTACCTTCAGAATTAGAAGGTCATTCTGTAAAATTCTGAATTAGGCTGTCTATTAGGCTACCCTAAATAAATTCAAAAAGGCTAAACTTTTGAGTACATCTTATAACCATAACAATAACCGCCTGGTTGTTGTGACTGTTACTCATGAAAGATGCAAAGGTGTGCTTCTGCTCCTCAGAAATAAGGTGATGGATGTGTTGATCAGATTTTCAGATGTGTTACATGCAGTGAAAGAAAAAAATCTTTTGTTTCTTTTTTCATCACTACTTTCTGGATAGGAGGGGCTTCCCACCTTCTAACGTGACCCCGTTTGGTTTCGCTCCATCAGATTTCTCAGTATGTGACAGAGGCAAGGCCTTCAGAATTCTCCTGAACACAAATTTCTGTTGCCTCTTCTGACTAATCAGGGAGTTTTCAAATTTACTAATCATTTCTCTTTTAGGTTGCCCCATTGATTTCAAACAAGTTTCCCCTAAAGGCGTGTCGCCACATTTCTCTTCACAGAGAAAAGCAAGGCACAATTCTTCCCAAGAATATTTCTGGGTTTCACATTCTCTGAACCTCAGAGAAAGGCAACACAATTCTTGTCATTTGCTGTGCCTGTGTTTGTGCAAAAGCAGAATGCAGTATGGAGACTGTTTACCCAAAGTGATGGTGTTTTGTTTCCTTGGTCTGTCAGGRCCAGGTGTGTGTGTGTGAGTGGGGACTCTTGACAGTCATGAGATTCTGGGCAGTGTGTGCAGAGTTGAGTGCTTGGCAGATTCAGTTTAAATGTTATGTAATATAGTGTAATAGAATATAGAATAATATAGTATAATAAAGTAATTAATTAGCCTTCTGATAAGATGGAGTCAGATGCATCATTCTCTCTCCTTGTCAGGGGTTCCCTGCAAATTTGATAAAGGTGTGCTTGATTTCTTCTTCTTCTTCTTCTTCTTCTTTTTATTATTATTATTATTATTGCTGGAACACTCGGCCCTAGGATCCTAATCCATGAGAGACTGTCAGGGGCTTGAGAGAAGCACTGGGGTCCAGCCAGGCTTTGCTTCCATCGATACCACCACAGCAGTACAGACTTAAAGCATCTCAATAAAGTTTTAAGTTATTAAGCCATGATCTTCCCAAATACAAAATGAAGTCTCCAGTAATGCTATCTAAAGCTCATTATCCGAAATGAATGTGATTTTCAACCCACCTGTTTGATTTTTTTTTAACTAAATAAGCTTTGATCACTGGGGTTAAACTTCACAACTCTGAGAAATCCATCAGCTGTTTTTCTCAGAAGCTGCTCAGGATGCCCTGAAATCTGGTCATTGTGGTCTCTCAAAACCATTGTGCTTTGTTCTGTGTTAATTTCCTCATAGATTTGCAGAATTATGTAAGAAATATGAAGGATGAGATCWTTGTCTCCCTTAATGTGCTTTCCCACAGATGCCAGGAATTGTCCTGTATTCTATTCATAAATTTTGTATTACCTGCAAGCCCTGTGATGTCTGCACAAGTGCTCTTAACCCTATTCAAGAAACTTCAAAGAATGAAAGCAACACTTCCTGATAGATTACATTGAGCAGAGATTTATTAACACCTTTTAATTGTAACTCCTGTATTTCTTGGAAGAAATGGATCCCTCCACTGGGTCRTGGAGGGGCAAGTTTCTCTGGAAAACAATAGTTTGATTATTGTTTTGATTTGAATAGTTTGAATATGTTTTGATTCACTCAAAAGCCTGTGAGAACATTTATTCCTTCAACGACAGGTTAACACACAGGAAACATTTAATCATAAATACATGYTGTGTCTTTGAAGCCCAAAACCTCAGTGTAATCTCAAACATTTATTACACAGTGGATTACAAGACACACCATCTTCTAATTTAAATTAGTGTTATGCCTATCATAGCATTTTAAAAGTTGCTCTAAATAGGGGAATAAACCTGTTTTTWAGGGCCCCTGGGATGGGCATGGGTTTGGAGCATCTGACAGGGGAGGATGGGAGAGCTGGGACTGCTCAGCCTGGAGGAGGGAAAGCCCAGGGGAATCTTATCCATGTGTATAAATTCCTGGTGGAGGATGACCCCAAAAGATGGAGTTCAATATTCCTCAGCGGTGCCCAGCAAAAGGATAAGAGGGCAAAGGGCACCATCTGAAATAAAGGCAATTCAACCTGAACATAAAAAACTTTTACTGTTGTGGGGAAGAACTCTGGGAAGAAGTTGCTCTGGGAGATTTTAGACTTTTCCTCCTTGGAGATGCTCAAAATCAAACTGGCTGACCAGGAACCCCCCTTCCTCCAACAGCTTCAGTTAACAGAGGGGAGGAGCTTTTGGGTTTTGAGTCGTGTTTTCCACATTCTGTCCCTGTGAGCAGATTTCCTGGCACACACCTGGGAACACTGCACTGAGGCACACTCTGCACTTTGTGTGCTTTGTTCAGACACCAGGCAGCCTTTGCTTGCTTTCTAGATGACATTCCTGTGTGCTTGATATTTTCTGGTGCAGAATTTCCAGTCCCAGAGCAGCYGCATTAAGCAGTTAATTCCCTTTCCCTTGTTACCTCCATCTATGAATAATCTCAGCCTCAAGAATGGGAACATTCAGTATTTTCCCTAATGCAACCCTCTCATTCAATCCAGATTAGAGTCCACTCCTCCACTGCTTATTTTAAGGTGCAGCAGAGGGCAAAAAACCCCATATAGAAAATAAGAGAGTGTTTGTTTAAGCATGTGGCATATTTTGTGCAGAGATTTTAATTCATGCAGAAGAATTCTTAAAGACTTCTTTGTTATTAAGGTAGAGCCTGAACAGTTTCCATGTCCTCAGTCCTGTTCCCTGAGCCYCTCTCCTCTCCTCAGTTGCTTACTGGACTACAAAACCTTTTCACTGACAGAACTGGAATTTTCTTTTCCCACCCCACCTGCCAGGAGCAGCCTCAGCCCACGCCACAGGGTCTTGCTTTTTTTGATGCCATGCTTTGACTTCAGCAAAATAATAAAAATGCTCAAAATGTTTGGGGATCTCCAGTCTGCCTTTTATTTTTTTTTCTCTATTTGCCTGATTGTGTGAAACAGAGCCCAAAGAGACTGTCTGAGTCACCAGGTTTTGCCTGATGTTGCAGAAAGATTGAGAGCCACCTAAAAACTCCATTTCCAGCTCAGCTTCCATCCCAGAGCTGAATAAGAACTTATTTGAAGATGATTGGCAGTCTAATTCTCTGATTAAATTTACTTGTGGCCAGTTTGTGTTTGTTTTCTTTTTTCACAACTCCATTCTTTGCTTCAGGAGCTCAAATACTTCCCTAATTTACTTGTAGAAGGCACTTTACTCCCTAGACCTAATTTTGGTGGAGTAAACAAACCAAACTCTTTTATTTTCTTGGGTGAAAATATTTTTTTTTAGCATCTTAGTGGCCATTCTCCACATCTGCTCACGTTTGGATATTTTACAGCAACATTTACAATATCAAGATCTTAATACAAACATGGGGGCATTAATAYTCACTCTATACTGGCAGGACCTTCTGTTTGGATTTGTCTGTTTCTGAGCTGTATCACAACACTAGATTTGGGGAATTTAATTCTCTTTCTTCCCTCTCATTTTCAGCTGGGAGCTGCTCCACATTCATGCCAGTTCTGTGGATATTTCTTGGATATTTGAGAGGACTGGGAAAATGTGTGACTTCTGGTTCCCTATATTGTGATCTTTTTTGGAGCCAAGCTGAGTTTGGAGACACYCTTATATTTAACATAAGAAAAGCCAAGTAGGATCAAGTTTGAAGCCAGTTTGTGAATCCTTAGCTCTTCATAATCCTCTGCAGACATGGATTCAGTTGGATATTTCAAAATAGCTCAGCAACTATGGGCATAATTTTTATGAACTATCTTAGCTTTTAAACACAGTCATTCAAGCGACAGAGCTCAGAACTGTTATTTTAAAAGGCCTTTTAGRCATTCTTGGCCACTTTATTTGTCATGACTGTTGTTGGAATGCTTATCCTTAGCAGCCCAGAGCTTTGGCCTTTAGCTAATGCTGAAATAGTCATGGTTCTGCCCCAAAAGATCTGCTCTGAGCTCAGCTCCTGTTGCTGCTGAAGGCTGAAATAAATCAGGTGGAGCCTAGATTGGGTGTGACACAGGAGTGGAGAGTGCAGGAGCAATGGTGGTAAAAGAAAATCCAACTATCCCCTCTGGAAACTGAGAGGAAAATTTATCAGGGAGAAATGTAAGCAAAATAAATCAGCTCCAGCACAAAAAAAAAAAAAAAAAAAAAAAAAAAAAAAAAAAAAAAAAAAAAAAGAGGGAGAATAAAATGTTTATAACCTCCTTGTAAATGTGAGAGAGGAGAACTTCAGACCCAGAGTCTCTGCTGATGTCCTGCACTCCTGATGGGGGAATAATCCCACCGATAAGGGACTCCTCAGCAGTTCAATGCTGCAAGCACAGCAAAGAAAACAAATGAACTGAAACAAGAAACAGCATGGCATAGATGTCTAACCCTGGAAAGGCTGGAAGTCTCTGAGCACTGCCAAGATTCCTGGTTAGCCAGGCTGGGATGTAAACTCGGTGTCACACGAGYGACCGCGCGGCGACCGCGGGACGGAGCACACACTGCACAGCAGCACAGCCAGTTTCCATGGATTTCTCCTCCATCCATGGCTGTGTCTTGCCTGCAGCAGCTCTGCAAGAACCATTCAGGGATCCCCAGGGGTCTGGAATGGCAGTTCTGGGAAGTGGGGCAGTGATGAGTTACGCAGCGTTCCTGTGACAACAACGGGGCAAAAATTCCCTCCTGGCAGGGCACAGAGGGGGAAGAGGTGCTGTCTGCAGTTTGGTTCTAGGTTTCATTCTCTCTCTGCCCTGGCAACCTGTGATCTGATCAATCTGCAGAACAGGAGCTGGAGGTCTGCCCTCCTTGGTTTCTTCAGTGTGTTGGATATTTTCAGCAACAGAATACTCCCCCAGCAGCTGAGCTAAGCATGCGGCATCATTCCTGAGGGTTAGAACTGAAGAGCAAACACTGATCTCTTCATTTTGTCTCTGTGTTTTTATGTTAGAGGCTGTAACAGACTGAATTTCATTTTTATGTTACTATCTATCAAATGATTTTATGGGAATACTCTGCAGTGGGATGGTGTTTTGCCATTTAAAATTCAGGAACACGGTAGAGGCCCCATACAACYTCCCAGTGGAGTCATCAACACCAGCAAGAGAAGATAATCCTGTACATGCTGTCTGTGTAGGATTCATTTTCACTTTTGGACACATTAAAATATTTATTCACTGCTCAGCCTCATGAATTTGAACAATGTAACTTAAAGAAATTAGAAAACATCCTCTCTTTRTGCAAATTGTGATAGGCTGGCTTTTAATTTCTATTTTTTAAAGTGTCCTCCTAGCAGTGTGTGTGTAAAATACTGAAAATGGAATTAGGAAATTATAAATGAAAAGGAAATTTTCTGGTTTTGGCAGGTACATTTCACCTGAAGAGCTGTCAATTGGATAAATGTGTTCTGTGTATCATGAAACTGAAGCAGAGTGGAGTAAATGATACTCAGATGTGACAAATGATAAATTATATTTTCAACATCTTTGTAAAATGTGTTAAAGACTCAGTTAAAAGAAAAAAGAGAAAYTATCAGGGAACAAAAGACTGTAAAGAATAAGGAAGGAAAATACAGAATCCCAMATAATACTTGTCTGAGGAGGAGAAATATAAATGAAGTGATAATCATGGAATCATAGAATGGTTTGGRTTGGAAAGGACCTTAAAGATCATCTCATTTCAGCCTCTGCCATGGGCAGGGAACCTTCCTCTAGACCAGATTTCTCAAAGCCCTRTACAGCCTGGCCTTGAACATTTCCAGCGATGGGGAGTTTCCCAACTTGGTGGGAAATTTTCACTATTTAAAATATTGCCCAATTTCAAAATATTACCAAATTATAAAACGAGTTTCTGGCTGCTGGTCTATCTCACATTTTGTGGATATGCACTCAGATAAACCTGCAGAACTTCTGATCAAAAAAGAGAAAGAGGACGTGTCTGATAGGACAAGGTGGAAGTTTCAGCAGTTCTCGCCATCACTGAGCCCATGAACGTTTTTGTAAAATTACTGAACTTGGTCAAGACATGATGAAAACTTCTYCCACCATCCTGTTGCAAGTCCATGGATTGTCCCTGTGTAGGAGACACAGCAGATATGTGGTGTTTGAGACAGGCCAGTGCCACACCAGGGACCCAGCAAAGCCCCTGGAATGATGCTAGAGCTGCATCTGGCCCTTTACTAGCCCAGGGAACTAAAAAAAAAWGGCAAGAATTCTTCAAACAACTTTTAAAGGCTGAGTTYCACTTGGTTTGCCTTTAAAACTCCTACTCCAACTCTCCCCTGTCTTGAGGATGTGTGGGAAGGATCTTTCCAAGCCAACAACATTCTGCCTGTTAAAAAACCAGCCAAAAAAAACCAACCTTAGCTGTGGATGACTTTCCATCCTGTTCTGTGAGCCTCTCACTCAGTAGAGCCCTCTGGTACCTGCTGAAACCCATCCCTGGTGACTCCAAAATGTGCTTTAAGGAGCAAGGGACCAGTCCTGCCTGCACTTTTGGGATGCTCAGGCTCCCCAAACACAAGGCCAGGGAGAGAGGGCAGTGGGAGGGACAGAGGTTCCCTGCTGGAGGACTCACCTCAGCAGCCACCCCTGGTTTGTTCCAAAATCCCACCAACACTCAGAGCAAAAGGAGGAGGTGGAGGCTGCCCTGACAGGTGCTGGATCACAGAATTCACAGAATCACAGGGTTGGAAGAGACCTTCAAGATCATCGAGTCCAACCCAGCCCCAACATCTCAACTAAACCCTGGCACTCAGGGCCACATGCAGTTTTTTTATCCCGGCTTTTCATGGATGGAAGGGCACCCTCCAGCCCTGGAGCACTGCAGATCCAAGCTGGGAGATGTGTCACACTCCAATCTGTGCAACTTGGCTCCACAGGAGCTGTRGCACCCATCATCTTTCCCACCACCCCTCAGATCCCTGGCTGTCACACGAATCCCCTTTTAAATCCAACCTGTGATTGACTCCTACATGTTTTTTCCCCCCTCTCTTGGAGCAGCCAAGCAGCATCCTGCTCAGCTGAAAGCTGCACAGTGTGAGGGAAGCTCGTGGCCTTTCTTGCTGGTGGTGGCCAAATCTGTGTGTAATGTGCTCAGTCTTGTGCAGCCCACACAGAGAGARCCCCTGCTCCTCTCCTGAACTTGGGTGTAACACGTTCCCTCCACCATGAGCCAGGCCTGCTCCAGACTCATATTTTCTGTTCACTTAATTACCACAGGACAAGTGCTGTACCCCTGTGGAAATCTGCCACTTGAAAAACTGCCTAAAAATATATCCTGCAGTGAATGTTTCTCTGTGTGATGGAGCGTGCACGCGGCCTGCGCCGCGCAGAGGGCTTCCCAAAAACAAACGTCTCAACCGGGCCTCTTGGCAAGGCCTCGCTGCTTTTTTAACAATTTATCAGCTTGTGTGTTATTTACTAAGGGCAGGAGATACTTCAGAATTCCCATTTAAACTGAAAGTTCCTAAAGCCTGCAAGGATGAGGGGACATAAAGGTGAAAAGAGGAGGAYGAGGTGAGGTAAAGGGTTTTGTTCTTGCGGGGAATGATGTTCCAGGGGTAGGAAATGTGGCTTGGGCTATGAAAATTGGGRTCAGCTCCTCCTTTTGCCTCAGCCCTCATGAACTCTGTGGGTTCCTCACTGGTGGAACGTGACCACCTCTGTCCCAGGGGACCTGGTGCACTGACCACAAGGAATGAGGGAATTTTGGAGCAAAGGCAATGTGAGACCATCCCAGGCTGTCACCACTGAGCAGAAGGTCGCACTACTGCCATGAATCAAAGAATCATGTAATTATAGAATCATAGAATGGCCTCAGTTGAARGGGACATTAAAGATCAGCTGGTTTCACCCCCTGCCATGGCARGGACACCTTCCACTGTCCCAGGCTGCTCCAAGCCCCAGTGTCCAACCTGGCCTTGGGCACTGCCAGGGATCCAGGGGCAGCCCCAGCTGCTCTGGGCACCCTGTGCCAGGGCCTGCCCACCCTCACAGGGTGAATTTCTTCCTAATATTTCATCTAATCCTACTCTATTTCCCTTTCTCTCATCCCCCTTGTCCTGTCCCTGCATCCCTTGTAAATATTCTCTTTCCATCTTTCTTGTCATCTCCTCCAGGCCCTGCAAGGCCACCCTGAGCTCAGGCCAAAGCTTCTCCTGTGCAGGTGAACAATGCCAGCTGTGCCAGCCTTTCCTCCCAGCAGAGCTGCTCCAGCCCTCTGCTCATCCTGGAGCCTCCTCTGGGCTCTCTGCAGCAGCTCCAGCTCCTCCCTGGGCTGGGGCAGCTCTGCAGGTGGGAAATCACCTGAGCAGGGCACAGGGACACAATCCCAATCCCTCTCCTGCTGCCCAGGCTGTGGCACCAGCCCAGAGCAGGATTGGTTTCCAGGCTCCAGCACATTCCAGTCCTGCTTTAAAGACAAAAAGAACCTCACTCTCCAAAACAGAGCTGAGGGCCCATTACAGAGCAGGTCTGGGAGTGGGTCACACCTTTTGGCAGCCTCAAGCTGCTGGATTCGTCAGAGCCTTGTGTTAACCTGCCCTGCAGGAACTTTGTGTGTGTGCAGCACTGCAGGGGGGTCCCAACCCTACTGGGGAGGGAATCCAAACCCCACTGGGAAGGTAATCCAAACCCCACTTGGGAGGAGGGTCCCAACCCCACTGGGGAGAAGGATCCCACTGAACGCACAGCTCAGCAAATGCTGCCTGCTGCGCTTGATGGCTTGCAGATTTGCAGACTTCTCTGAGAGAATATTGTGTAGCTGGCAAAAGAAAACAYAAGAAAGGAAGGAAGCAGCATGGATTTCAGCCCTTTTACTGTTTGCCTTGTCTTTTCCCAAACAGGCAAAGCCATCTCGCCGTGCCAAAGACCCGACGCAGTGTAAGGACGAAACATCACTTGGATCACTCGATCACAGAGCAAATTTCAGYGTAGATCTTTTGTATTTCCTGTTCAGACAGTCTTGTGCAGATTGAGGGGCATAAGAGCAGCTGTGTGAAAGCAAGAGYACCCCCCTGCAGGAGCAGGTTTCCATAAAAACCCTCCTGGCGTGCATCGTCTCCGAGCTGGATTCCTCCGAAGACAAGAAAGGACCATTGCAATTGCACCCTCTGAGACAAATTAACACAATTCCACCCTGTGCTCATACAAGGCTCTCAGTTCTGTGATCTGCCAGGGCTGCAGTGCAGTTAACCTCGGGAGCAGGCTTTTATAAAGGTGCTAACTGGTGTTTCACAGTGCCCCTGCGGTGTTTGGTTTTCATACGAGGCCCTGTTTGCAGGAATGCTGTGTGAGCATTTACTGCAGTTCCAGGGGCTGTTTGATCAGCCAGAATGGCTCCTCTGGGCAGCATTTTGGAAAAATAATATTTAAGAATTGCACTTTATAAAAATTCCGAGGATGCGTATCCCGAATTGTCGAATGTCAGCACAATGCTGGTTTGAGAAACATTCTTGTCCTCGCGTTAAATTGGAACAAAAGAACACAGAAATTAGAAGGAAACCCAACTGCACAACCTAATACAGTGACACTTTTTAACAGGGTTCCCACAGTTTTCCATATACCATGGAACTAGGATTTTGAGGTGGGCTGTTTTTATTTTGTTTTATTTAACCCAAAGACACCTTTTTCCAGAATTAAATGTATCAGGCTTTTATAAGTAGCCACTGCCAGGGAAAAATTTTGGGCTCCTGCAGGGTATATCCATATGGAGATTTTGGAAAGGATTCATGAAGAAGACCCTGTTTGCGTTGAACCCCCAGCCTGCCTCACAGCTCAGTGCTGTCACCTCTCATGGGGGATGCACAAATGGAACCCTGCAGGAGTCTGGGCAGCTTGGACCATGTTCCACAGCAATTCAGAAGTCCCCACTTTCTTTTCATTGGCTGTGGAGTTGCCACAGGGCAGGGGGAAAGGAGAAACTGAGTGTGTCCAGGACTCCCAACTGCATTCAGTGAAGACCTTAAAGGTTTGGGGGTTTTCTCCTCAGGTTTTAAAGGTTTGGGGTTTTCCCCCTCAGGTTTTAAAGGTTTGGGGTTTTCATCCTCAGGTTTTAAAGGTTTGGGGTTTTCCCCCTCAGGTTTTAAAGGTCTGCCTTTGGTGTCCTGGCTGTACTCCAGCTTGAGTGATCTTTCCTCCTGACCTACAGCCCTTCTTCAGTTTCAGCTAAATAAGCTATTCCTCATTTTCTGTCTGTTTACCTTTGCTGCATCCTGTTAGGGACTCCATCTGTGAGGTGTGGAGCCCTCCTGGGATATCCCAAATGCAAAAAAGGCAGCAAAAGCCTTTGGTTCCAGTAAACATTAACAAAAATTTTCCTTGTTTTGGGGCTAGAAGAAGAGTGGGACAAGAATTTGAGTAGGGGTGTCCTCTGCTCACTGTGAACCTGTGCTCCTCTGGGCTGATGGGAAATTTTATCCCTGCATTAGCAAAAAGAGGATTTTCTTAGGAGAGATGTTGGTGGCAGCAGCCTGCAAAGAGTTAAGTGGGGCTTTCTGTCATTCCAAAATTGCCAGTGACCTCAGGCGCTGACCTTTCCTTGGACTTTGCTGGTAGCAGGCAGCTTTCCCAGCCAAGGGGATTTAGGGCCTGAGCCTGCTCTGCTCTCCCTTTGGCTGRTGATCTGCTCCCTCACTCTGGTGGGCTCTGTGCCATGAGCAGTGTGGATCCCTCTGCTCTGGGCTGTCACTCTTTGGCCTTTGCAAGGGCCACTGTTCCTTCCTAACCCTCAGGTCTCCTGAACAAGCCTTTAGGTGAAGGTTAAACAGGTTTGCTTGCTGAAATGCTCACCACTTTTCTCTTCTGCCTCATGCTTGAAGCTSTGTATGGYGCTATTTCTTCTGTCAYTTTTTTTGTTTGTTTGATTGGYTTTTTATCATTTTTTGTCCTCCAGCCTGCAGYTAGGTCAGTGTCAGCACCTTGTTAGCAGAGAGGCCTCAGTTACCCAAAACATCCTCACTGGCCAGGAGCTCCATTTASGCTCAGCCCAGGCTTCAGATCATCTGGATTCAAGAATTTCCTTGTTCTTTGGATGGGTCTCTCCCAGCAGATGTTGGGCCTCTTACCATTAAATGCATTTCAGATTTTGGGAAAGTCTTCATACAGAAGCTATTTATTTTAAGACCTCCAGGATTTCCTTCAGGACTAACCCAGGTGCTAAACTCAGATCCAGGCTCTTGCAGTCTGTAGGCACAATTCCAGGGAATCACTGATCCCCAGTGCAGGACAGATCCCTGTTTGCTGCTGTCACAGGTGCTGGAGCAACCTCCTGGAAGAGGTGACCTCCTGAGGATGTGACCTGAAAGCAACAAGGATGATAATTAAACTTATTATCCWAAMAAMMCAAMCAAACAAACCAACCAGCTYTGTTRTCTCTTGAAGTCACTGTAAATTGCAAACATCTCTGAGAGAAGAATAACCTGTTTCACACTGAGGTACAAATCTCCTGGAATGATCTGTAGGAAAGGAAACCRATGGAAAAAACATTCTGGATAAAATACAGGGTTGAATATCTAAAGTGACTTCATCCTCTGATCCCTAAAATAAAAATAAATGAGCCCTAACCAGTAAAAGCCACACAACCTGTGATTCCCACAGGGAAAGAAATATGGGATAATTTCTACTTTAGATTTGTTACCCAGGGCTGAAAATGTTAAGGTGTCATGGTGAGATTTCTGAGGTACTTCAGAGATAAGAGAGCAAGGTGTTCTAAACGTTTTCATCGTCAAGAGATGGAAGCTATTCTATTATCTAATAAAAATATAAATAAATACATTTATTATTACAGTGATATTTGTCTAAAATCTCACAAAATATCTGGTTGAAGACATTCAACAGGGTTAACAGGAAGAACACATTGAGATTCATGCTGGTGGATSTCAAAGAATACAGAACCTTTTGTTTTTGATTATATTGGATAATAATTGTATCTGATCCAGATCAGTAATAGATGTACTTGTTAGAAATTTTTTTGAAGCCTAAACAAAATGGGTAGGGCAAGTACTTCACCCACCATCATAACGAACATCATTGTTCTTATTGGTGGTGATAAGACATAGGAGATGAAAAGGAAATTTCCTGCCCTTTCTCCCAGACCTTTAATGAGATTCCTCCAAGCCAAACTCACTGAAGTGTGCTTTCACAAATGGAGACAAGAATTTTGTGGGTGGGGACACCAAATTCAAAAGAAGATCCCCTTTCTTGTGCCAAGGATGTCATGGTAAAGAGCAATACCTGTGATAATGTGACCTTGAAGTCTCATTTCTGATCCAGGAAAGCTTCATCAAGGTCTTCTGGCACCTAAACCCTGTTGAAATAATTTCAAGTTAGGCATGTAAATATTTGGAATAGTCAGAGCCCAAATTTACATTTGTTTGCAACTTTGATGTCTTCTGCATTTATACACAATCTCTGAGTACAAAATTCAGTCTTTGCAAGTGAGGAGTGGCTGGTAAGGAATGGTCCAATGCAGTGAGGGTGAGACACCTGAGTGAACAGACAGCTGACACTGATATTAAAATTAGCTAATCATCAGCCTCACCACTTGCCACCAGACACAGCTGCAGGCAAAGCAAATTTTCACATTTGCTCCCAAGAATTCCAAATTTATTAATAATTTCTAGATGGTAACACACTAGACACCAGGAATCTTGAAAGTAATTTGTAAGAAGAATTTCCCTTCATCAAAATCTCATCCCAGCTGACCCTTGACCTAGGAAATGCCCAAATCTGGAGGGTCTGTTTTCAGTTTCAGCCCCTTCTGCTAAGCAGACACCCATGGGTTGGACGATATTTTTGGAAAAGACGCTGTTTAAAGCTGGCTGCAGCATGAAATTAAACAAATAACTCTGATAATGGGAATAACCTCCCAAGACAGTGTATTTTGTGGTGACCAGAACACTTAGAATAATTTACTATTGCATGAAGTGATGCAGCTGGTCAAATATTCCTCTCCTCCACATGGAGAGGGAGGGATGGCCGCAGGAAGCGGCTCTAGAAAGCCGCTCGCGTTCCCCTGTGGCTTGTTTGCTAAATCAGTTGCAGCCAAAGGAGCCGCTCCAAATGGTGCATTTTTCCACTCTTTGGTTTGTTTTGTACTTGCTCAATCAAACAGATTCCAGAAAACACAGGGTTGTATAATTTTTAATAAGATTTGTTAAAAATAGCGTGGCTGTGGCGAGAGGAATGACCAGAGGAAGCGATTTGTTTCCTGCCATCATTCCTCCCCCCGTTCACCAGCGAGCACAAAATATYCACTTGATTTAAAATTCATCACAAGCAGCCAGAGGGTAGCAGGGCTACCACAACCCTCATAAATTACACCCAAGGCTGACCCTTCTGGAAGAGGAGGCCTTGCTGTGMTGAAGGACTCTCAGAGTTTGGTGCTGCTGCCTCCGACCGCAGCGGGACACAAAATACACCACGGGGAAATACCCAGAGGAGCAGASGCCAGGCTGGGTCTGTCCATCCATCCACTCCAAACCTCTGCAGAGGCTTAACCTGGGAAGGAAGCCCTTGCCCACAATGGTTCCTGCCTGTTCTAAAGGAGAACAGCCCTAATGTGGTCGTGGCTCCCATTTGTACCCACATCCCAGCTCCTCCACGGCAAATCTGGCTCGCTGGAGGGTCTGGCAGAGCCTTCATCCTTCCCTCCTGCAGGAGAGCTGCCCCTGGCCAGAGCAGAGTGGTTTCCAACCCAAATTCTGCCCATCTACTTCTTGTGTGACTGATATTTCCCATGCAGGACTCCAGCAGGCCCAGTCTGTGCAAACAGCAAAGCAYCTTATTTTTTTTCCCAGCCGTAAAAGGGAGAATCCAAGGAAGGTCCTGCAGAGCACAGTGATGAAACAATCAGCTCAACAACCCACATTGCAACTGGAGTAGCTGGATTAGTGCAGTTCTTCCCCCTGACCTGGGGAAGCTTAGTCCCATCTCCAGAAAAGATCTATTTTTTTCTCCTTCTGAAAGACTTTTCTGCGGGTCACTTTTGCCAGATAGCTTGGCCAGTTGCTCCGTGCTTAGTCCGTTTTAACAATAACAACAGCAACAAAACTTTACAAGATGTTCTTTCCTCTTTGTCTGGAAGGATTAACAGTTCAGCCAAGGTCTGACTGGCCGCTGGCTCCAGRAGGGAAGGACTCAAAGGCACTCTGAGGGAGTAGTCACATGGAGAGCCTGGCTACCAGAGAGGGCTCTGGGGATTGGTTTTTATTCTGTGCTCACCCAGACTGGCACTGAGGGCAGGATTGGGCACTCCTGCTCTTSGAGGAGCTTGCTCTGATCAGTCTTTGAGGAAATGTAAAGTCTGGGAGGCAGATGGACAGATGGACGTTTCCCCCTGGAAAATCCACTTCCATGGGTCTCGTTAGCAGGATTGAAATGGCAAATCTTTGGAAATAGCTCGGAAAACTGTTTTCTCCCTTGGAACAGTCACAAAATCACAAAATCACAAAATCACAGAGTCACAGAGTATTTAGAGTTGAAGGGACCTCTGGAGGTGATCTAGTCCAAGCCCTATTTGTATCCCATCTTTGAGCACTTGTGTTTAAGCTAAAAAGAAGAGCAGATGCCATCCAAACAGATGGAAACAAAAGCATAACTCCATCAAACYTATCTCTGGATTCCTTTAACCCATCCCTGGCAGGAGGATGGCAGGAGTGGGGCAGAACAGGAGCCATCAGCCCTGAGCCACGAGGTCAGGAGGAGGCGATGGCAGCAGAGCTCCATGCTCAAACAACACAATAAATGAGATTAYTTTTCCCCTCTCTTTTGTCCATGAGAAAGGAGAAACTTCTCTTTTAAACATTTCTTAGGCAGGATATAAACACACAACCTCAGGGCCATAGGTGCTGCAAATACGCAGGCATCTGCTTGTCTTTGCTCCCATGGGATGTTCCCCTTGGAGGTCTAAACCCCACAGGATTTGCTCCCAGCACACAAGCAGATGAGCCTGTGGATCAACCCAAACTTCCAAGGGAAGCTGGCTGAAGTGGTTCATGAGGAGTCAAGATTAGGCCCTCATTCCTCCTGCTTACACGCTGGATTTTCACCTTTCATGCTCCTGCAGCACAACCGCCTGCTAAATTTAGAAAGCCTTTTTTAGAAGTTGTTTTATGAACACACACACACACACACACACACACACACAAAATAATTACATTGTAAAAAAAACACACATACACACAAGAAAAAAACCTGCAGGCTTTAGAAATGCCATTTGTGAGGCGTTCCAAGTATGTACGACTGGCTCAGTTACTGGCTCGCAGTTGCCATCTGAACATCTATTTTTCCAAGCATTTAAGAAAAGTGATGTGTACATTTTTCATGTGTAATTAGGCAGCGTAATGTGATCTCTTTCTGCAGTCAAGCTGCCATGTGCCGTAGCCTCACTGAATAGCTTCCAGATTTCAACCCAATCTCTTCTGTCTAGACTCTACGTTGCTATTTTTTTTCTTCTTTCTTTTTTTTTTTTTGTTTTTTTTTTT
>JACDOX010000207.1:174920-240427 GCA_014549065.1 Cardinalis cardinalis | reverse complement strand
CAAAAAAAAAAAAAAAAAAGAAAAAAGAAAAAAGAAAGGCTTTCCCAGGCTTGCAATTCCACCACCTTGTCCTGGGATTTGCTGCAGTTTGCACACACTTTTTCTACAGAAAAAGTTCTTGTTTTAGTCCAGAAACAGCTGTGCAAATTTCCCTCCACTTCTCTTTTTTCTTTTTTTTTCTAAATCTTATCTTTTCATCTCTCCTGTTCTAACACCACACTTTATGTTTTCCCTTTGCTCTCCAGAAAATGGCTATTGTCCCATTGAGAACATGCCCTTCTGCCTGCTTTTGTGTGAATGGCAGATTGGTTGGAAAAACAGGAACACTTTCACTCCTTTTTGAATGCAGTACTTGCTAAAAATTCCCATGCTTCTGCAGAAACCAACTGTTCTTTCCATTAAAAAACATCCACCTACTTGAGCAAACTTTTCAATACATTAGCCCAATTTTTCATTGTGGTAAACTTTGAAATGGTTGAAATGTTTGAAATAACGGTGCAAATATTTTCTCAAATTTGAAAAAGGGAAACTAMACCAAAAAGCTGCCTGATCAAAATGGGGCTCTCATTGAAATTCCAAACAATGACAGCAGACAGTGCAATAATTTGATSACAGAATCACAGAATGGTTTGGGTKKGAAGRSACCTTAAAGATCATCTTGTTCCAACTCTCCTGCCATGGGCAGGGACACCTCCCACTGTCCCAGGTTGCTCAGAGCCCCATTCAAMCTTCTCTTGGTGATTGTGAAATGCTTGTAATTACATTTTAAATAAAATTWAAATAAAAKAAWTTTTTTTACATTTAAGTAAAAGAAATAAATTTTAAAAATTCTCTTGTTCTGATCACAGGACATGGTCTTCCTCCTTCTGCTTCACAGAATCACACAACCAGTGAGTCTGGAAAAGACCTCTGAAATCACKGAGTCCATCCTAACAGTGAGGACTCATTTCACTAAAATAGGGATTTTCTGAGCTGTAAATCAGGTCAGAATTTTGACATGGCAGCTGAGGTGAGTGTCTGCAAGCTTCATATCACCATTAACAGCTATTTCACAGAGTGTCTATCCAAGAAGGTATTGATCTCCTAAATCTTTAAGCCAGATGGGATCAATTATTATAATCAATTCTGCTGAATGGTAGCAAAGATTTCTTACAGTTGTTTTGTGTCACTGTCTTAGCATCATCTGCTGYCCTTTTCTTGACATTCCTCTTGGTATTTTCCAGAATGTGGAAGGCCTTGCCATGACCTTGATCCCACTCATGACTGTCATCAAAAATGTATGAGAAAGATCACCTCAAAGTCTTTCTTCATCCTTCCAGCAAAACCATGGTGGCCTTGGGAATCCATCACCCTTCAGGAGCCACATCACAGCAGATCCCATGTCCAGCCCTGCTATATGTGTAGTTTGACATAAAATAAATCAGATCTTGGGTTGTGGTGGTACCAGCTGTGGGTTTCTCTGGGTCTGGATTGAAGGCACTGGAGATGGTGTTTCATGTCCAGACTCAGGTGTTTATTATTTCTCATCAGTAAAACAGTCTCACTACTGTGAGTTCAGCAGCTTTTCATCAGAAGGCACAAAATGGCCAACAATCTCTTGGTACAAGGGCTTTTAAGATTGAACTATCCAATGAAGAACTGACACCTGGATTATTTTCCCTTTTAACCCAATAACTGATCCCACAGAGCTGCAGTGGGGACTTTTCTGCCCAATTACAAAATGCCACCCAAACCCATGGAGAAGAAGGAAGAAGCAGCATGAAGAAGAAACCCAGGATGACATCCTGTGCCCTCCATCTTGCTTCCATCCACAACACACTAAAAACCCCAAACCCTCAATTTCTCACCAAGTGATACACCTCCACTGCTCTCTGTAATCTGTTTCACACTTTTGTGGATTCCAGTCTATCTTGAAGTCTGGGAAACTTTCTCCATGGATGAGGGTCAAAGTCAGTGCTGCCCTGGGGGTCAGGGCACCCCAGAGCAGACAGAGAAATAAATATTCCCAGTGCCCTGGGTTTCCACATTGGTTTGAATAGCTTATTCTCGTGTTTTGAAGGCCATGGAAGTGTTGGAACAAGTCCAGAGGAGGCCATGGGTTTGATAAGGGGTTGATAAGGAGCAGGTCCCCTGTGGAGACACGATGGAAGACTTGGGGCTGTTCAGTCTGGAGAAGAGAAGGTGGTGTGGAGACCTCAGAKMAACTTCCAGGGTCTGAAGGGGCCATGGGGAAGCTGGAGAGGGACAATTCATCAGGAACTGGAGTGACAGGACAAGGGGAAATGGCTTCAAACTGAAAGAGGGGAAATCTGGGTCAGATATTGGGAGGAATTGTTCCCTGGGAGGGTGGGCAGAGCAGCTGGGGCTGCCCCTGGATCCCTGGCAGTGCCCAAGGCCAGGCTGGACACTGGGGCTGGAGCAGCCTGGGACAGTGGAAGGTGTCCCTGCMATGGCAGGGGTGGCACTGGATGACTTTTAAGGTCCCTTCCCACAAAAACCTTTCTGAAATGTTACAATTCTATTTTGCTCTACACCACAGTGTCAGAAGCAGATTTCAGGGGGAGATATGTTTTGAATACTTTGCTTTTTTGCAATAAATGGTGCATGTGAGGCTGCTCCTGTCTTGACCTACAAGCATCTTTCCGTGTTCTCCAGTTAGTTCAAAGGCTCAGATAMAAAATCAAGGAAATCACATTTCTTTGTGGGATAATCCAAAGTTTGCTGGGGCTTTGAGTCAAAAACCAGCGGGGTTCAACATTTTTTAATCTGTGACAGAACAAACAGACTTCACTTAATCCAGTCCAAAGGGCTGCCCTGAATGAAACATCTTCATTTTTCATCATCTCTGAAAGAAACGTGAAACAGAGAATGATTAAGGCTGGAAAAGCCCTCCAAGGTCTTGAGTCCCAGCTGTGTGTGATGCCCACCTCGTCACCCAGCCCAGAGCACTGGGTGCCAGTGTTAAAACTGTTAAAACAGCTGTTAAAGCTGCCCATGGCTGAGCCTGGGGATGTGCAGGACACGTGCCACCAGCCACGTGGGGACATCCAGGATCAGCCACAGCCCCTGTGTCCCCTCACCCCTCCACCTGCTGCCACTGCAGAGCTGCCACCCTGTGCTCCAGGGCGTTGACTGAGCAGCTGGAGCAGGGGTGGCTGCTCCAGAGGGTGACTCAGTGTCCCATCTCCAGTTGAGTCACCTTCTGCAGCCGCCTCTCCCTCCCTGCACAGAGCTCTGTGCGCTCAGGCACCTGCCCAGCCAGCTCTGCCCTGCCTGCAGACACACAAAAATGGCTTTTTGGGGGCATCTCTGGGACTTGTTTGCACCGCTGCCACCAGGTGGGTGTGGAAACAAATGTGTGTTTGTGCGTCTGCGACTGCGTTGGTGTGCGCGGAGTTGCGGCTGTGGAAAATCAAGTTTTTCTCATTTGTGTATCACAAAGTTTTTTGGAGCTTCAGGTCCTGGGAGAGGCTGGTTTTTTTGGGTTTTTTTTGCCTCTGACTATAATTTCAGGCATTYCTTTGAAATGATAGTAATTGTTTCGTTGGTGCATGAACAGGCAATGAAGAAATGCTGCGGAAAACTTGTGAGAATTAGCCAAATAAAAGATAAAATGATGTGATTATAGATGGGAATAGCTGAAAMATGATTCATACAGAGAAATATCACCTTTCTTAGAGCTGTGTGTTCTGTGAAGATCTGTTAACAAAGCTGGATTTACACCTGTGTGTAAACAACACCAATTCCATAGACCTGAAGCACAATTTAAGTTTTTTCCCAGGTAMCATGACAAATAGAGAAAGCAGAGAGGCAGACTAATGTAAAGAAGAGAGAGATGATAGTTCACAAGTTTAAATCCCACAAAAGTGATGCTTATCTGGATATCAATTATCCACTGGATTATTTGCATTGAGCTATGGCCTCCTCAGGGATCACCATGCACCAAGGAATCCAAGGGAATGCAAAAATGTAAGTATATAAGAAAATAATGAGCAAGTAAGTTTATGTATTTGCACTTATTAATTGCTTTCTATTGAAGTGTAAACATTTTATTTTTGGTCAGGCTTGTCTTCATCCATTATTCATCAGCTAATTTTTATTCTGACACCAAATTTTTTTTTTTTATTCTGGTTAGATTATTCAGCAGTAAATACTTTTAAAATGATGACATTTTGCCATCTACCCTATCTTTGACTTTTTTTTTTTTTTTATACTTCTACCTTTTTTTTTTTTTTTATACTTCTACCTTTAGCTTTCTTATTTTTAATTTTCACCATGTGGCTGGAGAACTTTGCAGTTGTTACAAAGATGCTCCACTCAGCCTTTCTGCATTGATTCACTGGCTGAATTATTCCTTGAATGTCAGCAGTGATGCCAAGAAATGCCCCTTTGGAGAGAGGAAGGGAAATGCTTTGGTTAAAATAGGAAAAAGCACAAATTCTTCTCCCCAAGCCCAAACTGAGAACGAGTGAGGAGTTCAGTTCTGGTCACAGAAATTTGCACAGAGAGTTTATTTCACCATTATTCCAACTTGCCTKTGGAGAAATATTCAGATACTCAGCTTTTTCTCCTTTGGGACTTATTTGCCAAAATACAGGGAAAAAACCCAAAAAGTTTCACCTTATTTTTGGAGATGCAAGATATTTAGGAGGAATTCAGGCAAGCATCCCATCTCTTCAATCACTCAGATCAGAACTTTGGAATTTTAAATTTTTTTTCCCATCATTTCTTGTAGCCTCATAAAACCCTTCCTGAGTTTCAAGCATTCCCTGGACCTTCCCTGCCAACATATTGTTTTTTGAACTCAGCTATCAGTGTAAGCAGAAAAAAACCCAAAAAAATGAAAATAAACAAATTATCTCACTTTCCTTTTAGCCCATTGCTTGGGAAAGAGTGTGAATTCTTTCAAACTGACACAGCAGTCCTGAATAGTCACTGATGCTGAATATCCTGGTGATCAACATCCCCTTCACCCAACCACACTATCTAACCAGATACTTATACAGGTAAGTTCCAAATGAAATCTTTTATTTTGCCACTTCAGAGCTTTTAAATAGAAAAGATCTTTCCTTCCCTAATTAAAAGTGTTTCTCTCATAGAAGGGACCTCAGTTTGCCAAAATAATATTGAGGCATCCAATCTGGGACTAAAACAAATCCATGAGTGCTGGAAAAAGCCATAATTTCTGCTCCTTGAAAAGAGTTTCCTGTTCACATGCAGGCAACAGGAGGTGTCTCTGTAACTGCCTATCTCTCCTGAATTAAATGTCATTTTTACATAAGGGAACCTTCATTAGTGAATGTCACCCACACCTGGGAGAGGTAATATTTAGAAAGGTGCCCCCTCTTTGTTGCCTGACTTGTTCATCCCAAATGGTATTTTCATAGGTAAAATGTTAATCCTTTCTGATTCTAATGAGAAAATCAGGTCCTGGAATTGCATTTTGCCAGTGGGGAAAAAAATTAAATAATCTGTGCTCTATTCCTGTTGTTTCATATCAAAAGAAATAAATATAATTCATATATCCCATTTCATTGATAACAACTACAATGATTAATGCTATGAAGCTGGCATTATTATCCTTCTTTTTGCAGTTTTTTTGAATTAATTGGTTGTTTAACCTAGGGAAAAGGAGGCTCAGGGAGGACCATATTGCTCTCTACAACCACCTGAAAGGTCATAGCCAGGTGGGGCTTGGTCTTTYCTCCCAGGTAGAAAGTGACAGGACAAGAGGAAACAGCCTCAGGCTGAACCTCGGGAGGCTTAGGCTGATATCAGGGAAAAATTCTTCACTGAGAGGGTGAAGCAAGCACTGGAACGGGGTGTGCAGGCCTGTGGTGGAATTGCTGTCCATGGAAATCTGTGAAAAACACGTGGATGTGGCACTTGGGGATGTGGTTTAGTGCAGAACACAGCRGCAGCCTAAAACCATAGCAAGTGTTGCATCCTTTAAGTGCTTCACTCCCCAGTTCTGCCATTAAGACTCAAAACTATCTGAGGCTTTGCCACTTCCTAAATGTGTTTCTTCCACTGCTCTGGAAGAAATATGCCAAAAACACCATTTATGGGATCTTTTCTTGATCCAGATGTGACAATTTGTTGATTTTTATCGCTTGTTTTGAAATTGCATTTTGAAAAACTGTGTTTAAAAAGATGGAAAATGATGTGACCACTTTTTTTCTTTCCCCACACRCTCCTGAGCAAGAGGCAGCGCTCGAAGACACCTGCTCTGAAAYGTCCTCCTTCCTCCTGAGAGAAAGCTCCAGGAATGAGCCTTTGGGGTGGACCTTGTCCCTGCACCAACACCGGGGTCAGCTCGGGGGACAACTGAGACAGAGAACTGAGCTGCAGGGCCATGGCAGCTGGGGCTGGTGGCAGGAAGGTGGCACAGCAAGGGACGCTCCAGCCTCACAGAATTCCCAGAATCCCTGGGTTGGGAGAGACCTTCAAGACCATGGAGTCCAGCCCAGCCCCAGCAGCTCAACTGAGCCCTGGCCCCCAGTGCCACATCCAGGCTTTGTTAAACACCCCCAGGGATGGGGACTCCACCACCTCCCCGGGCAGCCATTCCAGAACTTTCTCACCCTTGCTGCAAAAACCTTTTCCCTGCTCTCCAGCCTGTGTTTCCCTTGGTGCAGCTGGAGGCTGTGTGCTCTGGTTGTGTCAGTGCTGCTGCAGAAAGAGCCCAGCCCAAGCTGACTACAACCTTTTCCTACCTCCTGTTCCCACTGCTTGCATTCTGCAGGAGCATTGCCTGAATATTTTAGTCACACAGGTAGGGCTTGAAAGGTCAGAAGATTGGGGTTTTTTGACAAYGTGGAGCAGCTTTCCACGTGGGAGCCCAGCTGTCCTCTGTGCTGGTCACTGGTGGGGCTGCCAGCCTGTCCCCTGCCCCTGGGAGTGCCTGAACCCTGAAGGTGATGCAGGGGATGGAGCCATGGGATGGCCCCACTGGTTTTGCTGCAAACACAGCATTTTGGTGGCCCTGCCATGGCTACCTGCAGCCACCTCTGAGTGCAGCACGAAGCTGTCAGCACACTCAGTGTCCCTCTCTCTGCTGTTTTATCTCATTTAACGCTAATTATGCATCACACTTCAGAGAATTTGTGGCCATTGTGTTACCCAGAGCTGCTGTGTGCAGCATACAAAGATTTGGCATGCAGGATTCCCCCCCCAGCCCTCCTGTTCCCACCCTGCCAGGCATTTTCTGGCTCCAGGAACATCCTTGCTGGAGCCTGTAAGCACCACACTCCTCTGGACCAGGAGTTTTTAACCACAGCTCCACTGGGCAGAGCTGGTGCCACCAGCACCTCGTAAGGATGAAACTGCTGCTGGCTGCAGTTTGTTTTGGGGATCAACTGGTTTGGGGCTGTCTCCTGCTGGATTTATGTTCTCTGAAGAGTTAAGTACATTAGTGTGGGTAATCTCACTCCATTACCTTCTATAAAACTGAATCTATGATTTCCTCCCTGGTGAGCATTTACCATAGTGAAATAGGCTACTATTTTCATATTTAACTCATTGGTAACTCATAAAACCAGCTCAAGTTGTCTGCCCCAAAGAGCAGAAGCTGTGGGACGGGCTGGAGGGTCAGAGGTTCTACAGGACCTGCAGTGTCAGGGCAGTGCTCAGCATCACCCTCACATCCCTATCCCATCCCTCCCCCTGCCCCTTTGAAATCCACCAAAATCAGAAATTTATAAGGCTTCTTAAAAATCCGAGATGAAGCAATTAAACCTCCAGACTGGAGGATGTGAACCTTTAAAGGCCCTTTGCAGAATATCAAAAGAATGAGAGGATTATATTTAGCAGGTGTGACAGCCCACGCAGGACATTTCATTGTGAAAGGGGCTGACATGAACCAGGAACCGATACTTAAATTAATATAAAACATCTTGGGGGAAAGGTGTTTTCTTTTCTTTTTTCAGCATTGGGAAATCATAATGCTTTCTGGCTTCTTCAAAAGCGAGAGGTCCAAATATACAGGAGTCATCTGGCATGTAAAAATAAAAAAGTCTGGGGAGGGGACACACACATAAAAATGCTTTGGATGAGGTTGGGAGGCAAATGTTGAGAGCCAGGGGGCCAAGAAACACCGTTGTGAATTTTCCTGCCCTGCCTCACCTGGTGCTTGCAAATCCAAGGATTTTCCCTCCCAGGGCAGAGGGGCAGGACTGGGACAGGGTGCCCTGTGTGGCTCCTGGCTCTGCATCAGCATCCTCTGTCCTGCCACCTCTCCTTGTGCCTTCCCTGGAGACACAACCCTTCATTACAGGGGTGCTTTATTCTGAACACTCCTCTTTCTATTCCTGTCACACCCTCCCAAGCCTTGGAGTGGAAAACTTGACTCAGGAGTTTTTGTGGGGAGGCGTCCACGACTTTCGTGCTTCATTCACTACCGAGTGCTCCTAATTTTAGCCGAGCTGCTCCGTTTTGATTTTCCAAAGCTGCGGATTTAACGTCCAGAAGCTCGGGTTGTTTTCACACCCACTCGCTGAGGGCCACACGAGTGATGCTGCCCATCCAGGGGAAGGTGGGGTGGTGACAACACTGTCCCCAACACTGTCCCCAACACTGTCCCCAACACTGTCCCCAGCACTGAGAAGCGACTCCAGGACATCTCCATAGGTGGGTGCTGCAGTAGCAGAGGACACTCAGCGCCACTTTTGGGGCATTTTATCTCCGCACTCTCATTCAAGCACTAGGTGGTTGCTTGGGACCTTTGGTTTCTTAGTCACCCAAAAACCCACACTTTGGGGTGAAAAGCCCATCTTTCTGCTGGGGCTGTCCCAAGGGAGGGAGGTGAGGGGTTGCCTGGATGTGTGCTATCGGGTACTCTTTGGCACCGAGAGAGTTAAAGGTCCTCGGCACCCACCAGCCCTGGTCTAGGCAGTGTCTAAAATCAGTCCTAGACCCGCTTTATTTTTTCCTTAAAAACAGGAAATGGAGCCCTGAAGGCTTTTTAACTGGAGAGGGAGAGTGAGGAGGGGGTATACTCGCTCTGCCCATACCCAGCCCTGAGCCTGACCCAGACTTGGGGGTCTCTGTGTGTGTTTAATTTTTTTATTCCTTCTCCCTTTTTTTCTCCTCTTCCCCCCCCCTCCCCATTATTTTGGCAGACTTTTTGGAATGTCTGGGAGCTAAGGGCTTTGCTTCATGGAGCAGAATTCTGAAGCAAGAAAAAGAGAAAGTTATAGACTAAACCACAGAAATGTAAACATGTCTGCAGCTAAAATAACTCCACTTTCATTGAAAACACTCCTCGCTTACAATCAGACTTCTGTGTGCTATGCTCAATAAAACTGCATGCTAATAGCAACCAATTAATACATTATGTAGTTCTGCTTTAAAAACTGAGACGCTTTTAATTATTTTTTTTATAATTTTTTTTTAATTATTATTTTTAATTAAGGGACTACTGGGTTTTCTGCTGCGGACGCCGGTGCCGGGCGCTGACCGCGGGCGGAGAGCGGCGGGCGATGCCCGGCGGGGGCCGAGGCGTGCCCGGGGAAGGTCGGGGCGAGGCGGCGGCGGGGACGAGCGGAGCCCCGGTAAGGAGCCCCAGGGCCGCCGGAGGGAGGGACGGGGACAAGGGATAAGGGATAAGGGACAGGGATAGGGACAGGACGGGGCGCACCGCCCGCTTCTCCCCTGCGTTTCCTCCGTGCGAGGTGAGTGCGGATGGCACCGCCGGGAYGGGTCCCCTCTCCATCACCCCTGGGAGATGGGGTTGCACTTTCTGCCGGACCAGCCTCCTCTGCTTTCCCCCCACCTCCTCACCTCGCTCCCCTTTTATTCCCGAGCATCCCGTTATTCCTCCCGCTGCCACCTGGTTCAGGAGCCAGGCTGCGATTCACGTCGGGTCCCCGCCACAACCGCGCGCTTGTTCTCGCCCCTTCAGACGCGCTGCTGTTCCCCGCCGGGCCGGGGCGAGGAGCGGCCCCGCCGGGCCGGGCCGGGCCCGGCCGCGTCCTCCCCCCGCGGGTCCCGCTCACCTCCAGCTCCGCCCGGCCCCTCCCGCCCCCCCGGGGGAGGACGCGGGCACCGGGGGCGGGGGTCCCACAGCGCCCCGGGCGCGGGGCCGCCCCGACGGCGGCGGGGAGCCGGGCAGCGCCGGGAGCGGCGGCGGCGGCCGCGCTCGGCGATTGGAGAGAGAGGAAGAGGCGCCCGGAGCCGGGGGCCAGCGCGATGGGCTGAGCCCGTCCCCACTGAAGTGACTCACCGCAGTCTGCAACGCCGCCGTCCCCTGCCCGCTGCCTCACTCCCTGCCGAGCTCCCGCCGCTGGCGGCCGCTGCCTTCCCCCGGCCCGTCCCGTCCCGCCCCGTCCCCCCTCCCCGGGAGCCCGGAGTGACCCCGGCCCAGCCCGGTAAGTGTTTCCCTTCGGGGCTGCCGTGGGGCGGCCAGCGGAGCGCCGGCCGTCGGGGCGGGAGATGGGCGAGGGACCGGACAGGAGAGGGACCGGCCGGGGACAGGGACCGGGCGGGGCTCGGTGACCCCGAGGGCGGCACGGGGACCGGCCGGGTGTCCCCTGGCTGGAGCGGGGCAGCCCCGAGAGCTCGGCAGCCGCAGCCGCGCATCCTCTGCGCGGAGCGTGCCCCCTCTGCGCGGAGCGTGCCCGAGTTCCTCCAAGTTTTGAAGGATTAATTCGCTGTTTGGCTTCGGGCAGAAATGATATCGCCTTCACCCTCGCCATCACTTTCCCCCCTCTGGATCGTAATAGTTGGTGCGTTTGTAATTCTTTCAGCAGTGCATCATTCAATTAATTAATAGCTCTRCGGCTTTTCAAAAGCCGGGCAGCTCTTGCACGTCGGAAAACCTTCAATTACCTACGTGGCTGAGGGGAGTCGTGGTTGGGTTTGGTGCTTTTCGGAGTAAGGGATACGCGGGGCTCTGTTTTGGTGTCCAGATGACTTCGCTGAGGAGTTTGGAGTGCACGTAATTGTATTTACAAAAGCTGGAGTTGCAAGTTCTGGCTAACATAAACTTCCATTCATTGCTGCCTTTGCTGAGAGCCCACGGTGCGAGGAAATGGCTCGTTCTTTAATGAAGTTTTTTATTTGTATTCTGAGTGTCGTTCTGTGAATTAGCTCTGTTCTGAAGTAAGACTTTGGAAATTACATTCTGCCCCGTTCTGCCCATGTAATTTTGTGTCCATTAGGAAAACCAGGATAGGTCTATGAACTGCACATGGAGAAATGTCACATTCCTTTGGTTTAACCCTTTGAGCACTTCCCTGGTTTCTCTGAAACAAGTGAAGCAGGCAAAGACAGCTTCTCACTGAGGTATGAAATGTAAACTTTGTCAGGATACATATATCAGGTGTGTGATTTCAGGCACACCTGAACTGATAGGAAAATCAAGGAAGGGAAATAGATGATTTGATAGCGTCCCAATTAGAAGTAAATAAGTAAAGGCATAAACAAACCAAGCCATACCTCATACGGGACAATACATTTTTATGTTGATTGCCTGATCTGTTTCTTAAAGGGCATTTATAAAAACAAAGATATGGTACATTGGAAGAGCAACATCAGTCCTTATTTTCTCTTTCGTATGCATATGTGGGCAAACAAYGGCAAATTCTTTGAAAAAGTTTGCAAGAAAAAAATCCACCAGCTCCAAAAACATTTCAGGGTTTAGAGCTTTGAACAGCATCTGTCCCCACCTCCCACAATTCAGTCCCAAAGTTAAACAAATCATATAGTACTGGATAGAGTTACATGTTACAGGAATGTTATAAATGATCTGTCAGGGTAAGTCCTAGGTGTGATTAGTCGGAGTTTTTKCTCCTGAGGTGTTGCTCCCTTTGGATTGTCATTTCTGTAGCATTTGGTTCTTAGAGATAGATTCTAATAGACATGTATATATTATGTACGTTCTCCTTCTGATGGTTTTTAAGCAGAAGTGCCTGTGGGGTTTATCTCTTTCTTTTAAATGAATCTGAGCTTTTTGTAAGGCACTAAAGATGTCTGGGTGTGTGAGTCCAATGAGGACTMCCAATGATGGCAACCACAAGCTGAAATCCCAGATTGCTGCAGACCTGGGAGCTGTGTCTCTCATCACAAGGATGCTGCTTTGTTTGTCCTTTTCTGTCTGGAGCACCAGTTTGGACCCCGCTGTTGTTGGTGTTCARATGACAATTCTGCACCAGAGCCTGCCCCGTGAAAGTGTCTTTGCTACCTGCTCTGCTGTGGGAAGTTTATTTTCTGTGCATGCACAGAGCTGTGTAAACAAACAGAAAACCCTGGGATGGCTGTGGCAGTCCCGTTGGTTTGAACAACACCCCGTGAACAGAATACCTGGCTGCTGATGAGGCAAATCCTTCCCCACTGCTCCTTCTGCACACCCCCAGTGCTTTGCTATCACAGCGTGAGGCTCATGGCACTGCTCTCCCTCTGCAGAGGGTTGAATTTTGATGGCTTTGCTGTGATCCCTGGACACAGCAGTTCCTCCTCCCGTGAGGATCAAAAAACTTCTCAAAATGTGAGAAGCTTTTGAGGTGCTGATGGCATCTGGTAGCCCCAAAACCTTACATGTTACTTTTCCTTTCCTCACCTGTGCTTTACTAAATGCTCCAGGAGTTACAAGCAGGTAACAACAAAATAATTTAAAATGTTTGGGTCAAAACAAACCCTTTCCCTTTAATATCCATTGCATTGGGGTTTTATTCCACTATCAGGAAGCTTGTAATGTTCTTTTAAGTGAATAGTTATTTTTTTTCAGGAAAAGGCAGCTGTAAGGGTAAAACTGTRCTTCTTTGAATCATGTGAGCAGCTCTGTGGAAATCTGTGTCCCAAACTCGAGGTGGAAGTTGTTGACAGGGGGTAAGGTTGGAAAGGGCCCTTTGGGCCTGATCCATATCATCTGAGGTCAGCAGGGCAGGCTTAGCCCTGAGTGCCTAAAGCTGCCCGCTGGTTTTCTGAGCAGCTGGGAAGGGATGCCAGGGATTAGTGTATGCTTTGTATGGCACCTTTCCTATACAGTTGATTTAAAATGCTTCTGTTAAAGAAAAAAAAAGAAAAAAGAAAGAAAAGTTCACGCAGGGTAAAGATATTTTCAGCCTGAATTATAATGTTGTTTGTCTTGGGTTGGAAGAATTACCTTTTGTGCGATAACACCACACTGGTTCTCATTATACCCACAACTGGCTGCTCTCACAGCCACTGGAATATTTTTTACTTCCCAGGGTGGTTCTGGCCATGCCCTTTTTGACACGTAAGTTTCCCAGGAAAATCAAGCATTTTGTCTTTTTGGCTGAAGGTCTGAGTCCAAAAAATTTGTATCAATTTGTCATTTTGGAAGAYAGTGGCATCTAATCTAATATATTCCCTTCACAGTGTAGTTAACTAGTGTAGGTAGAAAAGCGGCAGTCTAAAATTACTTTGCTAAATTTAAATGTAAGTAAAAAGCAGGCAATAGGAAAAAAATTAAAGGGTAAATCTAAATATGGAGTTGCGGCCGTATCTGTTATATTTAAACTGCATTTTAACCTCTTCTATTTATATTCAGTGGTCTGTGTGTAATCTGGAGGGGTTAATTGAATTCAAGAAACAGCAATTTCACAACGAAACCCAAGGAGTTTATTCTGCTGTGGACAGAGTACACGTCCTCGTTAATCAGTGATTTATCAAAAGTAAAACGTGTGCAGTTGGGGTATTTTTGTGTAAAAATCAGACTTGATCTAAAATAATCATGACTGAATTTGCAACACGCCTGCTTTTCCTGCRCTGCTGTGGCAGGAGGACCTCCTGCTGCCCGGGGTGGCACTTTTCCTTGTGTGGAGTGTGAGAYTCCACCACAGCAATTATTTTCCTCAATTTACCCTGCTCAGAAATGCCCCTTTTCCCTTTAGAAAGCTGCCCTGGTTAAGTGGATTGTCCTTGCACGCTGCTTGCATCAGCTGCAATCCCTCCTTGGCACAGCTTCATTCCAACAGAAACCATTATTCCAGGAACAAAATACATAGTTATTTTTGTTTGATAATGCATCACATAAATATTAATCGTCTGCCCAAAGTAAAAACAATAAACACATGTTTTCATTTTAGCTGGAGGTACAACCAGCCTTGAAATCCCAGGGCCTCGAGCTGTATGTAGCCACACARCTCTGGCTGACCACAATGAGTTGGGGAGTAATTGCTGTGCACAGGTGAGRGTTTGGTTTTGTTTGAGGCCTTCTGTGTTGATTCATTTTAATATTAAATACATGATACAACACCCAGCTGTTCATTAAAGGGTCTTGGCAGCAGCGTYGCTTCCAGCCTTCGGGAAGATGCCRTGCTCCTGCTCGGGCACTCGGCAGCATTGGTGGGATATTCCAAAGCTGCTGCCTCTTCCAGATGCTTCTCCTGCCAACAGATACCACCTTCAGTCGTGTTTCAGTCCTCCCGAATTTGCCTGTAGCTGGGAACCCCCCGCAGCTAATTAGCGCTGATTGGGGAGAGCAAGGCCGGCCGTGGGGGATGATGAGCACGGCGCGAGGCCGGTTCAGCAAAAACCAGCTCGAATAAATGTGGTTCCAATCAGCCCCGTCAGACACCCAGCTTCTCCAGGGGGTCCCTAATGGAACAGCCTCGTTTGCTTTTGCTTTCCACCTCCARAGGCACGGCGGCGGGGGGAAAGCCCTGATGGAGCTCGCACCGCCAGCGCCCGCCGCGGCTGGAGAGAATCTGGGGTGCAAGGATGGATGGGGCAGAGCGAAGGCGTTGGGGCTGCAGGGGCTGGGAACTGGGAATGTTAGAGGGACTGGGAACTGGGAATGTTAGAGGGACTGGGAACTGAGAATGCTGCAGGGACTGGGAACTGGGAATGCTGCAGGGTCTGGAAATTGAAAATGATACCCGGGCTGGGAGCTGGGAATGCTGCAGGGATGGGGAGTTGGGAATGCTGCAGGGATGGGGAGTTGGGAATGCTGGAGGGAACTGGAAATGCTACAGGGGTTGGGAATGCTGTGGGGTCTGGGAGTTGGGAATGCTGCRSRGGYTGGGAATTGGGAATGCTGCAGGGGCTGGGAAATGCTACAGGGGCTGAAAACTGGGAGTGCTTCAGGCCCTGGGAGTTGRGAATGCTGCACGGGCTGGGAATGGGGAATTCTGCATGGGCTGGGAATTGGGAATGCTGCGAGGTCTAGGAATGGGGAATGCTGCACGGGCTGGGAATGGGGAATTCTGCATGGGCTGGGAATTGGGAATGCTGCGAGGTCTAGGAATGGGGAATGCTGCAGGGACTGGGAACTGGGAATGCTGCAGGGACTGGGAGCTGGGAATGCTGCCTGTGGCCAGCACTCAGCTCCTGCCCCGAGCAGAGCAGAGCAGGTCACAGCCCTGGCTGGGCTCAGGCACCCGGCGAGGCCGTGCAGGTGTGAGTGGTCAGGGGAAGGTTTCTCTCCCATCATCCCAAATGCACTGCCTGCTGAATTAGCATATTTTCCTCCTGCTTTTTACTGCTACAAGTGGTTGGTAAGGGATTTTTTTTTTTTTTTGCTACTCTTGTGCTGTTAAAACATTCATTGATTTATCAGATTTTCAGTTAGTTTCATTTTTTCTGGTTCTGGGAATATTGGTATAGGAGGAGCAGCTTTTCTGCCCTGTAGATGACTCACAACAAAATGTTTTGTGAAATCTGACTGATTTCTTCTAATTTTTAAGGCATGTGGGCTTCCCACTTCCATAATTTTTGTATTGAGTTGATTACWTTTTTTTTTAGCTTCCCAAGTGTGGATATAGATGATATATTTTACCTCATTTGACTGAAAAAAATCTTACAACAAATGACTTATATTTTAATACTTAATAGTGATAATGCATGCAGTGTGTGATTTTAATGCACTTAAATGTGCATGTAAAAATCAGGGATTTAGAAAACTGCACAATGTATCTCTTTCTGTAAATTAAACAAGAAAAAAATGGCAATCAAACAATTTTRTGGTTTATATTTTTCTGTGTAAGTAGAAAAGGGTTTTATACAGAAGGAAGTCTTGTAGTTATGCAGAAGGAAAGGCTTCTTAGCAAAATTCCGTTTTCTAAGGAGGCTTTGTCAGTTCTGAATAAACCCTGCAATAAATTTAAACCTGGTGGTTTAAAATTCTGTTTATAAAATGGACTGCTCTCTATAGAGTTCACAAATTATACACAAAGGATTARCTACTAAAGTAACATAAAGATGTTGCATTGCAGCATGCACTGAGACTAAGCTGAAAAATCTGCTTGGAAAAGCAGCTGATCTGCAGGACTTGCAAAGCAGACATGGGAAAAGTTCTCCATCATTTCTAGAGAACTGCTGTTGCTGTTCCATTGATTGCTCTGATTGTAGTTGGCTCTTCAAAGACTTAGAGAAGGTTTTTTTTATATAGGCTTGTGCAAAAGTTTACATTAAAACAGGTTTGGAAAAGGAAAAAAAAAATAAAGGTTTTATTACCACATTAAGATAAGATAAAGGATTTAATATCAAATCAAGATCTAGTTTAGTCCTGGTCGATATCTTGTGCCTTTTCTTAAATTTCATTACATTTGCCCAGAATGTGAAGCTGGGAATTGGGGCTGGTGCTCTTTGGCTGCATTTATAAGTTCTCTGGTATTTTAATGTATTTATAGCAAATGGTCTGTAGCAGCCTCTGTATCTCTTGCAAGCACGACCAGCCAAATCATCTGTCACCAATATGTGTGTCAACATCCTGACACCACCGAGGGCACTGTCTTTTGTAGGCACCTCCAAGGCTTCATTTCAGCMGAGCAATTCATCACCCTCTTGAAATGAAGAGCTTGAAGAAACCTGAACCTGGCCTCAGTTCTAAGTGATGAGACTGAAAAATGGCTTTAGGAGGGTAGGATTCACCTCAGCTCGCTGTARCCATCCAAAAATCCAGGATCTGGCTGGCAGCAGTTGTGCAAATTCCAGCCTGGCCCGAGGACAGGGTAATCTTGCCAGTCTGAGAGAGTGCTGCTCGTTTGGGAAAGACACTGAAGGTGCAGAAGATGGTCCAGCAGCTTGRGTAGGATTGGAGTTGCAGGACTGGGTATTTTGGCTTTTACGTGGCTGCCCTGAATTCTGCATCCAGAGACAAATCCAGGCCTTCCAGCAGCTGATCTTAGGGAGATTGAAGGAAAAAATGTAAGTAAAATATAGCAGAGAAACCAGACAAATAATACAGTCTGMGTGGAAATTATTATTATTGCTTATTTATAATTTTAAAGTTTAATTTTAAGTAAACATAACATTAATTTTTACTGTCAAGCTTCCTTTTTGTTTAGAAATAGAAACATTAGAAATAGCAACAGAAAACCCTTTTATGCTTTCTGCACTGCTCTCTTAACTTCCTTGAAAAACTGAATAAGAAAACATTAGCCATCATTTCAGCTTCAGRATAAGACAGGAATGGATTAATGCTGCTGCCTTTCTCTTAGGAGTCTGTTCTGCTCATGAAGGAAATGATAACAACCATTTAAAGTGGGGTTTTGTGGGCTGGTCCAACTGTATGGATGACAGCCATGGGTCTACACTTTATTAAATCTCACGAAGCACAACTTTGGAAGGCTCATTTTGGACAGGCCATGAGGTTTCACTTGTCAGGGGCAGTTTTTGGTCCCCTGCTGTCCGTGGTCCCTGCAAGGAGCACAGCTGAGCTGCAGCCAGAGCAGCCCTGTGTGGAGCCACTGGGGAAGGAGGGGCGGGCTCCGTGTTTTTATTTGCTTGTGACTTCCATAACAGTTTACAGGAGACAGAGTTGTAACCAAATGTGAGCCCAGGGAGCTCGGCCTGTGGTCTGTCTGCARGCAGGAATGTGGGATGGGGGGTCAGGATCAGGTTGTTGGAGGATGCAGGAGCCGAGGCGAAGGGAATTCGGGCTGTCCTGCACTCCTGTGTCTCTGGGCTGACACCTCCCTGTGTGATGTGCCATTTGTGGCACTGGGGTGGGGCACTGCCCCCTCAGCCACCCCACATCCAGCCCTCCCTTCTGCCTCTTGAGCTCATCCTTACAGGTTTTGGTCCAAGATAGGATTTAAATAACTCCCTCTTTGCTGTGTTGGTTCCGCAGGACTAGAGAGGAGTGAGAAGTACTAAAAATCTATTTTGGTCACTAAAGTAAGCAGACATGACTCAGAATACTCACTGGGAACAGATCTGCTGGATGAAAAGGTGCCATTTTTACATAGTCACTTTTCTGAGCGTGCCCTTTAAACTCTTACAAAAATAGAATCCTTTCTCTGGCGCTTCTTTTGGAAGGCAGGACCGGCAGCGAGAGCGAGGCCGTTCGCTGTGCTCCAGCCCTGCCTCGGAACCAGACAAACCGTGCACATTTTGTGAGGCAAATGTAACATGTGTTTAACACCAGGAAGAGCGGAAAGAAGGCATTTGAAATTCGTGGGGAGGGGATTTGGGCTCGGATAGTTTTACCGTTTGCGGTGGAAAAGCGCGATCCCTCGTTCCTGCCTGCTACGCTTGGATGAATTCCGCCCGTGAATTCTGACATCCTCATGGCCCTGCAGGAGCAGGTTGGGACCAGTGGGCTTGTCTGGAGCATGCAGAGGCTCTGTTTGACCACTGCCTCCAATTCCTCTTGGACTGAGTGGCCTCAGCTAAAAATGAGCCTGAAACCACACTGACGTCATCCGTGTTTATGGACCTGCGAGGAAACAAATCATCGCTGGCAACCAGAGCCCCAGCCTGGTTGTCCCTCACATGAGGGGCGAGTTCCCCTCACACTGGTGAGCCCAGGGCCCCTCCAGCTCCTGGGGAGGCTGATGGAGCCCAGTCCAAGCAGATCCCTCATCTGCATTCCTTGGAAAGGATTAGCAAGGCAAATCATTTCGCAAAAAGTCACTCCCGGCTAAGTAGGTGATACTGAATTTTTGAACTCTTCTCGTCTCTTTCTCATTTTTAATGGTTTGGTAGGAAGCTGGAGCCTGGCTGGTGCAGGGAAACTCAAAACCAGTGGTGTGAGCACACCACATGTGCTCCYGGGTGTTTGACAGTCCTGTTGTTCTCTCTTGAAAAGTAAAACAAACGCTTTTTAACGTATTTACCACTTTCAGTTGGTTTTACATGGAAAAATAACACCAACCCATAAATTCCTCTTCCTCCTCTGTTCCAGAATAACCCGTGAAAGAGTTTGAAAATTCTGAATTTCCRTTCAGTAGATGAAATCTTGTCCTTGCTGAAGTGGTTGAAGTGTCTCTGCTGGCTTTCACAGGGGCAGAGCTCTTCAGCTGAAGTGTTTCTTCCTCATGATTCTGCCGGGGCTGGAAAGCCCTGGAAGTGTTCTCACTGCTGATTTCCTAAAGCCTTAATTCCCCCAAGTCACTACAGCATTTAAAGGCACCGTCTTTTTCGCACAGGAAACAACCACTGCTTTTTTCTCTTGATAAAATTTCCCTTGTATGAGCTCAGAGAATTTCCACTTTCTCTGTGTGGGCTCATCTTTCAYAGAGGAGGAGACGTGGGTCATAGGCCTGCAGGTCTCACAACTCCCTCCTGCTCCGTCTCTGGCCTCCTCCCAGTCCCTTGGCAGGCACGAGTCAGTGAAGATTTTCTGTCAAGGTCTCCTGTCTTAATTCCTCACTGGACCYGGTAGCTTCCTCTTCCTGGGGAATCCTGTATTTTCTGGTTTAAATTTGAAAGGTGTTTGGGATATGATGACATTTACAGCCAAAGCACATCACCTCTAATATTGTCTCCTTCTCTTGATGCAAGTCAGGTGATCTCAACAGGCAGGAAAAGGGAGGAAAAGCCCAGCAGGCTTGTGGGACACCAGGAYTGTCACTAACCCAGCACTGAACAGCCCTGGGAATGCTCCTCCCTGCTCAGCCYCGCTTGGGTTGTCTGAAGGGAAACTTTCAGCTCCAGTGTTTCAGTAGAGTTTTCTGTGCTACAGAAACACAGAATCATTAAGGTTGGAAACCTCCAAAATCATCAAGTCCAAACTGACCAATGCCCACCTTGTCACCGGCCCAGAGTTTGGAGTGCCACCCTCCAGGTGACACCTGCAGGGATGGGGACTCCAGACCTCCCTGGGCAGCCCCTGCCAATGCTTAACAACACTTTCCTTGTATAAATTTTTTCCTGATGTCCACCCTGGGCCTGCCCTGGCCCAGCCTGAGGCCGTTCCCTCTGCTCCTGTCCCTGTGCCCTGGGAGCAGAGCCCGACCCCCCTGGCTGTGCCCTCCTGGCAGGGACTTGTGCAGAGCCACAAGGGCCCCCTGAGCCTCCTTTGCTCCAGCCTCAGCCCCTTCCCAGCTCCCTCAGCCCCTTCCCAGCTCCCTCAGGGATTCTCCAGCCCCTTCCCAGCTCCCTCAGGGATTCTCCAGCCCCTTCCCAGCTCCGTTCCCTGCCCTGGACACGCTCCAGCCCCTCCAGGGCTCTCCTGCAGCAGCAGAACTGGACCCAGCCCTGGAGGGGCCTCTCAGAGCCAGCACAGAGGGACAATCCCTGCCCTGCTCCTGCTGGATGCACAATTCCTCATCCAGGGACAGAGGGAATGAATGAGGCACTCGACTTCTAGGTGAACTAGACGTTACTATTGTAGTGCTGTAATTACAAGGGTTTTAAATTAGGTATTGACAGCAGTTGGGAGGTAGTTCTCCACTGTGCTGCTGGCAAGCGCTGAGATGTGTACCAGCTCCTAAGGGGAGCAGGCTGTGAGAATAATAACTCATTAACCAGTTACTCCACGGTGCTCTCACTCCACATATGGTGTGAGGGCTGCTGGGGGTCTGGAAGACATTAAGACGTGGTCTGAGAAAGGGCTGCACAGGAAAGGCAACAAATAACCCCAGAGAGGCAGATCCCCATTCGCACACCACTGCCAGGTACGTGCCCGTGTCACCCTGAGCTGTGCTGGGATCCAGTTCCCTCTCCCTCCTGGGGTGAGCCCAGACAGGTGAACTGTGAGTAATTGCACATGAGGGGAACCTTTGCTTGGCTCTTGTATTTGCAGGGTTCCCAGACTAAGGAAGGAATGATGAATCTGATTCCATGTTCTCAGAAGGCTAATTTATTATTTTAAGATATTATATTATATTATATTATATTATATTAAAGAATACTAAACTAAACTATACTAAAGAATACAGAAAGGATTCTTACCGAAGGCTAAAAAGGTAATAATGAAAACTCGGGACTCTTTCCAGAATCCTGACACAGCTTGACTGTGATTGGYCATTAARTCAAAACAACTCACATGAAACCAACGAAACAACCACCTGTTGGATAAACRATCTCCAAACACATTCCAGACAAGCACAACACAGGAGAAGCAAATGAGATAAGAATTTGTTTTCCTTTTTTTCTGAGGCTTCTCAGCTTCGCAGGAGARAAATCCCGGACCGAGGGATTTTTCAGCAAATACGACTGCCACACTTGGCCACATCCACGTGGAGCAAGTCCTTTACTGTTGAGAAGGATGAATATTTGCCTGTTCTCCCATGTGCTTTTGCTGCATGGGATGGGCTGAGGGATGCTGTTACACATCCGTGTTTCCAGAGGTAATGAATGCTACGGGGAAGCGGACGGCGGTGAGCCCATTTCCTTCTCAGTGGGAGGAAAGCAGTAATTCAGGAGACCATTAAACATTCAAAATACCTCTGCAAGGTCCCTACAAAGACACACTCCATTTAGATTAAAGTCCCGTAGGGCCAATTACCTGGGAAGAACATAAGAACTTCAACAAAAGCTGAGTTAGGTATGCTGCCCACCAATGGCTTCGAGCAAGAATGGATGCAGTGAGGAAACGCTCGTGTGTGTTGTGAAAGTGAGAACGCTGAGAGTAGGGCTGTGTAATAACCCACTTTTACTGTTCCCCCAGGATCAGCGTGCACAGGAAATATCTGTGGCATGCTTGCTTTTCCTGGAGATGACAGCAACCCTTTGGCAACCACTTTGTTTGATACTTTTCAAAGCGCTGGGCTGTTGTTTTATGAATGTGCTCTGATTTTTTGGCTGCCAGAGCCTTTGTGCTTGGCTTTCTACCCTTCCTAAAGTTGCCCATTCTCATTCCAGCCCTGGATACTTATCCATGAGTGCCCTTAGGTAGCTATGATGATGCCTCTGTTTTTCTCCATGTCGCTGTTGGGATGGGGCTTGAAAAAAAAGGCAAGCCAACAAAAGTCCCTTATGATCCTTGTGTGAAAATAACCTCTATGGCCTGTGCTCATCTGTGTGGGTGGCTCTGGACTCTTGGAGATGGAAGGTTAAGGCAAATAAATTTGAAATTTCACTTTGTTTCTGTGAATATTTTCTTAGAGTGAGCTGAATATTTTGCACAAGATTACAAGGCAGAGTTTGAGCCCAACACTGGGGTTAAAACCTGCCTTTACTTCGGCTGCTAGACTCAGATTTTGTTTGAACATTTAGCTATTTACAGTTAGACTTGAGCACCAGAATGCGCTGATCCTTCAGGCAAGGGATTTTGAAAATGAGTCAGTTTTAAGACACTGGAGCAACATGTTCCTTACAGTGTTTACTGATGCAAATTGCTGCCTGGTCTTGAAATGGCCTCCTCCCCTTAACATCATAAAAGAACTCTCTTAAGAGAAGACACAATAAACAGTCTGAGGTCTAATAAGTGAACAAGCAAGGCTGAAAGGTTTTAAAATACTGCTTGCTTAAATAAGAGTCATTAACATTGTAACTGATAATGAGAAAAATGCTCATGCCATTAGTGGTTTACCACTTTGGTTCCGAGAGGATAAAAACAGCTTCGTAAAAGAGACCGCAGACTGTCCATTTTCAGCCTCAGCGCAGGGCAAACGCTTCAGGAAAAATACAAACCCCATCATTTAAAACAATAATTCAGTATTTGTGTTTGGGAAGCGTGCTCAAAGTGCCTTTTGAACGCAGCAGTGTGGTGATGTGTGAGCCCCAGCACTGGGTGTCCTTGCCTTGGTGCCACGGTGGGACATTGGCTCATCCACCTGCTGGGAGCAGTGCAGGAGCAGCCTCTGCCTTGCTTTGGTATCCCCATCTGCATGGGGAAAGCTGAATTTGCATTTTACACATAGTAGCCCTGGGTTCACAAGGTACTTGAGGCCATCCTGGGATCCTTCCTGTAGTGGCCTTGTAGTTTCCTGCGGCAGGACTAGGGAATTTTTTGGCAAATGGTGAAATTTCAGCTTCCCAGCTTGGCTTGCTGGTGGAGGGAATAAAAGATGCTGGGTGTGGGAGGCACTCGGTGCCTCAGGGCACTGCTGGGACTTGGTGGCTGAGCAGCACTGACAGTGGGATGTTGTTTAACTTGGCCACCTGGGACAGGTGATGTCTTCTTTAAGGATGGTTCCTTCTTCTTCTGCACCTCTTCCTCCTCTGGGAATGGTTTGTGTTGGAAGGGACCTAAAAAATCATCCAATTCCACCCTCTGCCATGGCAGGGACCTGGGCCGTGTCTCCTGCTCAGTGTGTGGGGCCTTGTGATGACCTCAGCCAGGACTTTGACAATCAGAGAATGAATGAGCTGAGCTGGAAGGAACCCTAAAGATCATCTTGTTCCAACCCCCAAGGAAACCTGGTGTTTGGTCTGGGCAGAGCAAGGTTTGGGACTCAGCATGCTGGACTCCTTGTCTTTAGTAAGGAACTAGAAAGGAGGCCAGGAGGAGGCTGAGATGTGTTCTCAGACTATCTCTGGTTGTAAATCCAACTGCCCTGGGTTTTACTGCTGCCTCCTGCAGCCCCGCTGCATGGACCACAGGCTTTGCTCTTACGTAAGGATGGAAAGTTCCCCCAGCTCCCCCCATTGGAAATGACTGCTGTGCCTTATTCAAAATGAGAACTCAATCAAGGCAGGAACACAGCTGGGCGAATGACAAGAGAAACAGAGCCCTGCCAGGGTGAATTTTTATGGAAATGCTCTCTGAATAGTATTTCCATGAAAAGGCAACTCACTTGCAGATGGAGGCTGCATTGCATGAAGGAGAGTGTGTTGTACCACACCCTGAATCTGTCAAGGTCTATAAACTTTTCACATATTTTAAGTTCAGGCAACAGAGAGGCAATATTTAAGACACAAAGGTTTTCTTCTTTATGTCAATGTAATTATGTTATCCCCAAAGGAAGAAAATGTAAGCCAGGGGAAAATAAAAAGGGAAGTTTGTAGAAGGAACATTTCAAATATAAAGTAAAGGTCAAATATAATTTCAACTAGAAAGTAAATTGATCTATGAGAAAGGACACTTTTCAGGATCATGGAAACATCCTAATTTGACATTTCCAGAGCATCCTAGACATAGCAATGATAGGTCTTTGTCAGGGGATGTGGTGGTCCTTTTAGTGGAGGAGCACGTGTGGCTTAAAATCTGCAAAAACTTTTCCCTGTTGATGGCAATGGCACTTTTCTTATTTACATCACCAGAAAATAAGATGAGAGGAACTGTATGAAAAGCAAGAAATGAAGGATGGTTGATATTCAAAAAGTGGAAGGGGGGAAAAAACCTGAGCACAATCTTGAAACTGCCACAGTTGGATTTACTAAAACACCTTCTTTTTTGAGTTGTTGTAGCCTTCTCAGTGGGTTGGTTTCCAAACTGCCTGACTGGTTTCACTGCAGATTTAGTGGCTATCGGCAGAGTTTCTCCAAAAGGTGATTTTTGAAATGAGTTCATTTTCCATTGTTTCTGGGACTTTTTCATGTCATACCAAGCAAGTTTGAAATGTGCTGAGAGAGAGGTTCTTGAGACAGCCTTGATTTTTTTTTCAGCCTTCTCCTGCGTGTAGCTTTCTGAAATAAATGGTAATGCATTTTTTAATTTATGATAGCTTATAACTTGATGTCAGGGCTGTTGTAAGAATAATAATCAAGGGTTGTTATACTGACTTGATTGTTTACATTTCCTTTTGGCACTGCCAGTGATATGCCAGAGGTAATAACACTAAACATACTCCTCTGTCATCCTCTCAAACTTGTCACCACGGATGAGAGGATGACTGTGCRTGTGTTTTAAAGCTGCAGGCATTTGTCAAATCCCATAATGGCCTCATAAAGGTCTGCAGTGGAGGTGCCATCACGAGGAAAACTTTGGAATGGGCAGGCCTTGGCTCTGGGAGTTGGGAGTAGAGATGAGTGACAGCCTTTCCTAAACTGCTGGATTTGAGACATGGGGAAAACAAACGAAGAAGGAATCTCAGCAGGGGATGGTGAGTTTGTGGGTGGATTTGGTGGTGGCACTGCAGAGTCAGGACATGGGCTCTGTCAGGGGTTGCTGGGGCTGCTGCTCCCTCATTCTGATGTCAGTCTGTTTCCTGCATCCCAGTCAGATATGGAGTTGGGGATCCACAGTTTTTGAGGAATTGATGGTGAAATGACCGGGAATCCCCTGGCAGGAGCATCTGGAGCACATCCCTCTTCCTCAGTGACAGTGGGCCGTGTCCTTGCTGCTCTGCCTGAACCCCCCAAACCCATCCCATAAATGATAAATGCAAAAAGCCAGGCTAAGGCATCAGCAGCAAGAGCTGACACCCCTGGGGATGGAGCAGGGGATCCTGTTACCCCCTGTCCAGCTGCACAGAATGGATGTTAACCCTTTCAAAGCTTTCCTGGTGAGCAGAGAAAGGCAGGAAAGTGCTGCTGRCGTTCCTGAGGTTTGGCTTTAAAAGGTTTGTGTCAGCACAGGGAAGCCTAAGTGGCTGAGCAGGTCTTGGGGATGGCCAGGGGTGGTGAGGACAGGGCTGGGTTCAATCTGCCACAACCAGAAAGCGTTGGAGCTGTGCTTTCATGCCCTCACAGCCTTCATTTCCAGCCTGCTCCTTATCTGGGGCTCTTCATCATCTCTCATGTCCTYGCAGGCACATCTCGCTGCAAGAAGCAACTCAGTTCTTCTCCTAAAAAGAAGAAAAATCAGTTTGCATCAGTGCAGGACTGCCTTCTGTCTCTGCTGARCCCCACACACCCACAAACGTTGTCATGCACCACTTAGTTTGCACGAGGAAAGGGGATATTACATCTCCAGGTTATTTCCCCAGTACTTTTTATTGTTCAGCCCACTCCAGGAAGGGTTCAGGGAGTATATCCAGAAAGATGTTTTTGTTCCCCCACCATGGGTTTCAGTCCCAAGACTGCCAATTAAATTATCCCATAAATCCTCCATTATAGGTAGTAAAACCTAATTTTAGATTTCCTGCCCGCTCTAGTGTCCTGCCTGATTGCTACCAGTTGGAGAGAGGCTCAACTTGTTAAGCAGACAATTGCAGTGAATTGGCTGTTTCTTTCTGTSCCACATGTGGAGAACTTTTTAATATCTGGCATTTGGTCATAATTCTCCCTGGTTATTTTCTACCTTTTAGTAGCTCAAACGTTGGAGGGTTTTTTTTGTTGGGTTGGGTTTTTTGCTTTTTCTGGGGATTTTTTGGGTTGAAAAATAGGCATCTGCAATTTATTCTTTGGTCAAAATGTTTGTGAGAGAAAAGCTTGCTATGCTGTAGATAAGGAATAATGTTATTCTGATTTCACAACTAAAATATTAATAGTTTAAAATAATTTTTTATATAATTCTGTCTAAAAGCACTATGTTAATAGAACTAACACACTTTTGTGTAAGCTGRAAATGTCTCAGATTATCTGAATATTTTTTCATTCTTGTTCAAATACAAATACATTATTTAGCTGCAGTGCTGATTTTCTTGAGGGCAACTTCTGCTAATCAAATTCTTGTGAAAGAGCATTCATTTTAAATACAGTCTCACTAAAAATTCCTATTTTACTCTCAGTATAAATGACCTCTTCTCTTGGTATTTTTCTTCCTAAGATATAATGAGGCAACTAATAGATAAATTTGTCACAGAAAGTGGGTTTATCATGTGAACAAGGTGTAGGCAGTTGGTGTTTGGACAAARAGATATTCGTGTTTGAAATCCCTTGTCACTAAGATTGAAATAGATTCACGAATTTGTGAGGAAAACTGGAGCCTAAAACACTACGAGAAATTCATAATTTTTTGTTTTGTTTCTTTRGTAGACTTGTTGTTGTTAACCTGGCAAAATTCCTGGCCAAATCACAGATTTGGATTCTGTGGAGGCACCTGTGGATATCTTGTACCTCCACAAAGCACCGCCTGTATTTCCTGCTTGGATAAACTGGTGATGTTTTAACAACTCTGYGTCACACCAGGAAGGTGTGTGACAGTCAGGAAGGGACTTTGGTTCCGCCTCCAGAGCATGGTGGCAGGAAGATTAATTCAAGATACTGGGTGTGTATAATCTTAGAGGTATTTGCAAAAGGGAAAAGTACTGCCAAGAGACATCATAGAAGGAGCAGATGCTGCTTCTCATGGAATCATGGAATGGTTTGGGTTGGAAGGGATGTTAAACACCATCCAGTGCCACCCCTGCCATGGGCAGGGACACCTCCCACTGTCCCAGGCTGCTCCAAGCCCCAGTGTCCAACCTGGCCTTGGGCACTGCCAGGGATCCAGGGGCAGCCCCAGCTRCTCTGGGCACCCTGTGCCTCCTCACCCTCACAGGAAACAATTTTTTCCTAATATCCAAACTAACCCTACTCTCTGTCAGCTTAAAGCCATTAATATCATCTCACACTAAAGTAACAGAGAGGCTGGACCAGGAATTCACTTGAGATCCAGCTTTACTGATCCATCAGCCTTGGAATCATAGGATAATTAAGGTTGGAAAAGGTTGGTTCTTATCCAACCTTAATCATCCTATGATTCTAAAGATCTCCAAGATCAAGTCCATCTGCTAACCCACAAAACCAAGCGCCACCTCCACTGCCTTGCTGAACATTTCCAGAGATARTTATTCCACCATCCTGTTCCCATGSCTGACCACCTTTTCAGTRAAGAATTTTATTTCCTAATATCCAATCTAAACCTTTGCTGGTGCMACTTGAGGCCTTTTCCTCTTGTTCTGCTTAAGTCCTTGCCTTGCCCAGGAAAATTTCAGCTGAACCTGCTGGTGACAGCCCCATCATGTGGTGGTGGTGGTGTCGGTGTCGCCCTGTTCTTCTAAGTTCTTCTAAGCCTTCTGGTGTTTACATTGTTGTAATGGAGTTTCTCACACACTTTTATGTAAATAATTATTGTTTTTACATTCCTTTCTGGAGGAGGAGAAATTTGATGGACTGTTGGCTTGTCCAGTGTCATTAGAGAGGTGGCACTTTCATCCTCCAATCCACTGTCACTTTTAAAAGTCTATAAATGTTASAGTCAAAAAATAAACTTCCCTTTTTCTTACCTTGCAGTTCCAGTGTCCACATWGTTTTATTTCTTGCCCTGTTGTGACAGTGGTGGTCAGAAGGTGGCAGGAACTTTTCACTTAGGAAGTGTCTGTCCTTGATGATGGGCAGGACTGTGGGCACTGAAAGGGTTTTKTTCAGATGGACAAATTCATGTTTTCTAGTGATTTGGGAGCTGCAAAAGGAATCAGCCCCTTTCAGCGGTGTTCCTTGTGTGGATTCTCTGAYGTGCTGCTTTTCAGCTTTCCCCTCAGCAGGGCACCAGCTCTGTTTCCTTGCCTCACCCAGCTTTTTGCTCCCCTCAATCTTGATGGAATATAATCTTCTCAGGTCTATTAAACCCTGTTAAATTTGGGCAAAACCAGGCAATGGTTCCTAAGCTGATGGAGGAAAAGGTCAAGGAACACTCCTCTGTGCACAGTGTGGTGTCTCWAGTCCCATTCCTTGAGGAATGAGGCTAAAAATGGAGCCCTTGTGTTCTCCTTGCTGAAGGGATCTTCTCCACCTCACTTTGTTTACTGTGCTGTGTCTCAGTGTGGGGAGATTATAATTTCTTGAGTGGTGCCTGAAGCACTGTATAAAAAATAAAACAGACACAAAACCAACAAAGAATGGAAGAAAGGAATTTAGGCCTCCCAGTCACAGCACTGTGCTTTAATGGTTGATGAAATATTACATGCATGTTTTCAGTTGTGTAATTTGTCCAGTTTAGGAACCTGGAAATATGAGGAATGATCACATCAGTGCTGTGGATGGAAACCAGGCAGAAAGTAGGAAATTATCGATGTTTTCTGTATAAATTAAGARTGGCAGGCAGGGCCTTTTGGGGTGCAGAAATGCTGCTGAGTTACTTGGATGTAGTTGACTTTAGGAATCAGCAGAATTGTGCTGAATAATCAAAATTTCAGATCCCCAAAGACGGTGCCTATAAAAGAAGCCTTGAAATATAATCCCAGTGACTTTAATGCTTGTTTGTTGTACTCTAAATTTCTAATTTAGACACAGCAAGAACTCTGGGATCATAGAATGGTTTGAGTTGGAAGGAACCCATCAGACCATCTCATACACCCCTGCCATGGCAGGGACACCTTCCACTGTCCCAGGCTGCTCCCAGCCCCAATGCCCAACCTGGCCTTGGGCACTGCCAGGGATCCAGGGGCTCCACAGCTGCTCTGGGAATTCCATCCCAGCCCCTGCCCACCCTGCCAGGGAACAATTCCTTCCAATATCTGACCCAAATTTCCCCTTTTTCAGTTTGAAGCCATTTCCCCTTGTYCTGTCACTCCAGTTCCTGATGAATTGTCCCYCTGCASCTTCCCCATGGCCCCTTCAGACCCTGGAAGTTTTTCTGAGGTCCCCACACAACCTTCTCTTCTCCAGGATGAGCAGCCCCAACTTTCCCATCCTGTCTCCATAGGGAAGGTGCTCCTTATCAGCCCCTTATCAACCTCATGGCCCTTTTTGGGACTTGTTCCAACAGTTCTAKGTCCTCATGAAGGACACAAGAAGGACCCTTCTTATGAAAGACATGGAAAAAATGAACACAATTTGATACCCGTCCCAGTAAGGCTGAGAGCTCCACACTGATTGATTGCACTGGGCACTTTYGTGCTTATCTCATTTAAAAATATTTGCTTTTTACACCGAGCTGAGAATTTTACTGAATATCCAATATCTTGCAYGGGAATGCTCTTAATTCCAGGTATCCGGCTTCAGAATTTGAACAAGGCTTGTGTCAAGCCTGTGCTGTCTTGAATATGCTACTGTTACCAGAAAAAAAGTCTCTCTGGTATGCTAAGAACAGGGGGACGTGCTGGGGTTTGCAATTTTAGCATTACAGATTCTTTATTATTAATAGATTAGTGGGGATTTTTCCAAAGACTCCTATGAGTCAGAAGAGTTCCTGTTACTAAATTTCATATATTCATTTATTTATACAACTATACATGAGGTCTTATGGTCTTTTCAGCCCCGAAAGAGCCAATGTACTGTAAGTGTAAATGCAGTTTATTGAGTCCTGGAAATCATAAATATCTTCTTTAACATCTGATTTATCTTGAACTATGTGCATTGAAAGAAGTGTCTCAGCATTAGCAAAGAAGGAGCATTTGCTGCTCTTTTGGACAACCTGTGTATTCATACCCTGAGCAAAACTTTGGCAGAGAGTGGTTAGAATTAAGCTGTCACCACCAGGCCAATTTTGCTTTATATTCCGTGAGGTTATAWGATTTTTATGGGTTCATTTATTTTCCTGATTAACAGTCCAGTCTTGCTCCTGACAACATCTCCCTTTTTTTTTATTTCATTCCTGTGGCTTCCCCAAGACGAGCAGAAGAGATAAAGCCTTGGGCAGAGGGAAATGTGAGGAGAGGAATTTCAAGGGAGGAAATTCACTCTCCCAACATAAATTTGTCTGGACTCTGTGGCAACGTTCTGGGTTTGTACCATGGAGAAATTGTCCAGACAGGTCTCGGCAATGCAAGACCTCGGTGTACCAGGGAGCCAGCTCCAGACATTGCCTCGTGGAGCCTCTGCCATGCTGGTAAATCATGGAATTATGGAAAGGTTTGGGTTGGAAGGACCTTAAGGATCATCCAGTTCCACCCCCCTGCCAAGGCCAGGGACAACTTCACTAGACCAGGTTGCTCAGAGCCTCGTGCAACCAGTATTATASTGAAAAAATAATATAATACTGGTATTATCTTTGCCTTTCCTTGCTGTCTCACCACTACTGGAGTGGAATAACTGGTAGATACTGTTTTCTTGGAAACTAAAGCTGATTAGGGAATGCCTCTATTTTACTTCCTTCAATAATAATAAAATAGAGAGAATTGAGAACATTTTCTCAATAATTGAATGACTSTAATAGAGTGCTCTCAACAAAATTATGTGCTGTGCTTCATTTTCCAGAAATGGAGGTGGTACATCAAGACATGCAGGCGATGGTGATAAAGTTGAGGAGAATTGTACCATAAAAGTGCAAAATGCAATGACAATATAAAAAAAATCAGATGAAAAAATATTTTGGGTTAAAATGATCAACTAGCCTGGGTCTGCCATAAAATATTCCAAGATCAGAGAGGATTTAAAAGGTCATAGTGGTCATAATAACCTTTGGGCAACCTGGGCATCCCAGACTGTGTGAGCTGCTGTTACTTTATTCCCAAGGCTGCAGTAAACTGAAGACTGGCACAAAGCAGGATATTAGTTATACTCCTTGATTTTCTTACAAAACATAATGTTTTGTTCTGCTTTTTTTTGGCCATTTTCTCTTCTTCTTTCCTGCAGAAAGCAATATTTCAGAAACCAGCTCTGTCCTCGCCTGTGCATTCCTTCATATATATACTCATATTTMTATTTMTATTTMTATTTMTATTTMTATTTATATTTATATTTRTATTTATATTTATATTTATATTTATATTTTCCTTCTGTTTGCCTTTTACCTGATGACTGTGTTAGAGGCATCCTGTGTCCTGAGGGAATGTTAGATGAGCAGGGAATCTGGCTACGAAATTACTCCCAAAATGAATTTTTTTCCCCCAGTGATTATGGAAAATAACATCTTTGCATGCTGGGTGCACTGATTACCTGATAATTTGTATGAGTGTGYGCAGGAAGAATTTTTTTGGCTGGTGGGGCATTACCTGTGCTGGTTTCCAACAAGCTTATGGTACCCCAGGTCTTGCTTTAAACCTGAAGTTTTGACTACTTTGACACTCAGTTACCACAAGTGTCCCATTTTTCCATAGTTCAGATGAGAAAAGGGAGTATTTACAAGTGTAGGAAATTCTTTGTAAAGAGTTCTTGCTCCTAAGCCCAAATTATTATTTTTAAATCCCTTTCATTTGTTTCACAGCCACTGTGGGTTTCCACAATTGTGCTTTAAAACACTTAGAGTAGTAGGGTTTTTGTTCGTTTGTTTGTTTGGGTTTTTTTGTTTGGTTTTTTGGGTCTTTTTGGGGTTTTTTGGGGTTTTTTGTGTTCTTTGTTTTGGGGTTTGTTTGTTTGTTAGGTTTTGTTTGTTTGGTTAGTTTTTAAGCTTTGTTTTTGTTTTGATTATTTAAATTAAGCCTTTAATCATAGGGTGGAAAAGTCTGTAGCTCCATGGTGGAAATACCTGGGAAATAGGATGCGTCCATTCTAGTCTCTGCCAGGATTTTAACCTYATCTGCTTCCATCTTGCTCACTTTTGATTTCAGAGGATGGGAGTGTGCTCGTATTTCTTAGGTAAATATCTTTGGTTGGATTGTCCTGCCTCAAAGCCAAACTGCAGAGAGAATTCCTTGGGCTCTACAGGAGTGATCCCTCAGCTTGCAATGGAAGATTGGCTGTTTATCCCCACGGAAGGGGTTTTAAGCTAAGGCAATGCAAACTAAGCTGCAGAACAATTGCAGCTCCCRAGAAACTTTTATGTCGAGGCCAGTGCCCATTTTCAGCCCCAGTGTGAGGAACAGAAGGCATCAATTAAATTCATTTTACTTAGGGCTGAAAGTTCATGTGCAGACCCTTCCTCTAGTTAACAGCATGACTGCAGAGGAGAGAGTGTACTTTGCAGCTGTACATTAAATATTTATCTTCTTGAATGCCACTTCATTTTTYCTTTATATTCCGTGGCAAGAATTCCACGGGGAGAGCGTTTTCTAGATTAGGGAGAGAAGCTGCCCAAATGCAGCTATGAAGATGCCTGATCCAAGCTGGGGATTTGGTTACTGTTTTAAAATTCTTTTTCTCCCCCTATTTAGTAGCTGTGATGCTGGCAGGGCCGTGGGGTTTTGTGGCAGATGGTTGTTATACACACTGCAAGGACTGTATACTTCCAATATGCTCCATAAGCCATTAAATGCTGTAAAAGCCTGGCAGATTTTATAGTTTGCATCCTGCCATTAGAATTCCCTCTGAAGTCTGTCAGAGGGATGTAATTCCACTCTAATTAAAGCTATTCCCCTTTTCCAAATGTGAAGCCGGCCTAATTAATGACTAATTGTTTCACAAATATAAACGAGCCCTAATTGTTCCTTACCCCCTGACTCCCTGCCCTGCTTGCCCCCCGAGCTGCTGTGAAAGGTGTTTTATCTCCATTAAACCCCCTCTGTGGCCAGGGCAAAAGGGAAGATATTTGGGGCATGTTATTTTTCTGTGGATGGTGACCCTCGTGGTGTCCCTGAGGGGGGATTTTTGTGGGTCCCCAGCTGCCCTGCAGGCCTCAGAAGTGGGATGGAGATTGTCAAATCCTCTGTTTTGTGCAATTCTGGAAATAGCAGCTCGTCTCCTCCTGCCTTTCTGCGAGGAGAGGGGGGAGAAGGATGTTGGGAGCAGCCAGRTGGAATCAATGGAGGATCTGTAATATCTGAGTCAGGTGCCTGCTCAAGCAGTTCTGGGAGGTGTGAGCTGCTTGGAGATGAAGCACATGAATTGCACACACTTAAAAGTGAACTTCCAACTTGSTTTGTAACAAAATGATGCCACATTGCAACTGCAATCATCAGGCAGTGAGTGGAAGTGACAGTGCTGATTTGTTCTTATCATCCCAACTCTATTTCATTAGCACAAGCACAAGTCAAAGCTTGGAGTGGTGAGGACAGTAATTTACTTTTTTGTTTCTATTGAAAAGGTWGTCACTGCTGTTACAGATTGGGGATTGACTTTTATACACACCTGGAATGTAAAAAAGTGGAAGAAATTTGATCTGCATTTAAAGGAAATATTTGGCATCAATGAGTTAAATTCAGTGCTGCTTTATTCCTTCTTTTAGGGTTACATTTGTTTAAGGGACAGCAAGACTGATGTTACAGAAAACATAAATCTTTATCTACATGCTAACATACCTAATGAAAAAGGTCTTTAATACTGACATACCTGAGTTTCTCTAACAGTTAATAACTTCAAGGAACCCAAAATGAAGTTTTAGAGGTGCACCAGGGCTTTGAATCCTGATAAAGCTGTGATCATACATTAGCTCTGACATGTCAAGTCAGTGCTGTAAAGAATTGTGAGGCCACCATGGCCACATGCCAATTTTTTTAATGTGCTAGTGGATGGCAAAAAGATATTTTAACATGTAGCCAGTGCAAGACATCTACAATGCCTGATTGGCCCTCAGAAATGGAACATAGCCTAATTATCTATTAGGCTATCTATTATATCATCAGTTATCTATTTTAATGGTTCMTATGCTCTTGGAATAATGCCTTCACTTGTAACACCCCACACACATGCAGATGTACCCACAGAGAGGGACATTCCATCTCTTTATTAGCTGTACTCAATTGCTACAACAGTCAGGTTGTAGCACTGAGGAAAAAGGTCAAAAACAAATGAAAAAAGTCCAAAGTTTGCAGAATAGACCAAAAAAAATTACAATTATTACCATCCCTGGCTATGTAATGGGGAGGTGCAGGGAAGACAGAGCTACACTTCCCTCAGAGGAGTGCAGCAAAATCCAAAGGGTTGCAGTTGAAATTACAACAGTGGAAACTGTGACTAGGAATAAGAATAAAAACCAGATTGCTCTAAGGGTGGCCACAACTGGAACAGGTGGCAGTGCTGTAATTCATGGAATCATCATGGAATCATGGAATGGTCTGGGTTGGAAAGGACCTTAAAAATCATCCAGTGCCACCCCTGCCATGGCAAGGACACCTTCCACTGTCCCAGGCTGCTCCAAGCCCCAGTGTCCAACCTGGCCTTGGAATTCTATTCCAGGGTCTCCCAACCCTCCCAGAGAGGAATTTCTTCCTAATTACCCATCCAACCCCCCTGTCTGTCAGCTYGAAGCCGTTCCCCCTTTTTCTATCACTATCATTTTGGAATGAGCACAGAAGGTGTGGGTCTGTAGGAGCTTTCATTCCAACAAGAAGGGTTTTGGAATAAAAAAAAATGCTGAATCATTTTTGGGTGAAACATTCCAGTTTGGGTGAATCATTCCAGTGAGACCTGGAAATTGAGGMTGTTTTAGACACCAAAAGTGGAAAAAAAAAAGTGAGCAGTTCCTAGGTAATAATGGGAACTGGGGAAATGTCCTTTCTAGGTATAGTGGGAGTTGGAATATTCAAGTGAGGGCAACAGGAAAAAAGAATGGGAATTACTTGTAGTGTTAAAACATGCTCATTGATCTTGCTTACAATTGCATCTTTGGGGAAGAGGGGCCGAAACACAACAAAAAAACCCATGGAAGTACATAAAAATTTATTCTAAACTCAGGCTCTGCAGTCAGGTTTAGAACCACCATAAAATCTCAACATTATTATGTGTCTATGTCTCATATTTTTTTTAGCAGGAGAATTTGAGATGGGATCTGTGGTATTGGAGGGAGAGAACAAAGGAAACATGTTGATTATGAAAGTACTGGAAGAATCTAAACAATTTCAGGTTGGGTCTGTTGTGACAAGGAATCCAATATATGGCTGGACCAAAASAAAGGGTGGATGGCCAGCTGTGTCTGATATTCCTGTGGCAAAATTCCCTCAGTGTCACAACCCTCAAATACCATCCCAAACACACCAGTTTCATGGGGCAAGGCATTATTTGGGYTTCCCCTGCTAAAGGAACAATTGGAATTATTCCTGCCTCTAAAACACCCTCTATTTCTGCTGGTCCTGGGAGTTAGTGATTTTCTGCARCACAACTCCTGGCTGGAAGAATTTCTGCTTCCTTCCAGGCATGAACCCCTTCAGAAGTGGGTGAAACACRTGTGTGTGCCCGTGCAGTGGTTGGAGTTTGAGCCTTAGTGGCTGAAATCTGTGCTAGTTTTGCTCTTTGACAGCAGTGGGATGGTTGTTGGGTGTTTTTGTGAGCCCTCGTGGAAGGCATTCATTGTCATAAATGGAGCAAGACCATAAACTCTGGCCCTGTTTCTGCAGCAATGGATCAGCCCATCTGTAGGCCTTATGTCAATAAAAACAACTAATTACAGAATAACTAAATATAAAAGGCCCCACTGCTTAAGAAAACCCTCCTGTATCCCATTCCTGAGCTTCCTATTACATCTATGGAAAGTCTGGATAGTATTTGTTCCATTAAACCCTGATTTTGAATGCAAGCTAAGCAAGAAGGAAACTGCAGCTTTTCCCTTGAAGTTCTGCTCATTCTTGCACAGAAAAGTTGGAGAATCTGTGGATATTCTATTCCTGGAAGCATCCAAGGCCAGGTTGGGGCTTGGAGCAGCCTGGGACAGTGGAAGGTGTCCTTGCCGTGGCAGGGGGTGGGACTGGATGAACTTAAAGGTCCTTCCAGCCCAARCCATTCTGGGATTCTGTGATGATTCCATGTTTTTAGACATTACAACTATTCCCTTTTTTTGGGGGGGGAGAACTGCTTCCAAAGTGGTTGCATATTKTATCTGTGGGGTTCCCAGACTAAGGAAGAAATGATGAATCTGACTCCATGTTCTCAGAAGGCTAATTTATTATTTTATGATACTATATTATATTAAAGAATGCTATACTAAACTATACTAAAGAATACAGAAAGGATACTTACAGAAGGCCAGAAAGAGAATGATGAAAACTCTCTCCAGAGCCTCAACACAGCTTGACCCTGATTGGCCAATGAGTCAAAACAACTCACATGAAACCAATGAAACAATCACCTATTGGTAAACAATCTCCAAACACATYCCAAAGGAGCAAAACACAGGAGAAGCAAATCAGATAATTATTGTTTTCCTTTTTCTCTGAGGCTTCTCAGCTTCCCAGGAGCAATATCCTGGGCAAAGGGATTTTTCCAGAAAATATGACTGTGACAGTTGCATCTRTGTTTCTTTTCCATGCTGGGACCTTCCCAGGTTCTGCTGGAAAAAGGAGACTGAAATCTGCTTTACGCATAAGAATTATAGTTAATAAAATAGTTAATATCTCTTTTTCACTCATCCACATGCAAAACCCTCTGTGCTGGTTTTGCTGCCTTTTTTTTTTTTTTTTTGCTGTAGTTTTTTTGCCTGCTGTCAATTTAGGTTGGGTGAACTAAATGCATTCCTCTTCCTTCTGTTTTTAGTGTCTGAGGAGGAACAAAGGCATTTCCCTTGCTATATATATAGAAATAATGARGGTTTTTTTCCGTGTGAAATTTGTTTCTTTGAATTTCTAAGTCAAACTTGCACTTTTGCTTAAAAATTTGCTTTTCTGGTTCAGTAATGTATTACAAATTTAATACTACTGCTTTACACTCACTATTAGCAAACACATTTAGATCCTTAAAATATTATTTTTCTAAACACTGGACTTTACAGTTTCACAGATGACAGGTCCATGTTTCATCTAGCAAAGTACTTCAAAATCCAGATGCTGAAAAAAYGAGCCTAAAATTATGCATTCAGTCAATATAAGCTATTTATAGACATTCTTCAAGTGCATTTGAAATAAAAAAAAAAAATAAAACCAAATCTGTCACGGTCACAAATCAAAGCATTATTGGGGATKACTTATAACCTTCCAAGGTACTTTCTTGCTGAGGATGTGGCATATTTCTAGTTTTGTAAAGCATTAATATTTTTATTGATAAAGTGAGATTCAAGCTGCAGGGGAGGTGCCAATCTTTCTGATCTGTGTATTTCAACAGTTTTGCAGTGCAGGTCAACACTTAATGGAAGTCACTCATTTCTTAAATACCTTGTGTTTATACAGCTGTTCTGGGTTTTTTTTTCCTTCTTCTTTCCAGCATCAGAACTGAAAGTGCCACAAGTAGAAAGATAAATTTAAGAAAAAAAGTATTTTGTGCCAAAGATGTACAAAAGGAGTAAAAAAGCATTTAGTAACAGAAAGGAGAATGTCTGAAGAAATTTAGAGGGTGTTTAGTTTTGTTCWGTGGTCAGATGATTATTTCCACTGGAAGCTGGCTTTATTTACTAATATTCTGAAGAAGGATCACCACAAGTATTTACACTTKGTCTTAAGAATACTTYAAGGGAAAAAAATGGTGTTGCCAGTCATGTTGTTTGTGTTAATGTTCCTTGTGAAGGGTGGAGCTTGAAAACAACAGAAGAACCCTGCAGGGGGATTGTGAAGGACCTTCCAGCCTTCTGTCTTGTTTATCCTTCCACAGAGGACTTTTCATCCCTCCTGATACCCCAAAACCATCCCTGTCCTTCTGCCAGTGCAGGGGACACCCAGACCTGCCCGGAGGAGGSAATCAGGTGCCACAAATGCCTTTGGAAACCAAGCTGGGCTGGAGGACACCTCAGACTGGTGTTGTTCCACTGAGTTTCCTCAGCTGTGCTGATGCCTCACGTTTGAGCTTTTCTATTTTTCACATTCTGTGCTGCTTTAGTGTGTGGGTCTGGGCTTCATATGATGGGATGGTGAGCTCTGTGCACAGAGCAGGGAGACAAAACAATTCCTGCTCTAACTGGGGACTCTGTGGTATTTTCTGGGTACCCTGTTGTTGGGAGGAATGCTGAATCTGACTCCATGTTCTTAGAAGGCTAATTTATTATTTTATGATACTATATTATATTAAAGAATGCTATACTAAAACTATAGTAAAGAATAGAGAAAGGATACTTACAGAGGGCTAAAAGATAATAATGAAAAACTCGTGATTCTCTCTCCAGAGTCTGACACAGCTTGGCCCTGATTGGCCAATAAGTAAAAACAATTCACTTGTTGGATAAACAATCTTCAACCACATTCCAAAGCAGCAAAACACAGGAGAAGCAAATGAGATAATATTGTTTTCCTTTTCTCTGAGGCTTCTCAGCTTCCCAGGAGAGAAATCCTGGGCAAAGGGATTTTTCAGACAATATGACTGTGCCAGGGGAGCAAGGACAAATGATCCAAATCTCAGCCCAGGAGCACAAACACCGTGGGCTGGAGAGAGAAAAACAAGCAGGGTGGGRCTGCAGGGGCTAAAGCTGGAATGGGACAATGAACTGCAAGGTGCAAATGGAGCAGAACTGATCCCAGGGAGAGACCCCGTGCCCGGCCGTGCATTTTGGGGCCATTTTGGTTCATCTTGGGTGCAGCCCTGGCTGGGCTCTTGTGCTGCCCAAGGTGCATCCATGGAGGCCTTTCCATAAATCCCTGCTTTATTCTTTAGCTCTTCCTAGGTCAGCCTTCCCAAGTCGTCAGTGCCAGGCTTCTTTTTGGGAAAGTTTCCTCATATGGGACAATTTTAACACTCCCTGGAGCACCTTAGGTCCAGCTTAACTTCTTTTCTTTTAGGTCATGGCTGGGGTGTGCAGGTCGAGGCTGGGAAACTACATCACTTTATCATGGAATCTTGGACAGGTGTGGCTTGGAAGGGACCTTAAAGATCACCCTGTTCCAATCCCTTGCCACAGGCAGGGACGTTTTCTATAGACCWCATTTCTCCAAGCCCCTGGCCTTGAACACTGCCAGAAATGGACTTTTCTTGGGACAGATTCCAAGGTGTTCACTGGAGCTGCCTCATGGGTGACTCCCCCAGGACAGGCTCTGCTCTTTGCAGTCCCTGGATCAACAAAAGCGACTCCATAAGCACAGGAAGAAAAATTATATATATATATATATTTTTTTTTTCATTAAAACAGTGATTTTCCTCATTAGAATGAGAAGCATCCCCAGAAACCAGGGGGGAGAAAAAGGAGGACAACTTTCCAGGGCAGATTACAGAAACATTTGTTGCATCCCTAAAAGTGAGTGCTTGCATGCAACAGATTCAGTGCCAGTACATTCTGTTCCTGAACAACATATACGTTTCTAGAATATGACAACTGAAGAAATTTATTGAAAGCAGAGAAAATGGCAACTGGGTTTTTTTTCCTTGCTCATGTATTTCTAAACTGTCATTATACTTTAGATCTCCCTAAAATGAATTGAAGATTCTCCAGTTTTTAGATATTGTTTTTCATTGTAACAGTTCAGAACTTTTCTGGGTTTGACAGAACTGTTGGATCTGCAGTAAATAATATTCAGGTCTAATGTACTCAGCAATTACTGAAAATGCATGGTGTATGCAATTTCTGATTATGCAGATTTAGTCAAGTAATTATCCTTGAAAAAGCTGTGAGGTGTTCACACAGTTATTCATGACTTTTTTTAATTACTACTGTTTGTTTATAAAGTCTSTGCCATCAGTTTGTACTCCATGCTTAAATGTGGTTGAAAATATGAATTGCTGCGTGTGCTGAGAAAGTTGTCCTGATTCTGTACTCCCATTTTCCATGGGATTATTAGAAACAGATCTCCTGTGAACAAAATTAAAACTAGAGGCAGAGGTATCTGACAGCTAGAGAGCCCCTAGAGGATCCAGTCCAATCTTCTGTACATCAGCTCTGTCTTRGGTTCACAGAGGAGCCTTCCTGGTCTGGAAAATTCAGGAACCAGAAGTGAGTGCACAATGCCTGTGTTGGCCAATCTTTCYTTAAAAAATGGCCCTAAAGTCCAAGAAGCACAAGCCAAGGAACRTTGAAGGAGTTGATAACACCCACCATGGGATGGAGATAAGAGAGCCCACCTGGAGAGCTGGGCCAGCCCAGGGAGGAGCTGGAGCTGCTGCAGAGAGCCCAGAGGAGGCTCCAGGATGAGCAGAGGGCTGGAGCAGCTCTGCTGGGAGGAAAGGCTGGCACAGCTGGCATTGTTCACCTGCACAGGAGAAGCTTTGGCCTGAGCTCAGGGTGGCCTTGCAGGGCCTGCAGGAGCCCCAGGAAAGCTGGAGAGAGACAATTGCCAGGGGATGCAGGGACAGCACACAAGGAATGACTTCACACTGAAAAATTGCAAGTTTAGGTGGGATAGTGGGAAAAATCCTTCCCTGGGAGTGTGGGCAGGGGCTGGGATAGAATTCCCAGAGCAGCTGTGGCTGCCCCTGGATCCCTGGCAGTGCCCAAGGCCAGGTTGGACACTGGGGTTGGAACAGCCTGGGACAGTGGGAGGTGTCCCTGCCATGGCAGGGAGTTGGAACTGGATGATTTTTCAGATCCCTTCTAGCCCCAACCATTCCGTGATTCCATGAGTCTGTATGTAATTTGTTATTATTGAATTGGGTCTTGTTGTTTCAGTTTCTAAACCACTTTTATTTGCTTTTATCTTTCAAAAGAAAGTATGAGTTTTCCTTACCTCAAGGTAGTCATTCATTATTTTGCAAACAGTTTGTGTATCTTTCCTCAGATGTGATTTTAAGTGCAGCACCAGTTAAAATGTTTGAAACAGACTTGGGCTTTAACCAGTGGAATGAATGTAAATTAGAAACTGCTCTTTGTCACTGTATGTCTCTCCTGATGTCATCCTGCTTTTCCACAATGCAATAATTTTCTTTGCAAAGCTGTATTTCTTTAGAGAACCAGGGTCCCTAATTACAACCTGCAGTCAGGAATAACATGGTGGTTACTCCATRGGCTCACTGGTGCACACCTTCAGCTAAGCTGGGACTTGGGCTGAGTTTGGATAATTAAACACAGAAATCTGCCAGAGCAGCTCTAGCATGGRACAGAAAGGTGGGAAATTTGACTGGATCTCAGAACTTTGCTGGTGACCTCTGTGATTTTACATTTGGAAGGGCAAAAAGTCTTGAATTCCTGCCTYAGCTCTCCCCTTGGCATCCCATGTGTGTGTCCAAGTATCCTGCAACAGGATAAGCATCAGGGAGTAATCATTATCAAACAGCCCTGCCTGGAATTAAGACATACAGTCAAAAACCTTGAGCTGTGGAAAGTGCTTGGTGCAGTTAAATGTGTCAGACGTGACTCAAAAGTCTCCTTCCTTTCTGAAGATATTACTTCATTCATGTTAACCACATTTGTAAGTGGCCTGGGCTGAAGAGATAGTGTTTGGGGAATTCCAACCTCTTTTATATGCAGTTGGGAGTTTCAGGAATGGCTGCCCTGCATTCCACATTGACATATAATCCTCATTATGGCTTTGAATAAGAACATGGTAATTCGCCAGAAAAATAAATAAAACAAGTTATTGGTCAGAGGCGTGCTATATAGGGAGTACTAATAAAACCAGATATTTTTGGCTGTAGTTTAAAGTTCCTACTGTAAATGAGCTAATTTAGGGCTGTATCCTCCCCTGAGATAATGGGCTCGTATGTGAGATAAGCAGTAGCTGCACAGACACTTTTGGGTGGCAGCACAGAAATGTGGCTTCTCCATCCTTCAAACGGGAGGAGAAGGAGTTTCTGTAGGAAAACTGACCCTTCCAAGGAAAGTGTACTCAGAAGRAAATCCATGTTCAGTGTTGATGAACTCCAGGAGGGCCGGACACAGACACAGCTGGCAGAGACATGTTCTGAGATTGCTGCATCGCTTTGTCCCCACAGATTTAGGGGCATGGAGTAGTGCTGTGAGTCCAGAGCCAGCTAAACCCTGGAAAAACACCCTCTGTGCTTYTCCAGCAGGTGCTGACAGTCTCCCCTCAGTTTCTGACTTGCTTAGGGTGATATTCCATTSTGGTGTCGTGGTCAGCTTGAGCCCGTGGCTGCTTCAACAGGGGCAGGGCTTACCTGCAGCCCTGAGCTGGGACTGCTCCCTCCTGCCTTGTCCTGAGGTCTCCAGGGCCACCAGGAATCCCTGCATTCCAGCTGGAAGGGAATCCCATCRGAAAGGGGGTTTGCTGCCAGTTAGACCAGCAGTGGTGACCTGAGTGACAGAAATAAATATTAACCTTGTGGGAGGGAGAGAACTGGTCAGCACGGCCATGGAACCAAATCCTTGGGAGGCTTTGCAGGAGGAGGGCTGGGTGGGGGAGTTGTCCTTATTTCTAGAAAAAAATGTTGAATTTAAAAAAAATTAAAAAAGAAAGAAAAGGGAGATTTAAACTCTCTCCTGTGAAGACACACTGAGAAAATAGGGGCTGTTCAGCCTGGAGAAGGGRAAACTCCAGGGTGACCTTAAGAGCACCTTTCAGTGCCTAAATGAGCTCCAGGAGACCTGCAGAGGGACTTTTCACAAGGACAAGGAATGGCTCCCACTGCCAGAGAGCAGGTTTAGATGGAATATCAGGAACAAATCCTTCCCTGGCAGGGTGGGCAGGCCCTGGCACAGGGTGCCCAGAGCAGCTGGGGCTGCCCCTGGATCCCTGGCAGTGTCCAAGGCCAGGCTGGACACTGGGGCTGGGAGCACCTGGGACAGTGGAAGGTGTCCCTGCCATGGCAGGGAATGGAACTGGATGACTTTAAATGTCCCTTCCAACCCAATCCATTCCATGAATCCATTATTAACTTCTGGAGGTGTTTCTTGAAAGTGAAAAATCTGGCTTTTTCTCTTTTTTTGCTGCCAGAATTGAGACCAGCCCCACTCAGGTTTTATTTCTYCCACTGTATTTCTTTATAAACAAATAATGCCATATAATAAGAAAAAAAAATCCTCATCCAAACTATCAGAGGATGTCATTAGAAAATTGYCAGTGAGTTATACTTCTGTTTAAATTGCTCTTAAAGCACTAAGCACATCAGACAGTGCACAACACAACCAGGGGTTCTGTCCTGTGAGGTCAGAGTGAGTACAAAAAGTTATGGAAAARTTGTGCAAAGTCAAAGAAATCTCATGGCTTGGCACATCTTCTTGTATTTTTGTTTTTTTTGTCCTTTACTCTTTTATTTGTGGCATTCACCTGCAATCAAATCTTACCCTAACAGCAAATGCTGACTGCATGTGAACAGCCTTGGCAATAGCATTTCTTGATCTTTCCTCAAGGTTTTATTGTTGAGGCTGTTAAAACACTGAGAGGTTACATTGAAACAAGAAATAAAAAAATCCCAAAACCTGAAGTGGTTATACCCAGCACAAGTTAAACATAAAAGCTTTGAGCTCATGTCTCCAGCTCTGCTGTATCATAGCTCCCTGCCAGTGGAGGAGTTGTGGTGTTTCACACTTACCTGCTTCACAGRTGTGAATTATAAACATTTCTGTGGCCTTTCTTCACTGGACACTGCTGGAGTTTGCACTTGGAGCCATTTTCTCCAGAAATCCATGGAATCCTGCAGGCRCCCAGGGGCTGGGGCTGCCTCAGCCCCTCCTGGGGCACCCCTTGGCTTCTTGGCAAGCCCCAGGTGCCAGCAGGAGCTGCAGAACCTTCTTCTAAACCTGGAAATATTAGAGAAGGGAAAGCACAAACTGACAGTGCCATGCTGGGCAGGAAAGTGATTTTGTTTGCTTAGCAGTGCCCAAATTGCAGGCTTGTAAGGATCTCCTGCTCCTGAGTTTTGCCCACATCAAGAAAGGCAGGGTCAGAAGACTTTCTGGGCTGGTTCAAACAGTTTATTACAGTGGATGAGGATTTCACCTCTTAATTCTTACTCCTGTTAAAGGACTTCATTAAAAAAATTAATAACAATGTAATAATTTCAGTAAAGCTCTGTGGTATGAATAAAGCAGCAGCACAGAGGAATAAGTGCACTCTGGTTTKCTCTCAGTGCATCCTTGGATGTGTAGGCTGCTTCTAAAGTGCAGTAAGCCTAAATTTGGCTTAAATTCACAACATGAGGGCTCCCATCATAACTGGAATATTTTAGGGTCCAGAAAAGCTGAAAATCACACATAGCATATTTATCTATCTAAAAAGTGCAGCTCTAACCTGCAGCAACAGGAGCTTAAGCTGTTTGTGCAGATCAGTGAGAGCAGGTGTACAGTGCTCTGCCTTTGGAATAGCCCAGCCTTTCTCTCTGGCACACACTGTTTGGCCAGTGCTGGTGGGACCCAGGCAGACAAAAAGAGATTTCCTTGCAAAACAATCCAGCAAGGGACATCTCAAAAGTTTTCCAACAGCTGAAAAACATCAGTTTTTAAAAATATGTGACCAGTCCAGTTGCATGACAGTGAGGGGGTCTGAAAGTCCTGCTGGCACTGACTTGGGATATTCTGCATAGCTGCTCAGGGATTCACCTCCTGTGAGTAATGGTAAACATCCTGAGTCATGCTGGTAGAAATTCGGTGTGATGCCAGTGTGGTTATTATTCACCACACCAGAGTGTGCAGCCCTGTGTGCGTGTGTGCCAGTGCTCAGTGCCTGTCACAGGAAAGGGGAGGTTTATGTTTAATTATTCTGTCAGTGCCATTCAGAGCTGTTCTGCTGTCTGGTACTCACATCTCAGGCAGCAGGGACACAGGATTCCTTGGAGAGAGCCTGCAGGCAGAGCTGTTCTCCCAGGCAGCCTGTGCTTGGATCACCATTTCATATCGTCCTYGCTTTCAGAGGAGTCAGGCCCTGCCATTCTGGCACCTCCTTGCTGTTGATTAAACATCAGCCAGAATTGTTCATCAGCCAGAATTGGCCACAACTGTGGTTCTATTATTTGGAATATTATTTCCTGTTGTCTTGCTTTGTAAAGCCAGGTGTCTGCYAAGGAAGGCAGGAGCCTCCCTTGAAAGAAAAATGTAAACCCCCTCCCTCTGAATTATTATAGTTTTGAAATTAAGGGGCTCTCAGGCAAAGATGTGGGAATAGGAGTAACAGTTCTTTATTAGGGAAGAAAATAAAAATAAAATTTAAAAATGCTATAATACAAACCAACCTGCCAGAGTGAGAAAATGCTCTGTCCCCCTGTGTGTCAGGGGGTGTCCCAGCCCCATCCCATGGGGGCTCAGCCCTCCTGCAGTGCCAGCTGTGGCTCTGCTGCAGCAGGGATCCTGCACAAGGGGGGAGTTTTCCTCTGCAGCTCCAGGGCTGCTGCAGATGGGCCTGGGCTCCCTCTGCCAATGCAGGGCAGCAGAAAGCTGCTCCTCTGGCAATGCAGGGGGCAAAGGCTGCTGGGCTGGGCCAGGCTCAGATTGGATCCAGGTAGGAATGCTTGGCTCCTCCCCTGGGCRCAGCATCTCCCCATGGGATGCTGGAATTGGATCAGCCCTGCAGGGACACTCCCTGGCCATGGACAGCAGAGATCTCCTGGAGGGAGGATTGGCTGTGGCAGAGAGAAAGAACAAACTGCCCCATGGACAGCAGAGAGCTGCCCCAGCTCTGACAGATGGGGATAGAACACACACCCCCAGCCACAGCTTGTAACCCAGGACACCTGTACAGACAAGTACTTTTAGCCTGGAGGAAAAAAAAGGCTAAAGAGGGTAAAAGGGGCTCCTGGGAGCTTCTACAGCTCCCTGCCATCAGGGTGCAGCCAGAGCAGGGTCGGGCTGTGCTCCCAGGGCACAGGGACAGGAGCAGAGGGAACGGCCTCAGSCTGGGCCAGGGCAGGCTCAGCTGGGCCAGCAGCAGCAATTTGCCCATGCAAAGGGAGCTCAGGCCTTGGCAGGGGCTGCCCAGGGAGCTCTGCAGTGCCCATCCCTGCAGGTGTCCCCTGCAGGTGGCACTGAGTGCTCTGGGCTGGGGACAAGGTGGGCATCGGGCACAGCTTGGCCTCAAATGACCTTGCAGGGCTTTCCCAGCCTCAGTGACGCTGTTAATTGTGCTTTGGGCCCCGTTCACTGCTGGCACAGAGCAGCTCAGGCCGTGGTTCTGTTGGCTGCAGCCCCCTCTGCTCCCCGTGCCTGTCGCGCTGCCGAGTCTGCCCTGGAGCCCTTTTGTGTCAGCCCCGCTCACTGCCCGGCCRTGCTGCTCTGCAGCCCCTTGCTGCAGGGTCCAGGACACTTCAGGATGAGCCTGGTGGGTTGTGTGGGCGAGCACAGCATGCCAAGTTACTGAAAATGCACCTGAGGTGAGAAAATGCTCGAGAGAGGTTTGTACTCAGCCCCTGTATAAAGGGGATGTTCAGCCTCASTAGGTTGGCAGTATGGGTCCACCAAAAAGTTTGATCTTGATACATCTATAGAAAAGAAAGAACAATGCAATCACATCTGGTGAGCTCTAGATCTGTAAATGATTCMCCACCCTTTGATGTATTTACATAACTCCCCAAATGTGTGCTCAGAAAGACAACAGGTCCCAGAGCTTATCTGTCTCCTCCTGCGTGGGGTAGCACTGGCACACCCAGCTCTGGCTGGTTTTGTATAATAACTTGTTTCTGTCTGGATATTTTAATCTGTCCTGAGCATCAGAGGGGAATTCACATCTCCTGCCTCAAGTATTGCTGCTTCTCACCAGTGCCATCCTTCTGTGTGACACTTTGGATAAGACAGAGGAGGGAAACCAATCCCTGTGCTGCTAAAGCTGGATTAGTAAATGCTAGTGTGGACTCGGGATGCCAGGAAGTGTAAGAAATCCTGCTCTGTGGCTACAAATTCATCCTTCTGTAAAATCACAGGATGGTTTGGGTTGGAAGGGATGACCTCATTCCACCCCTGTCATGTGCAGGGACACCTTCCACTATCCGTACAGCTCAGAGGGTTATTGAGAATAACCAGAATRTCCAGGATAACCCTAAATCAGGAAGGCTGTTAAGCAAGTGTTTAACTTCCAGTTTTTGTTGTAATAGCCTTGTTTCAGTTTCCTGGAAGGAGATGTCTTGCTAAACCAGGTTTTAGTGCCAGTTTTGGCTCTTTCCTTAGAGTGCTAATTTAGGGGATGCAGGGCAAACCCTATAGCCACAAGCAGAGCCTGCCACAGACCATCAAGCACAGACATGACCAGCATGAAATTCGGGCTGGGGGTGAAGGAGGGTCTGGCAATAGATACCATCTGCTTCAGCAAGTTAGTACCACATGTCTGGAAGATTCTAATTCCAGCCTGTAAAGGTGGAGCTGAAATAATGAAAATTGTGTTTCTGTTTGGAACAAGCAAGGAAAGCTGTCACAGCTTTTTTTTTTCCTAGCCATGATTTCCAGAGGTGAAAAGATAAAAATTGTTGGTTTTGCAGACAAGGACTTGTCCCACTTTAGCGTAGACAAGACTGGAATATCCAGGTGAGAAAGAAGAATACACTACCAAAGGTTGAGTTTAAAGCAGAATTCCCACTTTTAAGTTCATAACAGTACAAGGGAAAAGTCAAATGTCCAGAACAGTTGCATACTCATTTTTCCAACTCATATTGGACAGCATTTGCTTGTCTTTGATTCCCATTCACTGTGGTGCAGAGTTGCCAACTGGTTTGCAAATGTTCTCTGTTGTCTTCTGTTCCATAAAGGATCCATCTTTTTTGGGGAAAAGATGTGAAATGAGTGGCCTGGAATAGCTCAAACAACTTCTCTTTAACCCTGAGAGCTTCAAAGCTGAGCTGTGAGAGAAAGATCTGGCTTGAGGGACACGGGGCATTTTTGGAAATGGAGCTCAACATGTATTTTCTAAGCTTGGGTGCTGTTGGAAGTTGAGCAAAGGCTTTAGAGGGACCAAAATAAATTTAGGTGTGGCACAAATCCCCTTTTTTGGGTGGGCTTCTGTAACTGAGGGTGAGGTGCAGTGCTGGGAGTATGAAAACACTGAGAACATGATCTAACATTGGATTCAAAACACTTTTCTGTCCGCTTTATGTGAAAATTCGCAGTTTCCAGATCCTGTGTGTGATGCTTCAAAAGCTTAAAATGTGAATCCCATAAATCCAGTGAGGATGTGGCAGGCATGGATTTACTGGGGAAGGGAGGGAGGGAGGGAATTAAAAGCACATCAGTGCTGTTGGTGTTTCTGTCTGACTTCAATCTGAACGAAGTTGCTGGTGAAATTTTGCTTTTACTGAAAAAGCATCTCTTGCTTTTGAAGTTCTGTGGAAAGAAAAATCTTCCTTTAAAACCATGATGTCATTATGCCGTTTGATCATCCACAGATAGCTGGGAAAAGTGGACAAAATGGGAATTTGGCTTSTTTAGGGATTTCTTTAATAGGCCTTCAAATGAATTATTTTATTTTCATGGATTTGAAGGGGGAAAGTTGGCTGTTTTAAGTAGTAAGGGGGAGGTGTGCAAAGATCTAAATGGTGATGCCTTTAATTACACTGTTTAGTGCAATTTATGCAAATGAGGCTTGAATAGTTCATAGATAGTCCCCTCACTTCACTGTCTCTGGGGGAAGCTGCAGTTCAGTATTAGCCAGGCAATATTTACCTAAATCAATAGGTAAAAATGCAATTTGATTTTCAAGTTGGTGTAAATGCGAGASCAGATAATGAAATTTAACAAAAATYTGAGGAAAATGACTGTTTCCCTGATAGTGCCTTGCTGCTTTAAAAGATGAGTTCAAGATCATGGGCAGAAGGAAACCTCTTGTGTCAAAAAGGGGAATTTCCAGTTTTTTAAGGGAGAACAGAGAAAAAGACAAGATTACTTTAAATGATGTTCATGTTCCCACATTTTTCCACATTTTCTAATTTTTTGTTTTATTTATCCCAATTTATCAGCAGTTATTTGGTGTTCAAGTTMCTGAGGAGTACTCCACATTATTTACATTAAAAGCTGTTGTTATTTTAAAGAGCTTTAATGGTTTTCCACCCCCTACACATGCAGACAAATGCACCCCACCTGCCCCAGCCCCTCTGCACTCCATTACTGGACATGGATAAGGGATTCCAGAACATCCCTGCTCTCAAGTGTTGTTAATTGAGGATCTGGACCAGATTTGCAGCTCTTGTAAACGGGCACAGCTTCAGTGAAATGCTGCTTTTTTTCTATCAGCTGCAGATCTGTCCCAGTCCTGCTGGGTGTTTCTAAATTGGGAAGAATGGCTTGTGGAAATCTCTGATATCTTGGGTGAATAATGGGGCTGGGCAGGGCAGAGCATGTCCCAGGTTCTTATTTTGGGAAAACTGTACATTGCAAATAAAAATAATTTTTCCATGAAAATTTCAGGGCTGAGTGTTTTCCCCTGCATGAAATAAATCCTCAGCAGACCCTATGGAGGCAGAACTGTCTTAGAGCTTCAGCTGTGCTGAGCCTTGAGGAGGTCTGGGGAAGGAAAGATGCTTATCAGTCTATAAAAAGAGATTTCTATTGAAAATAAACATTTAAARTATAATGATATGCCTTTTGTTTCTCTGGTTATGCAGCTGCCTTGGGATCTGAGCTCCTGGTAAACACGTTGGCCTGGTAAAGGACATGATTCAGACTGTCCCCGATCCAGCAGCTCACATCAAGGTTAGTTTCCTGTTTATTGTGAGTCCTCAGATGTTTGGGGAGCCATAAAATTAGAGAATATGTACACATACCACAGCTTTTCTTGCATGTTTACAAATTGTGCTACTGCCCAACATGGGCTTTCTTTCTTATTCCTCAATATTTACGTGCTGTTGTGTGAGTCAGCCCTGCAGTCTTTGTTGCTCACACCTGTGTGATCTGCTCTGAAGCACGTGGATATTTTAAAGATAACCTTTTCTAAAATTAACCCTCYGTAATCATCCTTTAATATTTGGTGTGTTTGATAAAATATACCTCCTTGAAAAACACTGGACTTCTATGTCCATGATTCTGCTCCACGACATTAAATTCAACTGCAGAAGGAAAATGAACATAAAGCAAAAATTCAGATCCAGACAAGCATCTCTTACATATATTAATTGCAATGTTTAAAACACCTTAAAACCAGCAGTGATTTGCTGTGTTTCAGAAGGAAGTGTTTGATTTTATTGTATTATGACTATTATTATTACTGTGRTTTTCTTATCCTTCTTTGTGGAACCTCTGAGACCGGGCAGATGCAGCTGTTGCAGAGAACAAGTAATTTTGGGGTATTGCACACAAATTYCATCAGGAACTGGAGTGATAGGACAAATAGTAATGGGTTCAGAATAAAAGAGGGGAAATTTAGGTKGGATATTGGGAAGAAATTCCTTCCTGTGAAGGTGGGCAGGCCCTGGCACAGGGTGCCCAGAGCAGCTGGGGCTGCCCCTGGATCCCTGGCAGTGCCCAAGGCCAGGTTGGACACTGGGGCTGGAGCAGCCTGGGACAGTGGGAGGTGTCCCTGCCATGGCAGGGGTGGCACTGGATGACTTTTAAGGACTCTTTCATTCTTTCTGACTGCCTTTCTGTCTGTTTTTTTTTTTTTTTTAAGTTATACTTTCTGCAGCTTCTTTCATGGAGTTTCTCCTCAGCTGGCTGCCATCTACCAGTCACCAGCTCTCTCTAGAAAAAGCTCCTCTGTACAACTTATTTTAACTGAAGCGTAGAATAAAAATGAAATATTATTTTAAACAACTCCCTTTTTCTGTAAAACTCAGTGAGTGAAAGAATCTCTCTCTCTCTCTATCCCTCTGTGTTGTTTTTGGGTCGTGTTTAGTTACTAGGATGAGTTGCAGTAGTGGGAGARCTCGTTCTTTCCCCCTCTCCAGGTTTTCCAGACCCAGCACTTCCACAGCCTTCTACTCCTCAGTTGTTTTTATGGAAAAAGCAGAAAAACAAATTCTCCTCCCCTCAAAAAATTGAGGTTTTGCCTCAACGTGGGTTACAACCAGTAAGACTTGAAAACATTGAAGGGGATTTAATACCTCTTCATGCTGTTTAAATGCCCACAGCAGCAGAAATAACATAAAGAATAACTCAGTTCCATGCTTTCTGCCAAATCTGGTGCCCAAAGAAGGTTTTTGTAACCACAGGAGTTAGTGGGAGGGGGCAAGGCTGGTATGAAAGTATCTTATTACAGCAAGAGAGCTGCATAAAAATCCCTGTAATGGTGTGTTCAAGGGAATTGCAGGAGCCTGTTCTCAGCAGAGCATCACCCCAAAGTTGCTGTTTTATTGAAAAAGGGTGTGAGGAAGGCAATTACTTTAATGCTATGTTTGGGGCAGGAAAGCTGGCCAACTCCACTTCAAATCCTTCTGATTTCTGTTTATGTCATTAGGGCCTGCTGTGGTCTAAACACATTCTTTGGAAAGCAGCCATGGATGCTCGGGTCATTTCGGCTTTAAAAGTGGACATAGCTGCATTCTTTAAAATAAAAAAAGGGATTAAAGTGGTGCAGGGGATGTGGGAAAGCCTCTTYGGTGTGCTGGGYTTTTCTGTCTGCCCTGGTCTCAGCCCTGGTGTGAAGGACATGAGACAAGTCCAGAGAAGGTCACAAAGTTGATAAGAGAGACTGGAGCACCTATGGAGACAGGATGAGAGGGCTGAGATTTTTCAGCTTGGGGAAGAAAAGGTTTTTTGGAGCCTTCACAGCACCCTCCAGTGTCTGAAGGGGCCACAGGAATCCAAAGAGGGACAATTCATCAGGAGCTGGAGTGACAGGACAAAGGGAACAGCTCCAAACTGGACCAGAGGATATTTAGTGGGAAAAAATTAATCCCTGGCAGGGTGGGCAGGGCTGGGATGGAATTCCCAGAGCAGCTGGGGCTGCCCCTGGATCCCTGGCAGTGCCCAAGGCCAGGTTGGACACTGGGGCTTGGAGCAGCCTGGGACAGTGGGAGGTGTCCCTGCCMTGGCAGGGGTGGCACTGGATGGGCTTTGAGGTCTCCTCCAACCCAAACCATTCCATGATTTCATGATTCTATGATCTCTCATTGCTGTTGTGATGCAGAAGAGACAAACTGGGTTCATTACAATCATCCTTGATAAGGTTTTGTTTAATTAGCTGTATTCTGTCACRTGGTGGTGTTTCTTTACAAGCAGACACAGCCTCATCCATGAACATTTAGAGCTGGAACTTTGAAAATTCACYTTCTGGGAAGTGTCTGGATTCTTAAGATTTGGCAGATTGCAAGATTTAAGTTTTCTGCCTGAACATGTGCAGAAAAATAATGCAAAATATACAAGAATATGTCAAGATGAATACTCAGAGATGCTTTTTTTTCAGAAATGGGAATTTCATGTGCATTTTGTGAGTTTTCTGTGTTCTGGTTTTAAATCAGCCTTTTCTGGTGCCTGTAAGGAAAATGTAACAAATCTCAGTGTTCTTGTGCTCCATCCCTGAATGGGATAAGAGCTGGATTCTTACCCAGGGTTACCCATTCTGCACCCAGGCAGATCCTGTCCAATTTTGGGAATGTTTGGAAAGCCTCAAAGTGTGTGTCCTCCTTCTGTTTGGGCAGCTTCATTCCAGAGATACTAAAGATTAAGCTTTACATTTTCCAGCTTGAATGAAGCATCTGACATTGATCTGGTGACCCTGTGSCTCCCTAATGTGTAATTTCACCTGAGTCACGACCTTGTGTTTGGTCCAAGCACAAAGGAAAGAAATATTTGATGTGGACAAGAAAAAGGATGGATTTTTTTGGATTTTCATTTCCAGTTTAGCAGAAYTGGGGGAATTCTGACCCTGATATTTTTCACACATTGAGTGCCTGTAAGAGAAGTGAAATAAATAAACCTCCTCACACTGATAAAATTGTGGCTTTGTATAGGCAAGACTGTCATTTGCACACACTTTCATGTGATATTTCTGTTGTTCTGTTACCGTTAAACTCCAGTTCTTACAACCACAGTCATAGAAAAACTCCAAAATGCTGTCTGAGATTTACGTATTTTGTTTTTTGGGATTTATGCTTTGTAAATACTGACCTTTAAATAAACCTTGTAATTTTTTAAGGGTTAAATTCTGCTTTCAAAAGAGTTCAAATGTTTGTTTGACTTTAGTTGGCTTGTGCCATCACTGTGAGGGGATTTTGTGGAACCAATTCTAAAAAAAACCAAGTTACTGCTGTTCCTTTGGGCCTCACTGGTGTAGGTAAAAAAAAAAAAGACTGTATTTATCAGTAATGGTGTCTRTCCTGGGATAATGGGTGTGATTTTCATTGGATCAAGGCTGCTGGGAAATTTGGTCTGTTCACATTTAGTTGGTCTGTTTTTTCTGTTCATTGGTGATGATTTTGAGATGTGGGATGAAGAGGTGGGCAGCAGCTTGTGGGTGGCACACTCTGGTTTTTCATTGCAGAAGGTGAAAAATGGGAGCAATTTACACCTCAGACAGCTTAATTAAAGAAGACATTCTTGATAAAAAGTACTCCAAGGGCATCAAACATTTCAAGCCAAGCTCAGCTGGTCTGTGTCTGWACAACCTCATTTGTTCTGTGCATGTAACTGAGGTTGTTGCCTCTGAATCTGTCAGATTTGAGTTATCAAATCTGGAAGCTGTTCCTGATACCACAATGAATGAAACCTGGTTTCTTAGAAGGAATAAAAGAATTATTCCRTAGCAGTTTCTGAAAACSACTCYTGAATTTAGCACTTCTCTGCCTGGRTTGTGGTGGCAAATCCACATTTCCATGCACAGCATCCCATATTGTTGGTGGAAGTCTCACAAACCTGACCTCAKAGCTCCTTTGCTGGGCAAAGAATATTGGATTGCAAATTGTGGCAGTGTAGAGATGCTGCTGGATGTGCCTACTCTGTTGTTTGTGGTTAAATCTGATTTTTTTTTTTTTTGAAGTGGTATTATTTGTTAAGGAGTATATTCTGGGTCTGATACAATCTGTTTTTTTTCCTGGAATTGCAGAGTCTCTAARTAGGCTCCAGGACTTTGTTATGCTGGGAGTTTTGGATGCACAATACAGTCTCTGCCTGAACAGGCAGGGGGACGAGAAGGGAAGGACAACAGAATAATAACAACAACAACAACAACAACTATTATTATTATTATTGTTATTATTTTATTTTCCTCCAGGATAAGGAGGATAAAGCCTGCTTTTACCCCGACCTCTTTTTGGGGTCTTGCCTGAGCCAGAAGCCTGGTCCTTGTGGATTCTTAGCATGGCTAAAGCACTTCTTTCACTGCTTATGAAGTGATATTTGGGCAGCTCAGCTGGGAGTGAGAGCATGGAAATCCAAGCCAGGGATACAAAGAGCTTGGCCCAAAGCCCCAGGTGAGGTAAACTGAGGCCCAGTGCAGCCTGGATGAGGAGGTGATCCATGTGCAGCATGGAGTTCTGCTGGATCACAGCCTGCCACCAGGTGATAACTTACTCCTGTCCCTTCCAAAGATAYGGAATATCTGCTCCTGACCAATGAGCCAGCCCTCCTGCAGATATGAATCCCGTGASCCCACGGGCAGAAGTCCTGCAGTGGCCTCTCTGTGGGAGAAGGTGCCTTTAGCCCCAGGGCATGGAGGTGAACAAGCTCCCAGACATTTCCTGGGCTGCAAACTGGTGCCTGGCAGCTCAGGGATGACTGCTGCCTGCTTCATGATGGATGTGCAAAGATTTTAGTATCAGCAGCCCCCAAAGCTGAACAGTTGTAGCTSCATCCCATTTTCTTACCTCTCTCTCTGCACTTTATGCATTATTCTGGTGAAACTTCAAAAGCTCTTCCCTTGTTGTAGTACAGACAGGGTAAAGMCACAGTTTGAGTTTCACTGTTCTTCCTTCTCATTGTGCTGGATTAGAGCCCCTAAATMTTGTTTAAATGATCACCACAACCTMCTCTGAGTCCTCAGAAAATAAAGTTTGCCATGGATGAGTTTATAAAGAGAGTTTATGTGGATGTGGGTGGCACTCGTCCCTCCCCTCCCGTGCTCATTCAGAGCTCCCACACTGCCAGGATTCAGATTTGCTGTTCCATTTCCCTCTTGTGTCAGCACACATCARTTACCTGTAATAATGCCAGAATCACTACTGGATTTGAACTCTAGAATCCCCTCCTAGGCAGAAATTGTGATTCACTTCTCAGCAGCTTAAAATTCTGGATGGTAACCAAATGATTGCCATAGAGTTCCAGTGAGTAAATTCTTCCTGCTTTTTATTTTTTTTTTCTTTGCTCTTGAACCTCTACCTCTTCTGTCTGCCTGAGCAAATACCTCCTTGCTAAAGGAAAARAGAGATAATGGCTTCTGTGTGCTATAATTGATGAACTTTCAGCAATTCAGAGCAAATCCAAGTTTGCTGCCAACAGCCAGATGGAAAACAGTGTTAATGACATGTTCAAAGAAGAGYATGTTATTTTGATAGGGATGGTCTAGAGACTTTAATCTCTATTGTTATAGGGACTAATGGCGTGGATAATTCCTTAAGTGGGGCCATTTTTAAACAAAAATTATCTTCTTCATAAGCAGGAAAGAGCAAACTAAAGAGTACCAAATGCATTTTCAGAGCTCTGGCTGATAGATGTGCTTTACACAAACCCTTTGTTGCATGGAGTCAGACGTGTTTAAATCTCATTTCTGCAGTCTGCCAGACACTCAGAAGTCTGGACATTTCCACTGGTGATGGGTAGAGATCATAAAATGGATGGTTTTGGAAAGCAGAGCCAGGGTGGGAAGCTGAGGGTGGGGAGAAGAAGTTGGGAAAGAAGGACAAGACAAACTGGAACAGGAACAAAACYGGTTCTACTTTGGGGACACTGAGAAAGAAGATCCTTCTGTACCTATTGCTCTGCTCTGGAGTGGCACTGAGGGCTCCCAAATCTCAGCCTGTAAAGATCTCTCAAGCCCACTTATGCCCTCTTCCTTAGGTCCTGCCCACCCTGGCATGTGGGGTCAGCAAATCCAAAATTCTCCAAGGGCATCAAACATTTCAAGCCAAGCTYGGCTGGTCTGTGTCYGTACAACCTCATTTGTTCTGTGGATGTTACTGAGRTTGTTGCCTCTGAATCTGTCAATTTTGGGTTATCAAATCTGGAAGCWGTTCCTGATACCACAATGAATGAAACCTGGTGTCTTAGGAGGAATAAAAKAATTATTCCATAGCAGTTTCTGAAAACCCAATGAGCCCAAGTGTCCAATGCTGTTTTGTGCCTCCAAGGCTGTCATTTTTGTGTGTGGCTTCATTGAGATCACTGAAGGGAAGGGGTGGAAGGAAGTCTGGCTCTGGAGCAGCCTTGGGACTCTCTAAAGAACTGTGTCCTTCTTCCTTGGAAACTGGTACAGAAACCACCTGCCCTGGACTATCCTCACATAGATCTGCAGAGCAAATGCTGAAGGTGTGTGGGGATTATCTCTGAGTAAATCAGAGATTATTTACTTACTTACAGAGATTACATACTTACTGTATGTTTAATATACACTGCCTGTGTATTTTGCCTTCATCTGGCCACAAATATCCCAAGAAATGGGTCATTTTTCACCTTTCCTGAGGGATGATTGCCCATGACTCATTGTTGTGAAGCATTTGCTCGTATTCAGCTAATCTGTACGGATTTAAATTTCTTAATTTCACACTGACTTTGCTCCTCCTCGCCTTCCTAAAGAGGGAGATTTATAGGGAGAGCTGAGAGGAGGTTGCCAAGCACATCAGTTCTGCTCAGGGTCCATTTTGGGTGGTGGGGATCAGGCAGCTTTGCCCCTCAGCTCTGCATCCAGCCCTGCTTTCAGCTGTCCTGCTTGTTTGGTCACAAATGGGGTCATAAATGACCACTTTGTTACACTTCTGGTAATGCCTTGTAGGGCTGAAAGGCATTTTCCAGGAGCTGCTGCTCCAGCAGCCCAGACAGGGATAAATGATTCTYGTGGACTTGGTGATGTGCTTCATCTGTTCCAAAATTCACTTCTTCTCTCTCTCACTCTCCCTGCTCCTCCTCTCTCTCTTCCCTCCCTTTTTAGAAAATCTCATATTTCAACTTGGTTTAAGCCCCATCCTCTTTTAATCTGAATTTTTACTTCATTATTTCCTACCCTTGTTCTTATCTCCACAAGACCCTTTTGGATTATTTCCCCAATCCTGTTGGTGTCCCAAAGTTGACTTTGGGGTGCAGTATCTTTGGCTGATGTGTTGTTTTATCCCCTTCTTTTGATTGTTAATACAGACATTACCTCATAAACAGTTATGGGCATTTGATTAGATACCTTTCACCAACTTGCTCTTTTATCATTTGCCATAATAAGTCTTTCCCTGTTGTTCTGTGGGATATTTGCAGACTCCCAGTGTTCTTTCCCGAGACAATTCAAATTCTTGTTGTGGAAAATCTTCCTTGGCTCAAGTCAGYAGGGAATATTTGGATATTTCCATACATGTTTAATTAGAAAGAGAAATTGATTCTGTGCAATATGTGTTTTCCTGGTGCAATTTTGTTGATTTATCAAAAAAGTATATGTTTTCCTCACCTAGAAGAGCGGGAAGGGTAACTAACWGCTGTGCCCCTAAAATCCCGTGTCTGTGTGGCCAGTGAGTTCTGTTCTCCAGAGGCTCTATAGTGCTTTCTTCACTACCACGTCCTCCTCAGAAATTCAGCTTTTTGCTGCCTAACAACCCATATGCCCCAAATGTTGCCCTCCAGATTTACAGCAATATTTAAATTCAACTCATATGGGTGACTTTTACTGTGAGATATAAAATCCCAGAAGTTTTTGGGTTGGAAAGGACCTTAAAAATCATCCAGTTCCACCTCTTTCCATGGGCAGGGACACCTTCCACTGTCCCAGGCTGCTCCAAGCCCCAGTGTCCAACCTGGCCTTGGGCACTGCCAGGRATCCAGGGGCAGCCCCAGCTGCTCTGGGCATCCTGTGCCAGGGCATGACCACCCTCACAGGATTTAATTTTTTCCTAATATCCCATCTAAACCTACTCTTCCTCACCTCTAGGCTCATACTTCTGCTGCTTCCATTGTTTTGGGTTTTCTTTGACTTTTTTTGTGACATGGAAGGGATCAATTGTTTCTGCTGCTGAGGCTTAAAAGAGTGTTTGGCATGTGTGTTGTATATTCCATATCATCTGTGATTGCCTTGGATCAAAGAGATAAACTTGCTGGCAGTCATTATCGCCTCCTTGAACAGCAGTAAATGTTTGGTAGGATGCTGTAACCTGCTATTGCAAATTCAAATTACACGGGAAGGAGGGAGGTAAATCTGAGGTGTGCTGTGAACCTCCCAGGGTGGGCTGACACAAGTTTCTCTCTTGGTCACATAGAGAGAATTTCCAAGATCCTAGAAAGCTGCCATGCCAAGACTGTGAATAATAGGGCAGAAACCCTGGCACARGTTGGCCAGAGAAGCTGTGGCTGCCCAATTCTTGGAAATACTCAAGGCGAGGTTGGATGGGGCTTGGAGCAGCTGGGATAGTGAAAAGTGTCCCTGGCCATGGTTGGAACTRGATGGGCTTTGAGGTCCCTTCCTTCCCAAGTAATCCAATTACTTTCAGAAGTATCTGGGATCCCTTTTAAAAAAGAGGGAGACCTGTATGAGGAAGGGGTTAATTTTCCTTGGGAAGCGCCTGTGTCCTTCCTCTCTTTCTGTGGAGACTTGGTGAACTTACATTGAGCACAGGGGGACTTGGGTKTAGCTCTYTGTTAGATGGAGAGCTCAGCCTGGAGAGGAGCCCCAGGGAGAGAGAGGGGCCTCAGCCCTGCCTGGCCCTGCCTGGCCCTGTGTCTGTCCCTGTGTCTGTCCCTGTGTCTGTCCCTGGCTGTCCCTGTGTCTGTCCCTGTGTCTGTCCCTGTGTCTGTCCCTGTGTGGAGGAGCTCAGAGCAGGCCCAGGCTCTGCTCCAGGCCCAGCAATGGCCCCAGAGCCACGGGCAGGGCCTGAGCCCAGCAATTCCCCTCACAGGAGGCACAACTTCTGCCCTGGGCAGGGCCCAGCCCTGAGCAGAGCCCAGAGGGGCTCTGGGGGCTCCTCCCTGGGACATTCCAGAACCATCTGGACCCAGCCCTGTGCCCTGTGCTCTGGGATGGCCCTGCTGGAGCAGGGAGGTGGCACCAGGGACCCTCTGTGGTCCCTTCCAGCCTGACCCATGMTGTGTGACACACCTGGCACACGTGTCCATGTCTGGGACAACAGAGCTTCCCTGCCCAACAGTTGCACTAAAAGGCYCTCAAAATGAACTCAGACTCAACAAAAAATTGTTTTAAAACCCCAAAAAATTGTTTAAAACCCCAAGTGGAGCCCARCTGAGGACTGTGTTAAGGGGAGCCACTGACTCCTAAGTTAAAGCTTCAGAAAATCTCCCTAGAGCTGTCCCAGAACTGCAGGCAGCTCACAGCACCTCAGCCATGGCAGAGATGTTATTAACTGAGACAGAGGAAAATATACTTTCAGTTATTACATGCTAATAAAGCACAAACTAAACAAATTTAGGCAACGGGAGCAATTATGCCATTAAACATTTAACTGCAAGATTGATTTTTAAATGACTAATAATCTAAACCAAAGTGTGCACACACACAAAGAGGAGGAGGGAAGGGAGAGAGGGGGAGGAAGGTAATTTTACCAATTGAATCTAATGAGGGCCTCAGTCCAAATGCAGGGCTATAAATGTCAAAATACGTAAGATCTGATGCAAGAGCAGAAGTGGAACCAGGATGGATGAGCTTTCCTCACTTGACCAGATTCTTCTGTCTGGAAGGAAGTTAAACACATGGGATGGGGAAATTTGGGGAGCTGGGTTATCTTCAGAGCTCCCTTTGGATACTGATCTGTGTTGCTTTGGAATGGGCAGGGAGCAGAGAATTTAGGCACAAACTGTGGGCTCAGCCTTGGGTTTGYCTGAGCCCTTCCACATTCTGCTGGATCACTCCTGAACTGGGAGGGAATGGAAAAATTCCCATCTTCACCTGAAAAACCTTGYTTTYTGTTCCTGGGCTGCAGCAGAAGGTGGKTTTGAAGATCAGGGTGGGACACTGTCCCAGCTCCAGGGTTGTATTTGTTTTCAGAGTTTATGGCAGGGCTGCTCTCTTCGAAAAAGTATAAATCTTAATCAAATAAAACTGATGTGCTGCCATATTTACCCAGTCTCACTGGTTGTCCTACATCATGTTTTAGCATATAAGTTACATGACAGAGTTATCCAGGGGTTGCCAGCTGACACAGAAACAAACCCTCATGTTAAATTGCCTGCAGATGTCCTCTTCCAACTCCTGTAAGGAACTTCTACCATTTCTCTCTCCCCCCCCCCCCCTTTTTTTTTTTTTGTGTTAAATAAAAGCAGCAGAAGAAGGGGAAAACAATCTCAGTTGAATCTCTGTGCTGGTGCCTCTGTTTGCAGGACAGGAAGCCTTTAGAAGACAATGCAATTTATAGGCAGGCACAACAAAAATCCCTGTGAGGATTTCCATGAGCCTTAGTGGACCAAACGAGTTGTGGCTCTTTTGAAGGCTGGAGCTGAGTGAATAATGCCAAGTCTAAGGCTGCCAAGGTGGGCTTCTCAGAAGACTCAAACCTGAGGAGGTGAGAAGATCTTTATGTTCTGTATGGCTGTAATTTATCTGATACTAGAATTTATGGTTAGAGTTTCACCCAGGCATGCCTTTTGTTTGGATATTAATCTAAAGAAATCAGGATTTTATCTGATGGGTTTAAATTCTTGCTCCGTTTGGCAGAAATCCCCACGTGAGGTTGTGACATTCTTGAAAACATTCACTGTTTTCATTTGCATAATTAGGAATCTTTGTTTTGTTTTCACTGTATGAATTTAGTGGAGTTGGTGAACTTTTTGCCTGGCTGTCTCCCTTGGTCAGGGAAATCACAGAATGTTGTTTCTTTTCCCTGGCTGGAGGAGTATGGGCTATTTATGCTTAGTTTTAAAATAGACTTTTTCTGTGAGTGCTTGCACCGCTCTTTGGGATATTTCTGGAGGATCAGCCTGGCCAAAAGCAGTTGTGAAAGGTTAGTGGAGAGCAGRGCTCCCATTTAAACACCTACGTGGAGGAGCAGCCCTTCAAAAGCTGGGAGTGCCAAACAACTCCCACTTGGAACAATGGGAGCTGCTGAGTGCCGACAGCTTCCGAAAATCTGGCCTCACGTGGCTTCAGAAGGAGATTAATTAGCAAGTYCAGCAGTTTTTTATTTTATTTTTCTGGTCTTGCTTAATTCTGCATGGTGAATGTTGCACTTGAAGTGTGCTCAGCCGTGGCAGGTGCTGGGAAGGTGGAGTTCCAGGTGGGTTGGGAGGCAGGCAGGGAGCTGGGCAGGTGTTTCCAGAGGTTTTTTCAGGAGAACTTTGGCCAGGGGAGTTGAACTTTGCTGGGCAGGTAGAAGGAAAGCCCTGGGGAGCTCCCTCTGTTACAACCCCACTTGGATTATTATTTTTTTTTCCTTTAGTTTTCCCATTTGTCTTAAACTGCTTCGGAAGTGAAATAAATGAAACCAGAAAAGGCCTCTCTGGCATTACTGAAATAGGGATGTCCAGATGGGAAATTACAGTAATATCAYTTGTGCATTCAGACTTCACGTCCTGTGCAACTTCCATGTGTGGGCAAAGGAGATAAATTTGCTCTCTRGAGCTACACGTGCGCTTCTCTCTTTTGATTAAGCCTGAAACACATTTCTCTTCCCTTTCTGTGATCATGGAGTGAGGTCTGCAGGAAAAATAGGATTAGAAATTAATGTTTTGGGGGCTGTRTTTCCAAACTAAGTTATCCTTGTGGCTTTCTGTAATGTCCTTTTTTTAAAAAATTCTATTTATCACAAATCACCAGCCATTTTTTTTTCATTAATGCAGACCAAGAGCAATAATAGTTTGCCAAAATGAAGGAGGATTACTTCTGAAAATCAAATAACGAGTTGTGGTTATTGTTGCTTTTCAAACATGGCAAGCAGGTTGGCGACCAATATGTTTGCAAACGACCTAAGTCTTCCCTTCCAGTGGTAATCCTTATTCTTTTGAAAAGCTAATAAAAGTGGTGTATGAAAGAAATTCCTGGGGCACTGCAGAACTCACCCTCCTAGGGAGAGAGCCAGATGTGCTGGTTAATAACCTTGCAGGCATTCAAAGCCAGGGCAGTAACTTGGTATCACCTAAGCCAGACGTTGTGTGTTGGTGCAAGGCAATATCACATCCTGGTCACATTCGCAGCAGAGAGCTGCAAGACATGTGGAGTCTTATTAAAGGAAGGGTGAAAAAAAAAATAAAAAAGGAAAAGAAAAGGAGGGGACAGACAGAAGGAGAGGGAGACAATGTGTCTGTCCTGAGAAGCAGCAAAGGAGCAAACACACTACTCCACATGTGCGTTAGTCTGTCAGCCTGGATTCTGCTCTCCAGATGTTGGGGTGGATCCTATGGCAGCACCGTGGAGGAAAAAAGGATTTAAAAAGAAATCACATTTCAGGGGTGAAATTAACCTCTCCAGGTTTTGCAAAATGCAGCCTCTCTGTGTGATTTTTCAGAATGCTTTAGCGAAATAACAAGTTTTAGATTTAATGGTTTTTACAGGCTTGCTTGGCAGCGCCTCCTCCAAACATAAATGTTTGTGTGTGAAACTTGTCAGTGGCTTTTAGAACCAACATGCCTCAGAGTAAAAAGCACATTAAAGTTGTTCTCAGACCAGTCCTACTGAACTGAAAATTGTTTGTGGCGGGGGTCCCAAAATCTGATGGATCTTTCTCAATGCTCAGTCTCTCCGAATCCAACCCTCTGAGAGCTTTGGCCATCACATCAAAACGGTGCTTGTGCATAACAAAAACATCTATATTTGCAGTGGCAATCAGAATACATCAGCGTCAAGTTAAGATTTTTTTTTAAAAAATGCCAAATTTGCTTTCCCAGGCGCGGCAGAAAAATAAATCACTTATGGCATTTATGGTATATTTGTAACCCGAAACTGGTGGCTTCGTGTTACCGGGCACGACGTGTGCGGCAGATAAACAAGCACTGCACAAAAAAAAAAAGACAAGTCCCAGCTTTGTCTGCCTGACACTTCACCTCTGTGACCAGCATCCCACAACCAGGGCCACATGTGCCTTTCTGCTGAGCTGGTGTTTGGGTTGAGCCAGGCTCAACCCTGGGCTGGTCCTCGTGGCMRGACTGGGGTGTTCCATGGGACACCRGGGATGAGGTTTGTGCCTGGCCAGCCCTGGCCGTTGTGAAGGGAAAGGGAGAATATCTGTGGATAAATATTTATGTGAATGTGTTAAACAATGTGATTGTTCTTGCCTGAAGATCTTTCATGAGGCCCAGGAATGCAACACTGATGGGAAAAGATGGTGATACRCAAATGTTACCAAATTTCACATTCATGACTGCTCTGGAGTCACTGCTTTCAGCTGTTGCAGGAGTGTGGATATGTGAAAACTCCAATCATGGATTTGCAATCACGTTGCAAATAGAAATGAGGCAATTTTATGTCAATATTAGTACAGAGCACTCTGGAAGCAGTCTGGATGTTTTCATACATATAATCATGGCTTCAGTGAAATTGTACATTTACAGAGACAGCTGGTGTGCCTTYTCCTGAGTTGGAATAGGATCAGCTGAGTAGGGCTTGTGAGAAATCTCAGTTTGGAGTTTTGGTAAAAGCCAGAATCACAGATAGAGATTTTTTAGTGGTATTTTGCTGTTGGATACAATCTTGACTCTGCTGGAAATCCCCAAAATTAGTGGACCTCTGCAGTCCTTTCTTGCATCCACCACACAAAGTGCATGGGGAGGTGCAGCACCATTTAACCAGGGTGAAAATAATCTTTTCCTTCCTGATACAGCCAGGTGGCATCTCCAAGTGTGCCCCACACACCTCAGACAGGGTGAGGGCTGCTGGGGCTCCAAGGGTGAGAGCTTTCCAGGCTGAGCTTTCCATCCTCACACACTGGAGTTTGTCAGAGGGAGAGCCTTGGAGCCGGCCGGGKGTGATTCATCCCTCCCGGCAAGGCCTCTGAGGCAATCTGACATTATTGGGACTGATATCATTAATTAATGAGGSCTGGATGTTATTCTTAGACACTGGATTGAGTATTGGGTAGGGAAGCCTATGAAAGGGCTCTTTGATTGAGGAAAATTCCTACGGTGCTGTCAAATTTGCTAACAAAATTAAATCATCTGCCAACTTTCCAAGTTGAGGAGCACATCCCTTCTGAAATCTTGACTGAGTCTCCTCAGTGCCTTCTTGGGATCAAGGGATTTTTGGATTTATATTCATGCCAAATGAAAACGATTGATAGCCTCCAAAAACAGTTGTATTAAATCTACCAGGCAGGCTTTGGAGAAAGCACTTCTGTTGGTTTGCTGTAGCACAGATTTGATCCTCCCCCACCTTTGTTTTTGGCTGTGCTTGGTTTAATGTGCTCAAGGTAGAAAGGAACCAAATCCCTCCCAGAGTTTTTGTGGAGCCTGGGAGTTGGTCACTGCTTCATGCCTGGGCAGTGTGACCTGCAGCCCCCCCACCATGGCTTGTGCTCATACAGCTCAAACAAACCCCAAATTTCATGGGGTTTTTGGCTGGTCTCAATAAACATGCTCCAAAGCAAATGTAGGGAGCAGCTCTCCTTGCTCCCAGCACTCCCGTCTTCAGGGCTGGTGCTGCTCTTCTTCTTCTTGGTGCTATTCCTGCTTCTTTTCCCGACTGGCTGCTCCCTGRATGGACCCAGCAGGTGTCCAGAATTAGCCCAGCCTTTGCAGGCCTCTGGCAGCAGATTTATAAATAAAATGCTGTCGTTTCAGCCCAGCCCCGGCAGGGCTGGGAGCGCAGGAAGCGCCGTGCACATGTGGGGCGGTCACACATGGATCCCATTGCAGCCCTCATAACGCTGGGATGGGGGGAGAGGGCTGAGGGGCTGCTGCCAGGTCAGCTCCCTCCCTGGTTCATCTGTCTCCAGGATGCCTCGTGTCAACAGAGGTGTCCAGGCATGCCAGCTCCTCAGTTTGTTCTTATTGCCACAGTTTTGGGGCAAAGAAGTGCTAGATGTGGCCGGCAGTGCTGAGCCTGCTCTTTGGGGTTGAGTTAAGGTTAAGGTTGAATAGGGATTGAGAAGGTTGAATAGGCTTTTGGGATGATACCCCCTTAGYGATGGTGATTGTGTCCCCAAGAGTCCTTCTGGGACATGGTTTGGACCTG
>JACDOX010000207.1:118341-157766 GCA_014549065.1 Cardinalis cardinalis | reverse complement strand
AAGATCCAGTGGAAGAAGAGGCAGCTGCTGTTCCTCTGGGGAATCCAGTGGAGAAAGCCGATGCTGGTGTCTCAAAAACCTCTGGATTATATCTGGGTAGGGATGCTTGGCTCCTCCCTCTGGGCTCACATCTCCCAATGGGATGCTGTAGTTCTTATYAGCCATGCAGTGAAATTCTGTTATCAGCAGATGTTCCCTCAGAGGGAGGTGTGAATGKGGTCACTCAGAGAGAGAGATAAAGCAAACTGCCCACTTAACAAAGGTAATCTGTTATGGAATACATCTTGCATTGCAATCTTCCACACAGATGATCCCAGTGCTGAACCTTAGCATGTCCTGGGCTACTGTGGGTAAAGGACTGGGGGTTCCCTCCTTGAAAACTTGGAGAATCATCCTCTTTCCTTCCTTTGCTTTCACAAGTGCCCTGAAAACCAAGTGTGGAAACCACTTAAAAATACCAGCTCAAGGGAATGCTTGGTGTTTTCAAAGCCTGTGTTATTTTTTTTCAGACCCAGCAAGTTTGTCCTGAGCTAACAAATGTCTTCAGCTGTCCCCAAAACCACATTCCTTGGCAAATAGCTGCATTGCCCATAAATAAATATGGTTTCACTGAGCTTTGATGGAAGAGATGCAGAGTGGTGAGAGAAAGTCTGGAAAGTCTGGAACCTTGGAGGGGAAGGAGCTCTGTGTTTGAGTGTTCAGGTGTTAAACCACCTGGCCACCCTAAATACCTGTGTTTAGTTGGCAAAATAGACTGATCTGCTGGGAAACTCCTGAGGCTGCCCTGGCTCTATCAGCAGCTCAGGGCAGAAGGTCAATATTCCACATCAGGCAGGAAAATCTAGGTTTTCTGAWWTTTTTCTGCATTTTTTCACCTGCTGCTTAAATCACCTGAAGCTCTGATAAATCTCACACTGGACACACAAACCCAGTGGCTTCAATCATTTGTGCATCTGGGGTGTGAAGGAACCTAACCAGGCTTAATAACAGCTACAATGAAACATCTCATAAAAAGGGAAAATTTAAAAAAATAACACCCCAAACTTKTGAAACCACATCCATAAATTTGTTCCTTACATTTTATGCAGTCTTCACTGAACTCGGTGAGAACGTAGCCTTGTGTAAAGATAAGCCAGCTGTGAGTCTTTGCAGGACTGGAGTTCATGTCTGTGGTGTTATTTTCAAACCCAAAATGAGATCATTTAGAAGAAATCCAGCAGTTACAGTTACCAAGTGACACATCACAGGTACCAGTGCAGTGTCCTTTGTTGAACCTAGGAACTGAAAAGCTATGAAATATTACCACTCAGCTAAAACATAAATCTTGGCTACTTTAAAGTCTGAGGAAAAWTTTTCTACTTTTTTCTTTCCTGTTCTCTTTTTCTTTTTCCTTTTTTTTTAATGCCAGATCATAAAAATAAAATTATGACGGCATGAGTAACAYTTTTTCAGCCCTCCTACCATAACCTATTTGCCACTTAGAAACTGAAATGGGTTGGGTTGGGAGGGRCYTTAAAGCCCATCCGATGTGACCAGTATTTTTAATTTAATTTTGTAACTGCTATAAAGCCATGTAGCCATGGCAGGGACACTTTCCACTGTCCCAGGCTGCTCCAACCCCAGTGTCCAACCTGGCCTTGGGCACTGCCAGGGATTCAGGGGCAGCCCCAGCTGCTCTGGGAAACTTCTGCCAGTGCTTCACCAACCTCACAGCCAAGAATTCTKTCCCAAAATCCCATCTATCCCCACCATTCCCTGGGTGCTGTCCCTGCATCCCCTGGCAATTGTCTCTCTCCAGCTTTCCTGGGGCTCCTKCAGGCCCTGCAAGGCCACCCTGAGCTCAGCCCAAAGCTTCTCCTCTCCAGGCTGAAACATCCAAATTCTCCCAGCTTTTCCTCGTGTCTTGGTTGTTAAAATGGAGTTKTGTAGGATGCTGGTTACAACTTTATGGGGGAAAAGAGGATCACCCCTTCATAAAGCTCCTCAAATCTTGCTGGAGGGACAGTCTGGGACAGACTTTCCTCAAGGACATCCTGTCCAGATTTCTACTGCTCCTCTTGGGGAAATGCAGTAGGAATTTAGATCCAGATGTTTTAAGCAGTCTCTTCTGTAGACCAGAATTCAGAAGTGATTCAAAGTCAAATCAAGACAGGATCATTTGAAAATTCACCTTTCAGTTGAAACTAGAGATGCAGACACAGCATGCAGGTGACTGCCATGAAAAGTTTGGCATTTTCTAGGGCCAGGCCCAGAACACAGATCCTGTCAGAGTAAGTGCCCCATTCCATGCAATAATGCTGCACACAGAATTTAATTCCTTTTCTACTGGGTCCCAGCTAATTGTGAGTGGTTGTTGGGAAAGTCACAGGCTACCAAGGTAATTCAGCACACATGTTGTAGCAAGCTTTTCACACATGTCTGGCAAGCCTCTCCCAGTAGGAGAAGGCTTTAGGGATTCTCTCCCCAGCCTTAAATCGTGTATTAAATCCTATCAATTATTGGCTCCCTCCCTGTTTCCACTTCTGCTCGTTTTTTGTTATTGGGCAGCACTTTTTGTGCCTTGTAACACGATTAACTTAGAGCCCTCTGAAACGCAGAATTTCCAGTTTGCAGAAAACTGCCCTATTGTGTCATTTGTTTGAATTCCCACTGGGTTGAAACTTAACTCTCATTGGAGCAAAAAAAGGTTTCCCATTCATGTTGGTGGAAGCAGGACATTGTCTTTATTTTCATTTATATCTATTTATTTCTTGATACTATATTCTTATTCTATATTTCTTAAAACACTGTGTGACCTACAAAGTGCTTTGGATGTGGGTAAAAAGGTCGTGATGATCATGACAAATCCCAGGTCTGTAAAAGCTCTGAATTAGATTTAACTTGGCAATTAACTATATTCAGTGTTCTTTTTCTAAATGCCCATAGTTTTTATCCATTAAAATAAATGAATAGTCCCCAGGAGAAAATATTTTGGTTTATCGTTGCCAAGTCCTTTGATTTCACTGTAGTACTTTAAAGATAATAATCTCATTTTCTTATATGCTGTTGGAAATGTCTTTCTCTAGACGTACTGAGGTTTGAGAATACAGAAATCAGATCAAGTAGGACTTAAAGTGGAATTTCTTGTGTGTTTGGAATAGTTGGTATTTGACACCAGGYCTTACACATCCAATGTGATCAGTATTTTTAATTTAATTTTGTAAGTGTTATAAAACCATGTAGCTAAGCAGTGTTAGTTAAAAGTGAATTTTTAACTTTTTTTTTCACCTCACAGGCATATGGTATTAGTGGGTCTTAGCAAGAGACAGAAATATCAGACAATTGAAGAAATGTGTGAATTTTATCCTTTTTGGATCACACACCCTGGTCTTGGGAATATTCCTAGAAGATGTAACATCTTCCCAAATGCTTCATTTCTAATGAGTTTATTGAATCTTGTGGCAAAATAGAGAATTTCCCTTTGGTGGAGGGCAGCTAAGTGGAAAAAGGCTGATTGACACTGAGGAAAAAAGTTTGATGGGAATTTTTTTTTGTTTCTGTTTTTCAAATATTTAAACTACACCTGAATTCATATTCACAGTCCTGAGGGTTTCTGTTTGTGTCTGCTGGAGTGGGGATGGGCTTAGGGATCCCAGAGTGTGGGCATGGACCTCAAGGTGCTCCAAGAGTGGCAGATCTCAGTTTTTAAGAATGATCTGGATTAGCCCTGGTCTTTCGGGGTCACTGAGTTTCAAACACAGATATTCCACATCTGTTTCTTGTTCACAGCCACTRACAAAGAAGTACAATATCAGGAGAGTCCCAAAGAGCAGAGTGTGAGAGACACTTTAATAGGTTCCATTCTTGATGAAAATCTTGGAGCAGCCTCACTAATACGGGGTAGAAATCCAATATTCCAGACATATTTGCTGTGTGAAGTGGCCATCAATCCAGGGATGGGAGGACTTTGAAGGACACTGACAAATAACCACTTCAAACCATGGTGTAGTTCAGTTAAAATTACCTAAAACATTTGGAAGAAAGTGATGAAAAATGTTGGCCTTTGCCCTAGAGGTTGCTTCTTTTTTCCATGCAGAGAAGTTGCTTTTTGAAAATGTATTTTGGTTTGGTGTTTTGTCTTGTTTTGGGGATTTTTTTTATGTGTCCTGTGTAATCATTGTCACTTAACCAGCTTTAAATTAGCATCAAAYGTAAAGGTTTTCAAATATATTTCATAAAGGTTTTCATCAAATCTAAAAGTTTTCATATCAGTGGCAACTTTGAGCTGAAAATTCCAGTGCACTTTAATTTATCAATTAATTAATYAAACCACACAGCACCCCTTTGGCATATGGTGGTACAACTTGATATTKCAGAGGTGGGAAATTAAGGAAGAAAGGAAGGAAAGTTTAGGTGAGATTGATCTCATATAAGCAGAGTYATCCAAAAGCTGGGAATAGCAGATGTTCCCTTTGTAGGGAAGAGAAGAGAAATACTTTAAAGGTKCAATTCATCTCATCTTTTTCAAGAAGCAGTTGTAGGTGAAAGTGAACAAAATTATGAAGGTGGTTGTGTTGGGAATTGCMGAAATCTTGGAGAACTAGGGTAGTTCTGACACCTGCACTTAAAACCCTTCAAGTCTGATGAAGTAAATCCCACTTCAGGGAGGAATTCAGTTCTCTATCTGCAATGAGTGTCAGCRCTTCCCTGTTATGAAGGACATGAATTGATTGTTGGAAATAATTCCAGCGTCATCTAAACAGAGCTTTTGTTTATTTTTATTATTTAAATTTCTATATTTATCTATTAGAAAAATATTATTTTTATTGTAAAAATATTAATTATTTATTAATTATTTATTATTTCCCAGCTCTGTGGTGTTTGTTTCATGTAGCCACTAAAGCTGGTCTCCAGAAAAGGTGGGCAAACAGTGCTGTAGCCACCAGAAATATTTTGGCTGGTAAAATCTTATGTAGCTGGGTCACAGATAAAGAGTTGGTAAATGAAGTACTTTGATTTTCACTCTGAAAACTTCCAGGGTTTCTTTTCTGTAAAGTTTTTTCCATGGGGAAACAGCCCATTCTTGACTGCTATTTTTTCATGCAGTTATGTTAAATAAAAAAGGTGTGCCTAAATCAGGTTCTCTCTCATGTTTTCAGTTCTGCCAGCGAGTGAATTCATTGTGAGAGGAAGGAAGGTGAGGATGGGGGGAAAGTCAAGAAGGGATTGATGGTCCACATGGTTTGGGGCACCAAAAGGAAGGGAAGCAAAAGTGGGAATGCACTAAGGACAACCAGCCCTGAGTGCAGGGTGCAGAGTGWTGGGGGGTGCCAGGGCAGCAGGAAAAATCCTTTCTTAAATATTCTCTTTACTGCARGGCATCAGTGCTGGCTTGGGAAAGAGCTGCTCGTTGCCTGGAGWGGAGGAAGTTCCTTTCCAGGGGCAGGGAGCACCATCTAGTGACCACAGGGCTGCCCACAGGGCAGGGAACAGGGAGAGGCACGGGGACATTCCCTGCTCCTCCTCTSTGCTGGCAGGGAGGGAATTTAGAGGCACAAAAGCTTGGAAGCAGTGCTGGAGGAGAAGATGCTTTTTGTGGGATGCAAGTTGTGTCACCCCCGTGATCAGGCAGTGGTAATTATTTTAATTATGTGCCTTTATGGGCTGCTGGTGTCCACGTGGTGTTTGGATTCTGGGGAATGCAAGTGCCTGGCTCCTGGAGCTGACYTCCACATTTCCAGCCATGGGGCAGTGAGTGTGAGCCCATCCCAGAGCTGTGTCACAGACACATTATCTGAAAAATACTTTTGCTAGGATTTTTCTCCTGAGAAGCCTCGGAAACAAAATGTAAMCAATGATTATCTGCTGCTGTGGAATGCAACAGGTGCATCTTTGATTGGTCTCATGTGGATTGTTTCTACTTGATGGCCAGTCACAGTCCAGCTATCTCAGACTCTCTGGTCAGTCAAAAGATTTTATTATCATTCCATTCCTTTCTAGCCTTCTGATGAAATCCTTTCTTCTAGTCTTTAATATAATTTTCATATATGATATGATATGATATGATATGATATGATATGATATGATATGATATAATATAATATAATATAATATAATATAATATAATATAATATAATATAATATAATATAAATACAATTAATGTAATATATTTTCTTTTAATATAATATATATGATTTAATAAAATATATATATATTTTGAGATAATATATATAATTTTCTTTTAATATAATATATATCATAAAATAATAAATCAGCCTTCTGAAACATGGAATCAAGATTCTCATMTCTTCCCTCATCTGGGGACCCTGTGAACACCACCACAGAGCTGGATCCCTTTTTCCCAGGATGGAGCTTGTCCTGGTCCCTCAGACCTGGTGCTGCATCAAAGCCACTCAGGCATGGAAGGAAGAGGTCCCTGCAGCAGCCCCAAGGGCACAACATTCCCAGGGGTTCCAGGGGGTCTGGGGAGCAGAGCCCATCACCCCATAGCTGCTGGTCCTGCTGCTGGAATTCCTTCCTCTCCTGGGCACATGTTTGTTTCACTGTTAAAACCCTGATTGTGAGACCTTTCTTTGTGCTGAGGGGAGATTTTACCCCTCTGTGAGCAGATTCATTGATAATTCCATCAGAGCCCATGGAAAACTGGGAATTAAAGGGAGACAATCCAGCTGAAGGGCTTGGTAAGAGTCTGCTTGACCCTCACACACCAAACTGGGCATGGCCAAACTGATGTTGGGAGCTGCATTTTGGCAAAATGCTGATTTTTTTTGAGAGGATTGAGACCTTTACAAATGTGTCTTCATGTGCCATGAAACAGCAGTAATTTGCTTGGACTTTTAAAAACCTGCTTCCAAAAACTGCAGTGCAGATTCTATTATTGTGCTTCAGTTTTTTGATTTGTAGCCTGGTTCTGCCTAAAGGAGAGTCTCCTTTTACCTGGAAGGTTGGTGAGAGGAACAAAACTCACTTCTGTTCTGTGCTGTCTTTTCTTTTAATAGCCACATCTGCAGACACTGTATGTACCCATACCAAGCACAACAGAAAGGTGAATGGATCTCCAGTTTTCCAATTATATACCCAGAGATTTTTGTGCAGTTCAAGGGATGAAAGTCACCTTTTTACCATAGCAGAGTGTTTGTCTAATCTCTTGGTCAGCCCAGAGCAGGGTTCTTACTTTACCTCCCACACAGCAAGAAGGATTACASATCTGTTTACACAGGGAATATTGCARTGTGTTTCCTTCATATTTCRTAGAATCCTGGAATGGTTTGGATTGGAAAAGGTCTTAAAGATCTTCTGATTGCTCTCAGTTTGAAGYCATTCCCTGTGTCCTGTCACTCCATGCCTGTGTGACAAGTCACTCTTAGCTGAACCCATGTAAAATGCATTTTAGGTGTTCAGGTGAGTACATACATACTGAGCACACATATTTCTAGTACATCTTAGAAAGCATGCAACAAGCAAAACAACTTTTCTATTTGGAATTTCATCTTCTTCATTTAGGACTCAATCTGATAGCTTTTTTCTGCATGATCAAACCAAATCTTCAGGTCTGTCCAGGGCCCTGTTGGATCCTTCATCTCCAGTTTGGAAAGATCTTTTCTAAAGAGGGAACTCTTGAGTCCTAAAGGTAGAAAACACTCCAAGCAGAGTTTAATGGTGTTCAGGAAAGAGTTTAAGCACAGCTGTAACTCTAAAGCATGTGCAAGTGCCCTGCTTTGATCAGGACACTTCAGCACATGTTCAGTGTTAACACATGCTGGGGAGATTTGCTGCTCTGTAGTTCCCAGGTGCAGGCTGAAGGTAGGAGAATATTCCAGCTGAAAGGAGGCAGGACAAATTAGGGTGACAAGCTTCAGAGAGAAATTAGAGGGGAGCATTAGGTGACTTGTGTGGATTTTTTTCCCTGTTTTTATTCTGTTTGTTGACCAAGTTGTTCAAAGTCACAGACCGTTGTTTCAGACAATAACGCAGAGTTGCCTAACAAAACCAAAGCATTTTTTCTTTCTATTTAACCTTAAAAAAAATCAGAAAAGAGAAAAATTACAGGAGTGTTTGTACTCTTTTTCTTTTGCAACTGGATGATGGTGATTTGATAACCCAATATTTTCCTTGCCTCACAGTACCAAAGCTCTGCTTGCAATTGGATCGGCCTCAGCGTAAGCRCTCAGAAATCTGCCTGTGGGTATTAGTTTGAAAGTCAAATAAACTTCACTGGATTCTTTGGCACAGAACGTGTGCCAGCTTCAAATGGCAAAATCCTTACTGGGCTGTGGGCTCTGTAAAACTTATATAATAATAATAGAGCTCAGCAGTGCTCCTTATGCTTCCAAAATCCTTGTGTAAACCAAGAGGAGGTTTGTGTATATGGAGGAGGATGGAGAAAAATCTTTACTAAAAACTGCTTGTGAATGAATTTGTTAGATCCTCTCCACTGGGGAGCTGGAACTGATGCTTGCAACCTCTTGATATATTGGAGGAAAAACTAAAATATCAGGGGCTTAACTGGAGTGGAAGTCACCCAACTGAAACATTATACAATGCTTTGAAATTTCAAGAGAAAGGTTCTAATCTTTTGGCTGTCTTGCTCATTGTTTGGAGATGAAAAGGGAGGAAATCAACATCCCCATGAAATACAATTACTATAAATTGCTTTCTTTTCATACTGTTCATAATGAAAATAGGAAAGTTACCTACTCTGCAGGAGCACTGTAATTTGGTGGATGTAGACTGCAAGAGCACATTCAGCAGTGCAACACTGCATTTCTACATGAACCAACAAATGGAGAATATAAAATATTGCATAGCAATGGTGACTCCAGATTGCTCTGAAGCCCTGAAAAATAATCTTTACAGTGGAAGAATGGAGAGCTCCTTAAAGTGAACTCYAAAACCAACCTGATCTTGTGCAGGGAGTTGATCCTGAGTCCCAAAGATTGGATTCARCCATCTCGGAACTCTTTCCCACCTTAGTGATTCTGTTTGTCATTGCTTCATCCAGGGATTCCCAGCTCTGAGGTCCCCATGGGATACCTGGAAATGGGAATTTCCTGGATCTGGCAGGGCCATTCCCACCAGCAGGGGAGGGTGGATGAGCTTTTGCTCTGCCCTGCTTTGGGGGAGATGGAGCAGCACCTGCAGGACAAACCAGTGAGGGACTCYGTGCGCACCTCTGGAAAAATGCATTTCACCTTTCTTGGGTTGGGATAGGAGAGGAAAAGTGAACTGGGACTTTCTGCTGTCTTTGTGTGGAAAAACTGTGTGTTGAATGCCAGCAGTCATCACCAGCTACAGAACAACACTCCCATTTCCTTTTTTCTTTCCTAAGGTTGGGAGAAGGCGGCGTTGGGAGAGGGTGAGGTCATCTGCTTSCACTAAATAATGCTGCAATGAGCCATTCACTATTTCTTGTTCTTTTTATTGTACCAGAGTCCCTGGTCAGAGGGCAGGACCTTACTACAGCTGGAATTGTCTTCCAGACAGCCTGTCCATGGTTGGGTGTTGTCATAGGGAGCAATGAGAAATTATAAACCTGTTAGAGTAGGACCATCTTTTTTAAATTGTTTTTTTTTTAAAGATGAATGAATTGTGACTTGTTCTAATTTTTCATTCCATTTTTGTGGGTTGTATTTTCAAGCTTTTCTCTTCAAGATGAAAGCTCAGAATGTCCTGACACCAGGAATTGTATCTTTTATAAAAATGTAGAAAACTGTGAGGCTCCTAAGTGTGAAAGGGTTGTRCCAGTACTGGATCCCGAGTGGAATATCCTGGCTGGTACTGTGGAAGCACTTTACCTTTCTTACATATTTTTTTTAATGTTCAGGTCTCTTATACAAAGGCCTGGGACACGGACAGTGTTTTGTTTGCACAGCTGGGAATTCTGGGGTGCCCCATGACTGCCAAATGCTCCAAAAGGACAAATAAAAATATAACACTGAATAAAAAATGGCCATCAYGCTCTAACCAGGAAGGGACCTGCCAGTGAAACCATCTCATTTCCATTCATGGATAAAGCTGTGAATTAAGGGAAGAACATGGAAGATTTAAGACTGTTTATGGCATTCAGGCATCTGCTTTTGAAGTTTTATGTCATTTTTGTGACTTCCTCTCCTCCGTAAGAAAGAGACATCAAAAAGAAATGATTGTCCCCAACCTATATGCTTCTCCTCTAAGGAAAAAAAAGTGCTCAATCAGATAGGCTGGAGAGTGTCAATAGCTCAGGAATGCAGGAATGAGGTTAATGGACAAATATAGACATGGTGTAAGCCGGGCCAGACCTCATTAACATATTTGGAGTTACACCCATTTATACCCAGGCTGGCTTTGGCCCTGGATCAGCAATTCCCCAGTGACCAGCCTGCATCAAACCACTGCTGAATTTGGCCCATTTCATCTGACATCTGCATCCTGCCTCGAAGTGGCCTGTCACACTCACTGCACATCACATCACACCTGCCCAGGCGGCCACGGGCAATTGACTTTTTTGTTTAAAAAAAMCAMCAAAAAAACAACAARAAAATTAAAAAAAAATTCAGTCACATATCATCAAGAAAAACAACATTGTTTTAGGACTCTTATCTCTTCACTCCCAAATATCCTGTTTCTTCGAGCTGCGGTGGCCAGGACCAATAGAAACCTCTTCCTGCCATTGGCTGACTTCATTTCCCAGAGTTAGCACAATCTCATCCGCTCTAAACAACCTCATCAAAACTTCTTTCTGGTCAGAGCGAAGCAATAATTATTATTAGCAATTATTAGCGATCAATAATCTTGATCACATTATGGCAAGCACTATTAAGGTAAGGAGGGGGTACCTTTTTTTGGTTGGAATTTTTTTCTCACTGCCGTGTTCTTTGGTTTCCTTTATCAACCTAGATAAGTTAGAATTGGGCAACACCCCCACTGCCACAATAGAGGACAACAAGATTTCCTTTGTACTGCCTAGTAAATTTCCTTTTTCCTACTCCAACCATCCGCAAGGCTTAAAAACTTCAAACTCGGAAAAAAAATTGGGTTTTTTAAATTCACTGTTCAGTGGTGTGGATTGCATAGACGAAGCCCTTTTGTGAGAGCTTCTGAAATTTCTTGTAGGTATCCCTCGGACAACTTGGATGTGTTTGTGGACTGCCATGAGGGGAGAGGGTGTGCACTGGAAGGAAAAACCGGGCTCCTAAAGGGCACTAAACTTTTGGATACTTTGAAATGTTTCTCTTGCGGATGGGGACACAAATGGGAAGGAGAGGCACCAGCTCTTGTTTCTCTCTCTCATGCAGGTGTTMATTTTGTGCTTTTCTAGAAATTCTTAACCTTAAACTCGGGACCTTTCTGGATGTTATTTTAATGGTGGTGGGAAGATCTCACGGGTGTGTTCTTTTTTTATTGTTTTAATTTTTTGGACAATAAAAAATCTCCTCTTGGTGCATAATTTGATCTCGGTGCATGGTTTGTTGGCTTTGGGTTTTTTTTTTCTAAGAATGGCTTTGCTGAGTTTTTTTGGGCTGTGTCACTTAGAAAGTTGAATAAATCTGTCTGTCTGTCTAGTTTTTGTTTCTCTGGACAGCAGTTACCAATAGAGCAATAACTATGATTAATTGCAGAATGTAACGGTAATTAAGCGATTCGTGATAGTGAAACTAATTTTACATAAAGAGCACGGACAGGGAGGATCTGCTGTGTTGCTTTATCAGGTTTGGGATCAAGGTATTGTTGGATTCAGGACTGAGGTATTTGTTTTCTTCGTGGCATTGTCTATTTCTGTACTTTTCTAATTATCTCAGAGATCTAATGAGGGGCTTGGAATAGCCTGGCTGTTGGATAAGTAGGGCTGCAGTTGGATTTTTCAGTAAATTCTGCTCCAGTGTTTACATTTCAGAGATCATTTGATGCTTTTTTGTTACGGTTTTGGGAAGCTGACAGTGGTGCCCGAGGGCARTGTGATTGAAAAGTCAAATTAACCTTTTGGTTTTGTAATCACTGATGTTTTCATGGGGCTATCAATAGAGACATAGATCTGACTCTCCTCTGCACTGCTGGCCAGCATCTGTTAAATGCTAAGCAGCTCCTGAAACTGAATTCCCTTTGGTTTTGCYGTGCATTTCAGAGCATGCAGGACATGACAGGCACTTAATAAAAATCTTGAGTTTCAGGGAGTCAAGTTTTGGCTAAAAGGAGGGCTGTGTACTGAGGTTTTAATGATGGGTTTGCTTCTRTTAATCAGAATATTGATGTAAAATTTATTTTCAAAAACAATGGCACCCACGAGTTCGGATGCCGTTCGCATTTTAGTTAACTCCTATTATTTATTTCCTTTATGTTTCATATTGACTGATTTTTAACAGGCTAGAAGATTGTTAAATTATACCTTATTGTTGTTGTTTAACCTCCTCCTTACACTCTGAGAACTGTTTTATACAGCCTGGTAATGCATTGTACTCAGCAAAATGGGAAAATGTAGCATTCTCTCTCCTTGTCTGGAGTGTGAATCTTGCAGGAGGTSTCAGACAACCCAAAATGTGGAGGATTTTGCTGCCCAGGCTGCTGGGAAGGCCTTACAYGCTGTAGCAAGAATTAAAATTTTATTTATGCAAGTGCAAAATGTGAAATGACTGGAGAGAAATGACAGGTGCTTTGTATTCGAGGTGCAGGAAATGTGCTCTGACATGAGGCTGAGACGGTCCAAAGATTTTCAATTCCTCTTCTATGGGGAGTGGATAAAGAAGCCTTTTAACTGAAGGCTTTCTGAAATAAAGACATTCCCTTTGAAGGCCAGGCAGGTGTTTGTTTAGCTTTTGCTAAACTGTTACACACATATATATATTTAATCATATAAATATTGAATATAATGGCTTGTGTTGTCTGCTGGCAGTGGGTAGCCCAGCTCTCCCAGTGTGGAGAGCCTCGTCTGGGAATTCACTGACTTCTTTGGGGAAGCTGTGGAGCCACTAAATTTCAGAATTACGATGGGAATCCTTCTGAATTTGTTTACAATGGGGCAGAGACTTCTCGGAACCTGCAAAGGTGACCTTCCAGTCAGGGTGTCTGATTCATCCTTTCCCTCTCACCACCCTGCAGAYGGACCCGTGGGACACTGGGGCTCAGCAGGAACCCTGCTGGTGTCACTGGGGCTCACTGGGCTCTGGGCAGGCAAACCCTGCTGGGAGATTTTCAGTGCTGCAAGTTTTTGGGGGCTATGAGATTTTGGGGGCTGTGAGATTTTGGGGGCTATGAGTTTTTAGAAGCCATGAGATTTTGGGGGCTGTAAGTTTTTGGGGGCTGTGAGGTTTTGGGGGCTGTGAGGTTTTGGGAGCTGTGAGATTTTGGGGGCTGTGAGTGAGTTTTTGGGAGCTGGGTTTGACATCCTGAGCATGGTTTTCCCTGGGGATCACTCTCTCCTCACCCCGTGCACTTCTCCTTCTGTCCTCTGTTCCTTTTTCCCTGGGAAGGTGAAAAGGTAGGAGGTTTGTCCTGAAGAGGAGGAGGAAGAGGAGGATGAAGCAGCAGCTTTTTCACAAGCTCTGACACGGATAAATAATATTAATCCTGACTTCCCCTTGCCCAGGGCTCGGCAGGAACCCAGCTGGTTTCACTGGGGCTCACTGGGCTCTGGGCAGGCAAATCCTGCTGGGAGATTTTGGGTGCTGTGAGGTTTTGGGGGCTGTGAGATTTTGGGAGCTGTGAGTTTTTGGGTGCTGGGTTTGACATCCTGAGCGAGGTTTTCCCAGGGGATCACTCTCCCCTCACCCTGTGCCCTCCTCCTTCTGCMCCCTGTTCCTTTTTCCCTGGGAAGATGAAAAGGTGGGAGGTTTGTCCTGAAGAGGAGGAGGATGATGAGGCTGCAGCTTTTTTCCCAAGCTCTGATATGGATAAATAATATTAATCCTGATTTCCCCACTGGACCATCCTTGCCCAGGCCAGGGATGTCTCCCTTGGATGGGGAGAGGTTGGTGCAAGAAGAAGCCTCCCCAAACCAAGGACTTTGGGTTGATATTTCATATCCCAATACCTGGTGCACGCTCAGCTGATCTCTCTGTTATTTTTTTGGCATTTTGAAGGATGAAATGTGGTTTTTCAAGTGGAAAAAGTCTCCTTAGAGTGAAGGTTTCAGTGCTGACAGGTTTCCCTCTGGCTCGGGTGGTGTCTGACAGCTCTGCGGTGGCACAGCAGTGCAGAGCACTGAAGCTGAACATTATCAAATAAATGCAATTATTTAYATTTATTAGTCACACTAATTACTGTAAGTACAATTTTAGAACATATCTGAATTAGGCATCAGTCTTTTGTTTGTGTTTTGCCTTTTTTTAATAGAATGGAGCAAAAATTAGTTAAGAGTTACCTTGAGGTGTAGTAAAAATAGTTATCCTGGAGGTCATTTTGGTGTTTTTTCCCATTAAATAGAAAAATACAACTGGAATTCTAATTCCTTGTCATGTTCAAGCCTTGCTCTGTTTCTCTCTTTGTCTGCCAGTGCCATTATTCTTATTCTTAGAAAAACTMTTCAGTAAGTTGACTTTATAATGATTTATTGGTTATACTTGTGGATATTTCTTTTTTCTTTAACTTACACCTAAATATGCTCACATCCACTCTTCATTATKATTTGCTGAAGTGATGTTCACATGGAATCTGTGATTTCAGGGAGAAAAAGTCTGTGTGTTTGATAAAGGACAGGAGAATCTTTGTGGTTTCTGAGGCTTGAGGGTGTGGATGCACTGATTAAAGCAGAATATAGGAGGCAGGGTTAATTTTTTTTTGAGGAACCTTACTCTGTGCTTGTCTCTATACCATTAGTTTTTTCTCACTTTCTTTAGAAACTCCAAGTAGTCACTCAAATGCTTCTGAAAGCTGGAGACAGTTAAGAAATAAATCTGTTCTTGGCATATGGAAATGTTTAAGGCTTTGTTTAGAGGATTGCATCTGCACTGAGTCCAGCAGAGCTGACACAGTAATTTGTACTTTTGTTCCTTGCATTACAACAATTATAAAGATTATTATCTGTTTTGTTTTTTTTTTTCCCTCATCTCAGTCAGCCGCTGAKCCAATGGAATATTTAACTTGTTTAACTTTTTAATATATTTAAGTTTGTTAACTTTATCAAAGCCTGTAGATCCGTTGGCTTTGGTGATGTTGAACATTTAAACATTTAAATTTTCTGAGCACACACCTGAGTGCTCTGGTGAACCAGAGACAGCAACAGAGCCTTAAAGCACTTACCCTGATCCTCCACTCCTCAATCCAAACTTCCACCAATTTCATGACGGTTTTATCCCAATGAAGGCAGCAGAATCAGAGCTATAATTATTTCCAGGTAAAGCACTATTTCTGACTCAAATACAAATGTGCAATTTCAAGGCAGAAATGAACAGAAGTTATTTTGGGGGATTTTTGTGTTGTTTTCTTTTGCTTCTAATCAGCAGTCATTTAACTCARTTTGGCTTGTGTCTTCATATGCCAAAACCAAGTGAAATATAAGGATTTTGCTTTCTAGAATTAAGTCCCCAGGCAAGGAACAACAGCTGGAAAATGCATATGTTTGACTGTCTGAGCTTGTTGGTTTGTTTGTTTTTCCTGAACARGAACTACATTATCCCTTAACAAAATGTTTTTCAGCAAGTTCCCCGTGTTACAAAAGGCCTTTCAGAAATAATGTTCAAAGAAACAAGTGCTCTTGGAGAATGACTTGCTGGAAGATAAACACAGAAGCTGTTTTGCAAAATATCAATGCCAAAAAAAAAGATATTTATTTTCCAAGTGACGCTTTATAATTCAATAAAAATATATAATGCTGTTTACTCAGGACGAAGTAGCCTTTGTAATGCAAGTTTCTAAATCAAGCCAAGAGAATTACTGAGAAAACTGGAAAAAAAAAAAAAAGAAAAAACCAAAATTTTGTTTTGCATCACTTGTATTATGAATTTTAGCAAAATAAGGGTGATGCAGTAGAAAATGTCACGGTGCCARACCTTGTCTGGGTAACTAATTCATTGACTGCAATGTGATTTTTATCACACCAATCTTTGAAAAATTAATTTCTTTGGATAGGTAATTATACAGCCACCCTGCTGTCTTTGATATACATATATATTTTTTATTTTTTTAATATATATTTGTGTATTCCAGAAGAAATTTTTGCMTTGAAAACATCAACAAAAATAGGAAAACTTTGAAGTACTTATGTGAAAAAGGCATCAGTCCTTTCCTTAAAGAATGGATGAGTCTTTGTGGTTGGAGGGGTTGTTTTGAATTTTATAACCAAGTCCGTCTGAGACTGGAAAATGCTACGTCCCTCAATTTATTCCTGCTCTCTTAGAATGATTTATAATCCTGTAAATAATTTATAACTATGGACAGAGAGATTTTAGGAAATCTGGTGAGATTTGCCTTGCAAATATTACCTTTCTCCTTGAATTGCATCTTTAGGCACTGGGTTACCAATTTTTACTATGCACAGAGAAGGATTGGACATGTCTTTCAGGAAAGGGGTATTAGTGGTTAATAAATAAAATTCACCGTGGTTTTTAATAACTGCTGGGTATGAACCAGCAATTACCTCTTCTGGTAATTATCATTATCCAACTTGTTTCAAACTAAAATGAATGAATTGRCAATTATTCATCACAAGAATGTCATTGAACATTTAAAAGTTAAAAAAGAATGATGAGTAATAATGAAATTTTTTTTGAAGGCTGGGCTGAGGGGCTCAGAGTRGCCAAGGGAAATGGTTTTTTGGGAGTAGTGAGTGGAAGGCATGCCTGGGATGTGATGTGTTCCCCTTGCAGGGCTGTTTGTTTGTGGGGGGGAAGTGGTGTCACCAGGCTGGCGTGGCCTCGTCACCCTGAGAGAGGAGCTGACTTGCTTAGTCAAAGGTGTGTGTGCCAGCAGATGACAGGGACTGGCTTTATGCAAATACCTGCAGGAAGGGGTGGATCCTAATTTTCTGGAAGTGGCAGGACTCTTTAAAGGTACTGCCTGATTTAACAGGGTGACAGAGTGGCAGACCAAGACACGGTGCCGCAAGTGGAGAAGAACCCCCCAAGAGACTGGAAATGCTTTGTTTGACAAATCCCTCGTTGCAGCATGTTATTTCTACGTGGAAGGTTTTGCATGACTGCAGGAGTTTTTTTTTAAACTTCATTCTTCAGAGCTGAAAAACATCTTTTTTTAGACTCTCTGTTTATTACCTTGATRAACAGCAAAATGCTGCCACAGCAATTACCTTGATGATAAAGGGTCTGTAGACAGATACTTCCTGCATTCATTTCCTACCCAGATAAGCTGCCAAAATCAGGGACTACCAATACAGGAAATGCTTTCAATAGGAACTTCCTATCTCTTAATATCTAATTCACTGAAAAGATCTGAGTCCTTCTTGTTTCATATGAAGGTAATGCTCTGCCTGATGCATTTTAAATAYTCAAGCCCCAGTACAATGCATCTGTTGCTGTAATAAATTTCAAACCAATGCAGTTATCCTGGACTATGAAATATCAGTGTTTTTCTCTGCAGGGGTAGGAAAAGTGCTCCTGCATTTTATAATAATTGGGAATCAGGATGCTTCAAAATCCACTGTCATTCTGTCAGATGAAAAATAATCCTCCCTCAAACTCCTTGTTGCCTGAATCCTTTGCTCATTTCTGTACATCTCCAAGTAAAATACACATTTCAGTAGTCCATTTGAGGTGGACTTCAACAAATAGTTCAGAGAGCATGTTCTGGAGGTCTTGGATACTTATGGCCAATTTTTGCAATCCACAGTGCTCTACATATTCATCCAAAATGACTGAAACAGAAATTTTCCCTCATTGTGCTGGGAATTAAAACCACGACTAACCTGTGTGTTTGAACCTCTGCTAAGGAAAAGAGAAAAGGGCAAAGGAAATAAAGACAGAAAACCTCCATTGCGAATCGTAACTTCAGGGTAATTTGTTTCAGGCACATGAACAGCAGGATGAATGAGGATTTATGAAACCTGGAGTGAAATTGGCCAAAATGAAGTCAGCAGTATGACTTGACTGGGGCCAGGCTTTCACTCAAGTTATTCAGGAGTTCGGCCCAAAATTTCTGTGTTGTTTTGCCAGTGATTCCGCTGGAGTCGTTCCAGGTTTCTGCCACTGTGAATGAGATGGGCATTTTGGCCTTTCCCTGCAGAACTGAGAAGTCCTTTTCTGTTGTGACTTMATTTACATTCCACCTTTTCATCTGGGATGGGCAGTCCCACATTCAGTTATCTCCTCAGGTTGCTAAATTCGCGTTGTGCTCTGTACCTGGGATCTGAGAATCTGGTTGGGTTTACTGAGGCTGGGAATCTGAGGCTGGATTCACAGGCCTTTCCAGACACCATGGTGAACACATCCCTTGGACATTTCTTGGCTGTGGGACAGGAGGGCACCTGACCCAAAACCCCAGATACTACAGAGRGTTCTGCAAGCTGGAAGTTGATTATGACAAGTGGCTTTCCCAAGGCCATGGGTGAAGAAGCTTTAGGAAGTTGCCCCTTGGCTTTGGGCTCACAGGRGTGCTGGAGAAATGCACACTTTGTCCTGAAAGCAATGTTCCTCAGATGTGGTTTAGTCAACTCTTATCTGCTGACATAAAWTTTTATTATTGTTAATCTTTGGCGTACTCACAGCAGCTTTCCTCATGCGTCAGGTATTCCCTTGGAASTGCTCAGAACTGTTGCTTTTTACTAATCAGATCAGCTCACTAAAGTGGTGGCCAGAGACATTTTTGACATTATTTCCATGCAGGCATTACCTTTTAAAATATTTCCCTGCCATTTGTCATCGAGGCATCGTTACCTCTGCTGTTTTCATGGAATTCAGAATCCGATTGTTTAGTCTACGTAAAGGGGGGAAAAAGAGGGGGGTCCTGTGCCTTTAATGTTGTTTATAACGGTTGGACAGAGCTTGTCAGGTGAAGGTTAATTGCTCTCCAGTTAAAGCAGTTCTCTGCACAGATGGGTTATCAGGGCTGAACACTCGTTACAAGATTAATCTCGTTTCCGACAAGACTTCCCTTTCCTCCAACTGATTTTTGCTCAGCCATTGGACCTGTCAGCAGCCGTTAGGAGAAGGGTGGGTTACCTCTGGGATATTAATGCCTGTGAGCAGCCAAACAATGCAGAGCATGTGTCATATCGGCGGGGAACATCTTTAGGAGACAGCACATTTCAGAGCTCTTCTGAAGGTCGAGGTTCATAAACAACAGAAACAATCAGGAGTGTTTGTGTTAACCCTCCTCGTGGACACAATCTTGTAGGCTCCTTTTTCTGTGTCCCTCCTCATCTCTTTGGACTTGTTTTTTTYAGGTCCAAGGGTGTATTTTTGGTGAAAATTTTAGCCAGCAAAGCAGCCCTGGTGAGMTGTGGAACCCAAGATGCTTCTGTCTGGTCGGTTGATGGACAAGACCTTCAGTTTGTGCTTAAATGAGAGCCAGTAAACCTCTCATGGTGAGTGGTGACGACTCCCTCACCACTGGAGAATGGTGACCACTCAAAAAACCTCAAACTTTGGGAGTTCTGTCTTCGGCTCTAAGCCAAGACAGGTTTTGGATTTTTTTTTTAATCAGGTTAAAATGAAAGCGGGAGGTAAGGGAGCATGGCTTTCATTAGAATCTGTCTATGCTTAGCTATGTARCTTAGGAGCCTTGCTTGAGTCATGGTCCGTGGAGAGAAAAAGGCTGTCTGTAGGAAGACGAGGTCTTACCAACATTTTTCAGATACTCTCTGGAGTCATTTCTTTTTCTCCATAGATGAAACATTGGGAAATAGAGGCTATTAATYGATGGACCTAAGTTARGTCCATCCATTAAACCATTAAACCTGTTGAATTTTCCTCTTTTTTCCAAGCTGGAGTCATTCAGAGATGGATCCACTGGGCTGCAGAGGTATGAGATGGATGTGAAGTGTGAGGAGAAGCAGGCACAYCATGTTCTTAGCACAGTTTTGCCTTTCCAGCCAAGGCTGCAGCAGCTCTGCCAGTCCAGGCTCATCCTGAGCTTTTGCACGGACTGAGTTCAAGGAGGCTGAGGCACGAACACAAAAGTCTTGCTGGAGATTTTGGGTTTATTTCAGGAGACCTGATACAACCAAAATAACACAACTTGGCAGARGGCTCTGGCTGCCAGCTCTCTGCCACACAGCTTCAGTCAGTAAATTCTGAAACACTAAACAAATATTCAAGGCAACAAACAGGGTGGCTCTGAAGTTTCCTTCGAGTTTCCTGTCCTGGCTTGGGATCAGCTCCATCCTGTCAATGGTGCTGAGTCTCTTCATTGACTTTGTGAACTTTGAGTCGGGCTGGGCTGTCCCAGCCAAGAAATCCAGCTCTGTGGAGGGTCCTGGGCTACATGGCATTCACTGGATGAATTATTTTCAGTTTGTTTTATAAACATGCAACAAAACTAATAAATTACATAAAAGACAAGTTTTGTTTTAAAAAAATCTATCTGCAAGTTTCTGACAATTYCCTGATTTTCTTTTTTAAATTTTCTTTTAATAATCAAGTACTTTAATAACATTACTGCTGAATTCATAGGGTTTCTCATACTAGCAAGATTAAAAATGCATTTTCCTTTGATTTAGAATCTACAGGGTTTAGGGAAATTTACTTGCTCCAGTTATAAAGCTGAAATGAAAGGTAGACAGGAATGTAACCTCTGGATGTCATCCTCTTCAGCACTGTGCATGCAGAGCCAAAGCAATTCAAGAGAGTGAATTCCATTACTGGTTCTAATAAGATAAGAAAAGTGCATAGTAAATCTTTACAATGCCAACTAAATCACTGCTGCTTTATGCCAAAGGAGGCAAGTTTAGCAGAAAGATTTTTAATGGGCCAGATTGAATTATTTTTAAAAGAAGAGAGTCCCTAAGAGGTTGTTAAATCTCTGCTTAGAGCCCTGAATAAGGATGTTGTTTTTCAAGATGCTGATCGAGTTGAGAGTTCCTGCTGCCTGTGCTCAGTGAGAATTCAGATGGTTTTGAAGAGGGAAGCTTACACACAATTAGGAATTGTTATTGTGCCACTTACCTGATGTGAGAAAACTCCTCTTTGTCGATACCACCTTYCTAGAAAAAGGAAATTCAAAGTGGATTTTCCAAGGAAAGGTCTTTTTTTTAGCAAACTAATGAAATCTTTACTGTGAGGGTAGGCAGGCCCTGGTACAGGGTGCCCAGAGCAGCTGGGGCTGCCCCTGGATCCCTGGAAATGTGCAAGGCCAGGYTGGACACTGGGGCTTGGAGCAGCCTGGGACAGTGGGAGGTGTCCCTGCCATGGCAGAGGGGTGGAATGGGATGCTATTTAAGGTTCTTTCCAGTCCCAAAAACATTCCATGATTCTGAGATAATTTGGTTTTCTCATTTAGAATGGGATGCTTTAGATCCAGCCATTCAAAATGAACTATGAATTCCAAAGCTGTTTGCTGGGCACGTGGGTTGCAGATTTGACAAATGCAGCATCTTAAAAAAAAAATCATTTAAATAGATGTTGGAAATATTTTGAGCTAAAGCACAATCTGTGAAATTTCCTTTAAGTAAATTACTGRCTTTAAACTCACTCTATGTGAATTTTCTCTCTGCAATGATGCCCAGATCCTTTTCAGTCAGCACAAATGTGAAATCTTACAGAATCACAGAATCATTGAGGTTGGACAGGGCCTCCAAAACAACCAAGTGCCAGCTGTGCCCCGTGGGCACCTTGTSCCCAGCCCAGAGCCCTCAGTGCCACCTGCAGGGGACACCTGCAGGGATGGGCACTGCAGAGCTCCCTGGGCAGCCCCTGCCAAGGCCTGAGCTCCCTTTSCATGGGCAAATTGCTGCTGCTGGCCCAGCTGAGCCTGCCCTGGCCCAGCCTGAGGCCGTTCCCTCTGCTCCTGTCCCTGTGCCCTGGGAGCAGAGCCCGACCCCCCCGGCTGTGCCCTCCTGGCAGGGACTTGTGCAGAGCCACAAGGTTTCCCTTTTTTTCTGTCTTCAAATTTGCTKCTTTTTCTCCACACCTTCATCACATCCTTAATGTAACCTTTTAGGACCCAGACCGGACCAAATTCTGTTTCAATATGTTTCTYTTCCAAGCTTGGGTCTTCATAAAACTGTTTTCCTCTTTTGTAGAGTTTTTATTCGGCCTTTATCCATCTCATCTGCTTCTTGGAAGATGCAATTCTCACCAGCTTCCAGCATTTTTATTGGGAATATTGTGATATTTAGCAACTAAGGGTCACTTTCTTGAATTATGTTAACATTTGAAATCTTCAGTGTTCACAGACAAARGGCTCTACTTCTAAAAAATTTATTTTAAAAGCCAAGATACAGATGCAAACCACATTGGGTTTAAGTAATTTTTTTTTTTCCAAGGCCTGATTCAAAATTCTCTGGTCACGTTTCTGGTTTGTAAGCTGGGATTCAAATGTTTTCTTGTCATCAGGTTAAATCTTATTCTTGAAGGTGTCGAGCAATGAAGCTGGTGGTTCAGCCTCTTGGAGAAATGTGTTTGCTGTGTAGTAACTGCCAAAAGCTTAAGCTCATATTTTAAAAAAATTGAAAATATTCAAGTTTCACATCACAAAATTGGGATTATAAAATCACAAGTAAAGAAAATTAATTTCTATTTATATATTCATAAAAATGTTTTCTCCAAATATTGCAATTTAGGGAGCTTTAAGGCTTTTACTACACCAGAGAGGATCAATTAAAGATGCTCAAGGTTGCTTGAGAAAGGTCAGCATTAAGTSAGGTGTCTGTGAGCCCCAAGGCATTGTTTTCTTTTTTTTTCCCCTCCTAATTCTCTGTTTCTTCCCTTAGTGAARAGAAGAGAAATTCAGAAAGTTGAATAAGCTGAGTTAAAATGTTGCAAAAAGTTTTATRTTAAAATCTCAAGGTAGAGGTAGAAAGCAGTGGGATGTGATATTGAAATTATGGTGACAGGAAAAAAATGTTAAATTTTCTGTCAGTAAAAATATTCAGAATTCACAATGACATGACATTAAAAATAATCGAATTTCAGGGAAAAACATATATATTGCTCATCTTTTCTGTTTTCTAATTCACTAATATTTCACTGAAAATGAAAACCAGCAGTCTTTTTAGCTGACTCCAGAATTTAGGTTCAGAGGAACCTAAGGTTCAGTAAGATCATGAAAGTTGGCAGCCACCATTGTTAAAAAGGAAGCTTGATAAGTCCTCAGAATTAACTCTTTTGAAATCCTAGTTAAATAGGATTGAGCTGATGCTGAAAATGAAATTTCTAAGCTTGATAAGGACACTAAAGCTGGACTCTCAGAAGGAGGAATTTTATTTAAATTTTATTTTAAATAATTTTCCCACTATTCCATGAACAACTGAGGCAATAATTATCAGTGCCAGTCAGTGCTGCTAAAAAAACCAAACCAAAATGAAAGGTGGGAGAACAAAATCTGTTGAGGAAGTTCTTTGAGTCATGAAGTGTCCTAAGGAGGACAAAGTTTTCCATTTTTTTTGAAGATGTCAGCTTTGTATTGGAGAGACACTGTCAGACAAGAAAAGCGAAGTCATTATACTGTGAATTTTCATGGYAGTGAGTATAAATTGTCATCTCCAGTGTTCCAGAGACCATTTACRGTCACCAGCCTTGTTTAAATGAATGAGAAGGTGGCCAAGAAAAGGAGAACAGAGGCCCAAACTTCCAAAAAACAGTCTGGATTTGCAAACAGAGAAGTGCTATGAAAAATATTGCCTCAGTTAGTTCTGGCTTTCCCAGATTCCAAGTCCCATTCCCAGATTCCCTGGCTGGCTGTTGTGTTCCACACCTTCCCCCTGCTCCAGCCGCCTCTGGCATCACAGGCTTCAGCCTGGTGTTCATCTTCCATGGTCTATCCTTCACCAGATTTCTTCAGTCTCATTTTGCACTACTTCATCTCTTCCTCTGTGTTCTTTTTCACTCAGATTGCAATTACTTTGATTGCTTCATTTAATCCTCAGTTGCCCTCAGCTTCTAAACACACGTTTCTGAAGGACAGGGATGGTTTTACACTGTTTGTCTCTCTTGGGAGGGACTTTTCACAAGGGATGCAGGGACAGCACCCAGGGAATGGCTCCCAGTGCCAGAGGGCAGGGCTGGATGGGATCTGGGCAATGAGGAATTGTTCCCTGGCAGGGTGGGCAGGGGCTGGGATGGAATTCCATCCCTGGATCCCTGGCAGCGCCCAAGGCCAGGTTGGACACTGGGGCTGGGAGCAGCTGGGACAGTGGGAGGTGTCCCTGCCATGGCAGGGGTGGAATTAGATGATCTTTAAGCTCCCTTCCAACCTAAACCATTCCATAATTCTGTGATCTTCACCCAACATCTGACATCCCTTTCCAGCAGAAACRCAGTTCACCCAACTTGTCAAATCCGGGTCTTCTTGAAATGTTTCTAACAGTGCTTTGCTCATGTGGGAAAATCTTTCCCTCTGAATAATGAAAATAAGGGGGGAAACAGTCCCAAATGTATCATCAGCAGCCTCTTGTTTATTCCTGATGTTGCTGGATGGATGGGACATTTTGGCTTTTTTAATTCCATGTGATKGGTGCTGGCTCTGGCAGAGGACTGGGAGAGAGAATTTTCAGTTGCATCCACAGATCCTCACTGTGAAGTAAAAAAACCACTCTGTATTTWAAGAAACAGCTGGTTTATTTTCATGTCTTCATCGGAGACACTTTAATTGTGATTTTCAGAGCTTTTCTATTTCCCAAAGAATTTTCATTAATAGCCTTTAAGAGCTTTTCATCTGACTTGAAATGGGACATTATTCTGCTCAGATGCTAAAATTGCATGTGCTACCACCAAGCTCAGTTAATGCTGAAGTTGTTCTAGTGCTCTGAAAAGTATCTATTAATTAGATGCTCTTAGCTCTTATTTGSAAATAGTTCTATTTATGGCTCATATAAAAGATAAATTTGGAATGCAGATTTTTTAGCTACCGAGTTTTAAAATGAGCAGCGTGGTTTTTGTTGCAAGGAAAGATAATTTCACTGACRCTTCAAAAATTCTGTAAAACTTAGAAAAATACCCTGAGAGATGTTCCTAGAAATACAGCATCAGGAACTCTGGACTTTGATATAAATTAKAACTAATTTTTCAAATAAATGACTTTAAAATATTCTTTGTGCATGTCTTTGTAGTGGTTTTTTTGTTATATGTTGGTGCAGTCACCAATATAGTTTTTAATGTACTCAGCATAGAAAACCTATCTGTAGAAAAAGTAGAATACGAGGAGATGTGGCAGGAATTTTAAATGTTTCTAGAAAATGTTTTCTCCACAGTTGTGTCTGAAGCCTGAAGCTTCAGAGGGTCATAAACAGCTTTAAAACACGCGTGGTCAGTGATGAAATACTCCACATGAGGAAACAAAAAAATTTACTGAAGCTTTAGATCTGTTTTCCATATTCTTACAAAAGAATTGGTTTCTAAAGATCTGTTTTAGATTTAAGTCTCACTGGAAGTATCTTTAAGAAAGCTTTTATATACTTAAAAGGTGTTCTGAAGAATCAGAGTTCCCCTGATTGCACCAGTGAAGTGTTTCTGTTAACTCTGATGGAGCAAAATGAATTTGCTAATTGTTTAGGTAAAATTRGTGTGTGAAATCCTCAACAAGCTGTGTTTGGCTGGCTGAAAAATTATGGTCTTGAGAAATGGATGCTTTGAACAGATGCTCAGTTCAGACATGGATACCAACATGAAAGATGGAGAAGGGACTCTGATAAGGCCTGGAGGGACAGGACAAGGGGGAATGGCTTCAAACTGCCAGAGGGCAGGGATGGATGGGATTTTGGGAATTAGGAATTGTTCCCAGAGTAACTGRGGCTGCCCCTGGATCCCTGGCAGTGCCCAAGGCCAGGCTGRACAYTGGGGCTTGGAGCAGCCTGGSACAGTGGAARGTTTCCCTGCCCAGTGCAGGAAGTTGGAATGAGATGAACTTTAAGGTCCTTTTYAACCCAAACCATTCTGGGATTCTGTGATACCCAAGGCTGGACACCTCCATGTGCATCATAATTAACTCCTTGCCTTGCCAGTGTATCAATCACACCCAATTACAGAAGCCTCATTACCTGCATTGTGTTCCAGGCAAGCTGAATGATGTATTAATAAAATAATAAGTCTTTTCACGCTCAAAGTCCAATCTTCAAGCTGCCAAGCTCTCAGAGGGAAAATAAAACACAAAAAGCCCCCCTTCCTGCTGTCATGTCAAGAGAGCACAGGGTGCCCAGAGCCCCTGTGGCTGCCACATCCCTGGAAGTGTCCAAGGCCAGGCTGGACAGGGCTTGGAGCAGCCTGGGACTGTGGAAGGTGTCCCTCCCACATCAGGGGTTGGAATTAGAAGTTCTTTAAGATCCCTTCCAACCTGAAACTTTGCTTTTCCTCCCCCTTTTACCAGGCTTTTCTCTTTACCTTCATTCCACGTCTTGCCTGTCATGTGTAGTAGCCTTTCATTATTTATTATTTTCTGCTCATTCAAATTGAGAAAATAACCTCTGGCACAGCTGTGACAGTCACACTGSTCACACTTTAACTTCTGCTTTGTATCTATTTCCCTTAGTTGTGTCTCCTCTGTGTTAGCTGTAAGCATTTTCTGACAAGGTCTGTCTAATCCTTTGCCCTATTTCTGTGCCCAAGACAGCAAAATCCATTMATTTCTTGCATTTAGCACTGCGTAAAATTCATGGTTAGTAGATACTTTTGAGGCACTGGACGTGTCYTTTTTGCTGCAGAATTACAGCAAGTTTAAGTAAAAGGGCACAGTAGGAAGTGAGCACATTGTGACATGAGTGTTGCCCCACATCTCCCTCTCTGCAGAGTGCACCTTTCATGGCCATGCCAGGTCCCTCTGACAAATGGTTGTGTTTGGGTTTTCACTGCACTGACTGCAACATCTGTGGGTTTGCATCTTTTGTCAACAGAAGAAAAGAAAGGAACTACATTTTTCTCTTTCGTTACAGAGGATGTGTCTCTCTACTCAAAGATTTCAAAGCTGGTCAGATTCTTGATTTCATGGATCCATAGAATAGTTTGGGATGGAAGGAACCTTAATAATCACCCAGTTTCAGTTCTCTGTCATGGCAGGGACACCTTCCACTGTCCCAGGCTGCTCCAGCCCCAGTGTCCAACCTGGCCCTGGGCACTGCCAGGGATCCAGGGGCAGCCCCAGCTGCTCTGGGCACCCTTCCAGGAAGCAATTCCTTCCCAATCTAACGTAACTTTACCCTCTTTCAGTTTGAAGCCATTCCCCCTTTTTCTGTCACTACATATCTTCATCTTCCAGCTCTCCTGGAGCCCCTTCAGGCRCTGGAAGGGGCTCTCMSCTCTCCCTGGAGCCTTCTCCTCTCCAGCTGAACACCCCCAGCTCTCCCAGCCTGGCTCCAGAGCAGAGGGGCTCCAGCCCTGGGATCAACTCCATGACTTCTTCTGGGCTCTCTGCAGCAGCTCCAGCTCCTCCCTGKGCTGGGCCCAGGGCTGGGGCAGCTCTGCAGGTGGGGAATCACCTGAGCAGGGCACAGGGACAGAATTCCCCCTTTCCTGCTGACCAGGCTGGGGGATCAGCCCAAGCCACAGTTTGGGGAAGATCATTCCAATTGTGTTGATTCTACAGTAGGTTTTTTTTTCTTATTCAATAATCCTCATGGCCAGAAAGGCTGAAATGATTTGTTCTTTCTTTGCTTTTATTCCTTCAAATACAGAAACGAGACTTTAAAATGTCGTGGTAACATTTATCATTTTCTTTTATCCCACGTGTCTCAAGGAATGGTTTACATTCCTGTGGAAGCTCAGCCCATAGGTTTTCTTGCTCCTCTGAATATCAGGAGCATTGGAGATTGCTCAGGTCAGCCAGGAACTAAATGAACAAGCTCATCTGGTTTTCCCTTCTTACCCAACAACATCTATCATTTCTCTTTATTTAGTCCATGCTTTCATTTTATTAGATTGCAGAGAAGCATAAATGGTGTCTGTTTACATTCCTTACTGATTCAGCTTGAAATGCTGACCAAGTATGGCTGGAGGACTCTATAAAAGAATGGGGTAGTTTCTGTCTCTCAGACATGTAAAGGTGTTCCTGGAAGCTCCAGGCCCAGAGTGCAAATCAGTTAAGCCTCCTCGACGATTTTGAAACCTCAAATCCTTTGAAATAGTTGGCAACCTGCCTGTTGCATATTTACAGTTGCACAACTCACAACTCTTCCCCTCTGTGACTTCGAAAAGTTCCTCCTTCCTTTTTTTCTCTAGGTCCCTTGGCAGCATCGCAGCAGCTCCTCTGCCTCCCTCCAGCTCTTCCCCCAGCCCTCCTCCCCTTTATCTCTCTCTCTCTCCTTAGTGTGGCACATTGTTCTGGGGAAATGGCTTGTTTGGAGTTCACACTTTGTTTTCCTGCTGTTTTTCTGGGAAGCTGGATGTGGCACGAAAGATATGGGAACAGCTTGTAGGAAATGGGTTTGTTTGGGGAAACAATAAAAGAGAAACAGTCTGCATACCTCTCCACCTCTCCTTGATTGTGGAAGGCCTGGATTACAGTGTGTAAAGACATTTTAGGTGTCATTTTTCAATACAGCCCAAAGAAAAGCAAATAAAAATATATTTTTTTTGCRTATCTTAAGCTTTGCATCCACCCAGCTGCATTTCTTGTAGCAATGTGTATTAAACACTTGTTAGTGAGATGTGAGGAAAAACCACCTTAAAAAAACATCTTAAAGGTTTCTATTGCTGTGGTCAATGCAGATCTCCCAGTTCTGGACAGGAGATTCTCTTCGTTTGCATTGATGTTCTCAGTTCACTTTTTCATCAATGGCAGCAGCTGATCTTTTTTGCCTTTCTGGAGGTGATATTGATGCTGTTGCAAAAAGCAGTCAGTGTCAGAGCTGCAGGGTCTGGATTTTGACTGATAACTTTGGTAATCACTAGTTTGGAAGAAATATTGCCRCAGGGAAAAGCTGCAGGATTTTTCTTGCCACCACATCAAAGATATTGCCAYGTGCATTTTCCTTTTCTTCTTCAGGTGTAAAATTAAAAATGGGCCACAACCTGTTTCTGCTGCATATGAGATTCAGCAGAGAGCCACAAGCTCCTACAATCATAAAATGATTTGAGTTGGAAGATAAAGGTTAAATTTGTGAGGCAGATCTCTAAAAAAAAAAAAAAAGAAACAGTTGAAAGTTTTCTGAAGTAATTGTTTGTATTTTGTGATTTTGAAGATTTTACTTAGAAAGGCATTGCTTAAAAAAAGTAATAAGAGCTTGGTTTAAAAGCAAAAACACAGGTGTAAATGGGATTAGGTTTTTTAATACTGTCGTGTCACAAACAATTTGTTTTGTGTGTGTGTGTGTGTGAGAGTTTCTTTTTGGGATGGCTCTGTTTTGATTTATTTGGGGACAAACAAAGAATGTTCACTTTGTCTGCCATAGGTATGAAACAACATTTTCTTCTGATTCATTGGTTTGGCTGCTTCTCTRCATGCAATATATCAGAAACAATATCAGTCTCTTGGAATGATTTTAGCTAATGTTTGAGCTAAAACAACAATATCCTTACTTTATACTGGTTCAGCAGAGTAAATTAAATATCCGTGTAGAAGAGCAGGCACTTAACTTTATTGCTGTTTCACTAAACCCTCTCCTGTGCTTGCACCCAAAGAAATGGCTTAATGCTGTGACATTCAACCCTTTCTTAATTTCATTAGTCATGTTTTGTGGCAGATGACTAAAATAATGTGTGCAGAAGTATGAATCAAGATATTCATTATAAACAATTATAGGAAGGTATGCTGGGCTATACGCTGCAAAGGTTATCGTGACAGGAAGTCATATTTTGCATACACAGTGGGCATGTTTGGAAAGTTCATTCTGAATTTAGAAGGATTACCCATCTGAGCAATATTCCATATGCTCCTGAAATGGAGAATACCATGAGAGGCCTGCAGTACTACGTATGTAATTATCCAGTGTATACATGGGAGCTCCAGACTAAAAGGTGTCTGAGGAAAAGGAAGGGAGAAAAATACAAACAAAAGATTTTCTGCTCCAATGCTGTGCAAAAGCAGAGAGCACTGTTAACAGAGTAAATTTTTAAAAAGTAATATAAATTTTGGTTTAATTCCAGTTGTCTAATGTGGAGAAGTCAGTAAAATATAGAGAATTATGAAATCATGGAATGGTTTGGGTTGAAAGGGACCTTAAAAATCACCTTTTTCCCACCCTCTGCCGTGGTCAGGGACACCTTCCACTGTCCCAGGCTGCTCCAGCCCCAGTGTCCCGCCTGGCCTTGGGCACTGCCAGGGATCCAGGGGCAGCCACAGCTGCTCTGGGAAACTCTACCAAGGCCTCCCCACCCTCCCAGGGAAGAATTACATCAAGGCAAAATACACTTGGAAGTGAATAAAAACACCCATAGAAAAAAAAGATGGCTTAAACAGCATTTGTAGAAGCTTTCAAGCAAGGAGATTCACAAGAGTTGAATGTGGTCAGAGCTCTCTAAATAGCAAAGTGAAAGTTTTAAACACMTGTGAAGGTGAACACAGGGTTTAGTTGAGGTGTTGGGACTGGCTKGGACTYGATCTTTAAGGTATCTTCCAACSCAGTGATTYTGTGAATTCTGTGAATTTTGTGAATTCTGTGAACCATCTGAGATTCACCATCATCTTGCTCACCCACCCAGCAGACCCCCTTTTGTTTTCCTGTGACTTCCTTGGGGTGGGGGATGTTTGAAGCTGAGACTGCCCTGTCGGGGCAGCTTTTGCAGCAGGAAGATGAGTGACCCCCTGGTGACACAGCCACGCTCACCCTCGCGTGTGCACGTGCACAAACACCACGCACAGACCCTGCAGGGAAGTGATGGGTCACCAGGAGCTCAGCTCGTGGCCTCCATCCAAGTGTTATTTCCCTCATGCTCTCAGGCATTCCTAAAAAACGAGGCTTCTCTGGAAAGGAAACTCCTTTGGATGCATTTTTTTTTCTGGTTTCCTCAGTGCAGTGACTGTAAAGATGTCTTCATTCCTTCCCATACATTTTTAATCACTTTGCTGTTGAGCTTGTCCTTGGTATGTGCTATGCTTTAAGGAAATGTGTTTTAATGCCTGAGTTATTTTTACTTTAAAATTTCCTTAGAGATTGAGGGTGGGATCCTCTAAAAATGTTCATGTGTACATATACTTAAGAGTGTATATAAATAAATAAATAAATAAACAAACATATACAGATACGTATATGTGTATCCATATGTAATATATATCTTACATATGTATATATTACGTATATACGTATATATAACATATATCTTACACATATATACATATATATATAATGTATGTATATACATACATATATATGTGTGTGATATATTTATTTATTTATTTATTACATGTATAAAATAGGACTGTGTAATTATACATAAAATATATCTATGGTGGGTCGACCCACCACAGTGAACAAATATTAAATGTAGCAGAACAAATTATAAATGTAATGTACAACCTCATAATTTTCCTTAGATAGTAGAGAAGAGAGTTTCAAATGTTACCATAACACTGGGCAGGTCTTTTGAATAAGGCTAAAAATCRTGTTAAAATTTTTCTTAGTAAAGTTTCCAAACTTTATTGAGGGGTTGTGTACAAGGAAAAGCTTTAATTCTGGACAGAGAATATCTCTGATTAACAGACAGTAATTCTTGAAGTAATTCTCCAGCTGAACTGCTGGGGCTGGCCTAGATGCAAAGGATTTTAAGAGAAATAAAACACGGATAAGACTGATGATCTAGAATGGGATCAGTGCCTTGGTTTGGGCACTGGTTGGTCTCAAGACTCTCTCCCAAGGTTCTTTCCCAATATTTTGATCTGTTAGCTCCTAGCAGGTGTGCAGCCTCAGTTCCCTTCCTGTTGGGCTCTGAGCCACTTTACAAACCTGCAATCAGMTTTGCAAAACAAATTTTTGCTGGAAAGGTTGCTGAAAAAACATTCAAGATGTTTGTATTTTTTAACAAAGTAGAATATTGGCTGCTCCTTCAGATTGATATCTGAAAAGCAAAGTAGCAGCAACAGGCTAGCCCTGGGCTGAGATGGAAATTAAAGAGTTCTAYATCCAAGTTTTCCCAGTTTTCTAGGCATTTTGCAGGCCTAGAAATTAACAGCCAAGAATGAAGGAGCAAAAAACTTTYAGCTTTCAAAGTTTATAATTGACAATACTCTCAAGATGAAAAGGAAGAAAAGTCTATTGTATTGACTGGAAAAAAAGTCATTCAAACTTCACTGCTCGAGCTCTTTCCATGGATGGAAGTGCTAAAATAAGCATACAAAGCTCCACTTTCTTTAAAAATGCAATATATTGTATGMAATATACAATCTGCAGGATATATTTGTATTGTTTCCAGCCCTGGTGCTTTAAGGTTGACATAATCATTCAGGAATACTTATTCTGATCGTTGTGCTGCTGCAACCCTGCACCCTCTTCGTTCAGCTCATGGTGCAGCTGATAAAACCTGGTGCTGCCTCAGTGTTTTAAATAATTTTCCAGCACTTTCCTTGTGCAGGAGGAGATTTTTGATGTCCACTTTCACTCAGGAGCCTGCTGCATTTCTCTGGCCATTGTGAATGGGCAGAGCTGCTTCCAAGCAGCTTGAAGCCCACTCAGGTGCAAGGTGRAAGTTTTCATCTCTGTGCCATCTGTAAAAGAGTTTCCTACTTCCATGTATTAAATCTTGGCTTGGTGATAAACTATTTAATTGCACTTCGCTGATAGAGGAAAACTCTAGGTGAAATAATTGATTGTGAAATGAAAACTCTTTAAATCAGGTGCTCGTGCCTGCTCTGGAAAGGCCTCTACTCAGTGTGATAATTTTAATGTGTGAAATGCAGCACACAGCTTGGCATGAGGGAGWTGTGTTTTCTAGGACTGATTTTTARTATTTTTGATCAAAGTTTCACCATCTGCAATRATGAAATGGTGATTTTTTATTTTCTGAAGCCCCTGCAGACGTGGAGTTGAACGGCTCATGCTGCAAATATTACCTTATGGTTTGCTGACATTTCAGGAATGACAGTTTATTAGAAATTGTGATAAAGCACCAGGGTCTGCATTTGAATTTATATTATTTCAGAATTTGTTCATTAAGACACAAAATATTGAGCCTTTGGGCTTAGCCACGAGGCCTCTGTCCACGTTAGCGCTGAAGTCAGAGTTACGCAAAGAGGGCTGCAGGATCAGGCCTCAAACATCTGCTGCCGTTTCCCAGAAATTAATCCAGCCTGCAATTCCATCMCATCACTTTGATGGATGCTTGATTATTCCTATTTTCAAGTGGGCCTCCAAACATCCTTGTATTTTTCTCAGCAAGAGGTGAGGAGAGCTGATAAGTGGCAGCACCGGGCCTGTGTTTGGATTAACACGGAGTCTCCAAGTGCTCCCTGAAAGGAGCTGGAGGAAGTTGGCTGAGCTGGCAATCAGATTCTCATGGGTGGAGGTGAGGACAACATCTGTCTTTCCTATCTTGTACTTTCCAAGGCTTTTTGTTGTTCCTGAACTCTCCTCATGAATATAATATGTGGGKTTTTTTTGTCTGATCTAATGAATCCAAGACTCGGAGATTTAGAAGGAAAACATATTCCAGATGTGCCTTGCAATTCCTGACTCAGGTGACTGCATTTTAAGCAGTAACCTTTTCCAGTATGTTCCCCACACCATATTGAATATCCTCCTTCTGCAAACGGTCAGGGGAGGCTTGTACAAGCATCATGATTAATAAGCTACAGCAAGGCTAAAACATCAATCATTTGCCTTTTGTTTCACCCGATTGCTGCTGGATGCAATGAATCCAAGGCTCAAAGGCTTGGCTTTGGAGCAGGGCTGCAAGTTTWGGCTCTTGAAGCAGTTCAACCCCAGCTTGTTTCCTCGTGCAGTGGTGCCTGCTGCAGACGTGAGCAGAGTCTCACACTGGAAGGATTCCCACTGCTCGGGGAGGTTCTGGTGTCCAGCCTCCCTGTGCTCTCTGCTCCAGCCTGGAAATSACATTCCTCTTTGAAATTAGGTTTTCATTCCAGATGAGCAGCTTCCTAGAGCATCAGAAGATGCAGTTTGAGGGGGGATAGGGTAGGAGAGCAGCAAGCAAAGAAGAGTGACTTGCTCAAATCTTGTGCCCTGTGTACTCTCCTCCACGCTCTCACCTGTCCTTTCTTTCAGTAACAGCTGTAATTCAATTTACAAACCTTCAACAACCAATGTTACCAGGTATACAAGGGACACCAAGAGCACTAGAGCATGGAAACACTTAAAGAGCTAACTGCACAGCCTTGATGAGAACAATCTTCCCCCAGAAAATGCAGGTCCTCTCCAAATGTGACTGTTTATTAGAAAGTTCCAACATCTGCAAAACACACGCTGCTGTGTTACAATTAATCCTCATAATAAACAGTTTGGTGAAAGTTTTTGTATAACAGCTTTTGGTCTAATTTAGAATGAAAATAAGTTGCAGTATGTCAGAATTCTTTTTAGAACAGAGAGRTTTTTTTCTGCCCAACTGTAGACATCTGAGAAATGATAAGAAACAGCCCATGTCTGAATGGATTGTGGCTGTGGGGAGGTCAAAGCTTGTGCTTACCTATGTATTATCATGAAACCAGATTAGAAAAGTAAAATGTGTTTACATTGATGAGGAGAAATATTATAAAACTGGTGTTGAAAAATAGATTGTATAAATGCAGTGCATCTGGCAAAGTTAATTAAAAGTTCTTTATTGCRGTGTTGTTGTAAGCCAAGGGTAACAGGTCCTTTTGGGAGTCTGGGAATGCTGTCTGAAGAAGCAAAAAGTGCATTTTATTTCTCTAGCATCTCAGTGTACAGTGAGGGGTTTTGCTGTTTTTGTGTGCCCACCTGGGTGCAGTTCTTGCCCAACCCYATCCAACCTGGCCTTGGACACTTCCAGGGATGGGAAATCCACAATTTATCTGGGCAGCCTGTCCCAGGACCTCRCCACCTTCACAGCCAAGGATTTATTCCTAAAATATAATATACACCTGCCCCCCTGCAGTTTAAAACCATTGCTCATGAAAAAAAAACAAACAAACAAACAGGTCACAGTTTAAAACCCGTTCTAATGCCTGGGTTAGAGTGGCCTCCAAAGAGCTTTAAAATCCTGCTGCTGTGTTTATTCCCCAATATCCCTCATCCCAAGCAAATTCTGCTGCACAACCCCACACCTTATTGTCTTGTGTAGCCATTTCTTAAGTTTGACCAAACTTTAGAGAAAAAAAAAAGTCTTTGTCCTTAGTTCCTGACATTGCATTTAAAGGAGGGGGCAGCTTGCATGTGCTTCTCATGATGGGAACTACTTCAATCACATTTCCTGTAACTTCATGTTTCTAGGCCAAGTAATCTTGCATTTGATTAAGTAAACACCTTTGTCCTAATGACTTTATGCCTACTTTTAAGGCGTTGCTGTACCTATTGTTCTACAGATTTGTCAGTCTGTTATTCTTTTTCTTTTTTTAAACTTATCAGTGAAGTGTAAGTCAAAACCAAATAGAGAAATCATTTTGTTCTTTTATCATTAGTACAGAAAGTCCAAGGGAGAAGCCAGGTTTGGCATAGTGCAAGCAATTAAAATATAAAAAGAATATAATGAAGAAATATGGGTTTGTTTAGGTTTTGTGGTTGCTTTTTTATTTTTCTGTAATGTCGTGAGAGGAAATACGTGTAGAAAGGAAGATGAAATAAAGAATATTCATGTTCAGTATTGACCTCAAATACCAACAGCTCTGATTCACAGATTTGCATKAAAGACCCTTCCCACCTTCTCCTTTAAGCTCCACATATTCTTTTCTTCATATCCCTTTACTCCAGACATTAATTATTAAAAATTAAAGCCTTCATTTCTGAAATGTCATGAGAATRTGTTACATCATGTGAAATTCAGGAAGATGACCCATTCACTGCTGAAATTATTGTCAAAAAGTTACAAACCTTTGCAAGATTGAAAGAAGCCTGTAATGCATCTATTTTGTAATAATTATTAATGTTTACATTTCTTAATTCCACTTATGGCTTGATGTTGCCAAGCTGCTCCAGAGACAGCATTAATATGGATGAGAAAAAGAGATTAACATGTAAATGAGTAATGAAAAGCATTTACTAGGAATAGAACTGGCATCCATATGTAATAAAACCTTGCCAAACATTGTCAGCATTAATAGCTTTGTTTACATTTCTACGTGGCCAGACCATGCCACTATTTTTTTCAGGATGGTGAGTTCTGACAATTTTTCTATTAGATTTGGTCCAGGAGCTTGCATTTGCAGTTATAACACAAAACAGATTTTGAAGTCCCTGTATTTAGGAAAGAAATAACCCACACTGCTTTCTGTCAGCTGTTCCAGGACAGCAGCTTGCTGCTGGAGCCTTCCTTTCACAGCTCACACTTTGGGGACACCAAGCCATGCCCATTATCAGAAATTCCTGTAGAGCTGAGAAATGCTTCCTATTGCTGGGCTGCTTTTCTCCAGGATGAGATTCAGGGGTGGTTCTGACAGGTTGGGTTCAGGTTGTTCAGCGTCCCTGGGTCTTGCAGGGTCAGTGGATTCAGAAAAGCCTGGGCCACAAATCCTCACCTTTTAAGTGGTTTAATTTGATCCCARGGCTGGAACCCCTCTGGAGCCAGGCTGGGAGAGCTGGGGGTGCTCACCTGGAGAGGAGGAGATCCAGGGAGAGCTCAGAGCCCCTTACAGGATCTAAAGGAGAGCTGGAGAGGGACTGGGGACAAGGGATGGAGGGACAGGACACAGGGAATGGCTCCCAGTGCCAGAGGGCAGGGCTGGATGGGATCTTGGCAATGAGGAATTGTTCCCTGGCAGGGTGGGCAGGGGCTGGGATGGAATTCCATCCCTGCATCCCTGGCAGTGCCCAAGGCCAGGCTGGACACTGGGGCTGGAGCAGCCTGGGACAGTGGGAGGTGTCCTAGAGAGGTGGAATGAAGTGATCTTTTAGTTCCCTTCCTACCCAAACCATTCTTTGATTCTCTGATTTAAGATCGCTGAGAGGAAGAAGAGGCTGAAGAAGGCCTGAGGCTGATTCCAGCATGGGCCATGTCCTTTAGTTGTGCTGATTCCTCATGTCTTGCACAGGCTTTGATGGCCAGTGCAGCTTTTGTCACCCAGGGAGGGGAGATCCCTGTCCTGCTGTCCTTCCAGACAGGCCACCAAGACCAGGGAGGGTGAATGGCAGAGGGTGTTGTGGAGCACACATTAATGAGCCTCCACACAGGGCCTGACCCACAGCACACAAAGCTGGCAGGAGCCCAGTGGTTCCTGCAGAGCCTTCCCAGACCTGGCAGTGAGCACCAGCTGATAACCAGCAGGATGGATACAGATGAGTGCTATTAAACCACAGCTAAACTCAGGCTCAGCTTGCTTTCTCCAGGAATTTTCCTCTCAAATGTGAAGTTTAAATCTGTCTCTTGGGTTCATTTTTGTTTTTCTTGTTTTGTGTCCGTAGTTGTAGATATTCACACAGCCCTAGGTAATTTGGTTTGYATTTCCAGCATTTACCGTGCTCATCAGGAAGTTTAAATGTTTGCATTTTCCCTCTTCAGGCAACATAATGGACACCCATAGCACAAGCAGTGTTTGTTGTCATTAGTAATGCCAATAAATAGAAACCCCTTTTTTTCTTGTTGTTCTTTATATTTATACTTACCCTAAATATCCATAAATTAACTTACATTAGGTGAAGTCATTTTTAATAGGAACCAGAAAAATTTGCTTTGTGTCACTTTTGTGGAGGAGGATGAGAAATAAATCTATTATATGGTGTTTGGTGACTGTTTAGAAAAGGTCCATGAGTAAATAGTTATAGTAATAAATATAATGCTCTAACAGTAGTGTACTCTTTATACTCTTTACAGTAGTAAATACAATACTATTTACAATAGTAAATAGAGTTAAATAATGTTTTATTTGCAGTCTGTATCAGCCTTCTCCTGTATAATTCACACTTCAGTGTATTTGCTGGAGCTATCTCTTTCAAAATGAACATTTTGTTTTGTGTTTTTCGTCTCATGGGTTGGGGCAGAAAAGAGGGAACTGTGTGTTCAGTAGTGTCAGGCATGGGATGCACTGTGATCATYTGGTGAGATTGTGTTTGTGCTCACATGTATATATTTAATTTTGGGGGGTTATTTCATGAAAAAATCTTGTGGACTGCTGAGAAAGAACTCTTTCTTTTCCTTCCAGTGTAACATCTTCTTTCTTCAGCTCTTGTTATGTGATCCCTGCTACTTTATTATTCGAGCACGTCAAGTTCCCTGAGGTTTCTCAGTGGAGCCAGGGAYGAATCCTTGGGGAGCAAAGGACCAGTGGCCATCTCCCCCCACACCTCCTTGATCTGCAGGTTTTCTCAGAAAAGGCTCTTTAGAAAAGCTCCAGACCACCAACAGCAAAGATTTCTGGCATGACAGAAAGGGGAGGTGTTATCCTGGCATCCTTTTTGTCTCACAGAACCAAGGAGGCAGAGGCAGCTGGTTGTGTTTTGGTGGGAGAGAAGGAAGGATGGTAACTGAGAAGTCACTGGTGGCAGCCTAGTGGTGATCTTTGCACWCAGATGACATCTGAAAATCAGCAGGAAAAGGTGCAGATCACTGCCTGAACTCTGTGTTRGTGTTAGCAATTCACTCAGGAGTCTCAGGGAGCTTGAAGGGCCTGAGGTTCCACTCCCCAAAGCCTGGGATTAAGGGGTGATCTCAGTTTTCACAGGCAGTAAGAGGCTGGAAGTGATGTCCTCACCTTTGCAACTGCAGAGCAAACTATGAATATTAGCAGAGTGCACCCCAAGGGCTCACAAACCGGGCGGATAAAAAGGAGGAAAWGTAGAATCACAGAATAGAAACCCACCAGGATGAAGTCCAGCTCTTCCCCCTGCACAGAACATCTGCAAGGGTCGCACCATGAGTCTTCAAGTGAACAAACACTGATTTTTAGGGCAGCATGTGACTGCTGGAGCTCAGCAGAGCCCTCTTCCAGCAGCCAGGGAGGGTGGGGGCCTGCAGACAACCACCCACCCTCCCAGAGCTGGGGAACTCCCATCCCTTTTCTCTCTCCCTTCTCCTCTGCCGACAGGACCACGTTTCTGGCCGTCAGCAGCAGATCTGGCAGGAGCACAGCCCACCCACACTGCCTCCCAGAGCTCCCTGCCCCGAGTCTGGCTCACAATTCCCCTCATTCCCTGATCCTTGGCCCCCAAACTCGCAGCCATGGCCAGCTGGCCCAGCCTTCCCCTCAGCTTCCAGCAGCCCCTGGGCTCACACGGAGCCTCCTCGCTGGCCCGGGGCTGGGGATTGTCCCCACAATCCAGGGAGGAGGTGCTGGGCTGCACCCCTGCCCCATTCCATGCCAGGATAGAGTCACACAGTGGGGATTGTCCCCAAAATCCAGGGAGGAGGTGCTGGGCTGCACCCCTGCC
>JACDOX010000207.1:99903-113000 GCA_014549065.1 Cardinalis cardinalis | reverse complement strand
AACAAAACATGTTAACATATTGCATGCTCATACTTTAAACAAAAATATTTTTAAAAAAATATTGTCATTAAGAAACAGTGTTTATTTCACCGGATAAGTTTTATTGTATAGGGCCTAACTCAGGCCTGAAAAAATAGATATTAATACTACACTTTTAATGGAGARCTAACACTGCCAATCAACAAAAATAAATACGTTGTGGCATTTCTACATCTCACATACGTGTGTGTAATATGTCGTGTTATTACACTCTGGGAATTGAAATGTGGTTTTCCTGCCAGTTTTAGGGAAACAGAGTGTGAATCAGATTGTGCTACCCTGCCTTCCTGTGAGTTACTTTGCATTTTCTTTTCTGCAGAAGCCTTCCCCACTCTCTTCTTTTGCAATCCATAAAGCTATTTCCTTAAATGATAATATTAAATGATAATATTTCCTCACTTCTTAAAATGCTTTGTGTGTTCAATGTTACCACAGGCAGTTCCTGGAGTGCATGGAGCTGCATTTCATTTTTTATCAAAACTGTACCTGCTCTGTTTAGACCCGTTCTAAAATCTGAGTTGTCCCAGAGGAGTCTWAAATGCAACCCCACATTGCAGAGCCGTGCAAGTGCTGCCCTGAGGATCTCCAGGGCATCTCTGTCCTCTCGTGTGGACACTTGGATCTGAATAATTCAGGATGCAGAGCAGGGAATGAGAGCCCACAAAGCGGTGGCCAGGGGGAAGTTCACTTTGCAATTTTTTGCTGTCCAGCTCTCCCTGTGTCAGAGCTTCCTGGCCATATATTCTGTGCTTTGGAGGGGGGTATTAAATTTTGGGGGCACATTGAACCCCTCAGACATCCCCAGTTAGGCACCCACACAGAGAAGGAATGTGCCCCCTCTGCTAGGACTTTCCCCAGACATACTTTGGCTGTAATTGCCCTGCATTAAATTCCAAAAGTTAACAGTCTCAGAGCTGGCATTCCTGTGAATACCAGAGAAATGCCATTAGAATGAAATTAAAGGGTTATTTTCAGTGTGCTGCACAGGGATTAGCTACCYACTTTTCTTTAACAATAACAGTATTTTTCAAGATAAACCCTGCAGCCCAGCACCACAAAATACAGTCTGGGGGCTTACCTTAAATTAAATAAAGCAAGAAAAGTTTAAATTAAAGCTATCATTTGCCTGGCTGTTGTTGCATATATAATASAGGTGGTATCAAATTGAGTTTCTTTAAGTACATTAATCCTGTTCCTTCCAGGTACATAAATCTAATGAGACCTTTTGTGCTACACTACAGTCAATCTTTCACCTGAATGTAACAATCCTGTTTCCTGCTATTTATTGCTCCTGGGTCAGGCCAAAAAGATTCACCCTGTAATATAAATCTGTTTGTTGCATGTGGCACACTGGCACTTTGCTGTTTATTGTTCTTTATGTATTCCATCAAATTAGGCATGAGCAATTCTACCACAATGAGTGCAATCCATGTCGTGCATTCAGGGAGAAATTCACTCTGTGGAAATGCTCTCATGAGGCTCTGGGTACTGCTTAAACAACATTTATAAATCCCTGGATTTCCCAGTGGGCTTGGAATACCCTCACCCAGGGGGCTTTGCCGTGCCCATGGGTGGCACTACACAAAGGTGGCTTGGAATAATGACATTTACTGTGGGTAATCCRTCTTTCTCAGGCAGGCTGAAGTGGAACACAGAGTCTTATTCAGGCCACAGATAAATTTCTCTTGCCATGAGCAGCGTGATGATTTCATTGGAGAAGTATTTTGAAAGTTAACTGCAGTGAAAGCACAGCAGAAGCTTTCCAACATCAGCTTGGCTGATAGAGAAGTTTTAGAGAAATGCCAGAAATAATTAGTTGTCCTTAGGATTTAATCATGTGCAAAATGTTGATTTAAGTGCTACCAGTTGTTGCTTGAAAACCATTTGAGAATGAAATTATCACTTAATACATCTTTTGTGCTGGCTCTTTTGGGAAATACCATTTTTCTTTGCATGTAACTGCCTGAATTTTCATCAAAGAGCCTCTGTACTCTCCAGGTTCAGAATGTCTGATACACTGAAGGACTTTCAGAGTCCAGGGTGAACTTGAGTTTCATTGCTGGTGGGTTTTTTTCTTTTTCCCTTGATGTAAAGTCTCCTAACCAGTAGATTCTTTGTGCTATACATGCCAGCAAATTGGAATATGGGGAGCCCTTGAGGTGCCCTGTACCATYAGGATGTGTGACAGCTGCTGTGCCCAGGCATGGGGAGGGGAGAATTCATCCATCCATGWGGAGCTCTGTATTCCAACAGATCCATCCTGCTCCCAGGATCCAGGCTGGCAGGCTTTAAGCTGTGGGAGGCACCTCTGCATCATGGTGTGATACTGGTGGATTTAATTAGAGCWTTTAAGCAGCTCCACAGAATCACAGAATCACAGAATTGTGGAATTGTGGGGTTTGGAAGGCACCTCTGGAGATCATCCCTGTTGCCAAGGCAGAGTCACCTGGATCAGGAGATTCAGGAACACATCCTGGTGTGTTTGGAGTGTCCCCAGAGAGGGAGACTCCTTGTTCGCCTTGTGCAGCAGTTCCAGAGCTCTGCCATCCACAAAGTAAAGAAATTCTTCCCCTGTTGGTGTGGAACTTCTTGTGGTTCCATTTATGGCCATCRCTCTTCATCCTCCCACTGAAAATTCTGGCCCCATCCTCTGGCTCCCACCTGGTGGGTGTCCTCCCCAGAGAGGGAGACTCCTTGTTCTCCCTGTGCAGCTGTTTCAGTGCTCTGCCACCCACAAAGTAAAGAAATCCTTCCCCCCAGTTGAGCTGGAACTTCTTGTGGTTCTGTTTATGGTCASTGCTCCTCATCCTGACACTGAAAATTCTGTGCCCATCCTCTTGGCCCCCACCTGGTGAATGTTCTCCCCAGAGAGGGAGACCCCTTGTTCTCCCCGTGCATCTGGAGATCATTCTTGTTGCCAAGGCAAGGTGACCTGGATCAGGAGATTCAGGAACTCATCCAGGTGGGTTTGGAACATCCCCAGAGAGGGAGACTCCTTGTTCTCCCTGTGCAGCTGTTTCAGTGCTCTGCCACCCACAAGGTAAAGAAATTCTTCCCCCCGTTGAGTGGAACTTCTTGTGGTTCCATTTACAGCCACTGCTTCTCATCCTGACACTGAAAATTCTGTCCCCATCCTCTGTCTCCCACCTGGTGAGCATCCAGCACTTGGAGGGACAGGGCTGATGTGCACCCACCCCCCTGCCATCACTTGTTTGCCCAAGGCTTTTTCCAGCCCTGGAGCACAGCCCCGTGATGGGGGCATGGTGCCACGTCCCCTCCACATCTGGTGGCACGCCACTGGCATCCAGCCTGGCATTCCTGGGGAACCACAGCTCAGACTAAGCAGTAAGCCTGGCCCAAAGTCCCCAAGGATGGGATTGTGTCTCCCAGGCCATGGGATTGTGTCTCCAGTGATGCCATGATGATATTTTTTTACCTTTTCTTTTTATCTACCTTTTATATATTCCTGATACCCTTAACATACATACTTGTAATTCTTTAAAGCTAATATCTTAACATAATCCTAATAATCTACTAAACCAAAAACCCAAACATCCTAAAAACTTCACAATTAAAAACACAAAAACCTTATGCTCTCTTAAAAAACTAAAGCCTCCTCTAAAACATTTCATGTAAATTAAAATTAGGCCTATCTAAAAAAGAAATACTTTAAAATAGAAAAATGTCATGCTATTCATTTAAGCCTCTCATTACAACATCTTTGTTAAATATGCTAATTTACAAAATCTATAAAATTGTATATGCAATCTAGGATATTTCAGCATATTCCACCTTAACAAATTATTACACCATAAAAATCCTTGTTAAATACCAAAATAAGAACCCTTTATCCCTGAACCATATCTAAGTCTTAATACTAAAACCAAAGAAAAGGCATCACCAGCAGAGTCAGCCCCTACTGCAGCCCAGGGCAGAGCTGGGAGATGTGTCCTAAGAGGATGATTCTCCTGATTGGAKCTGCCTGTGTAAAATATTATTAATTTTGGGTAAGAAGACATTGATAATCTCAGGCTGATAATCCTTTTTCCCACTGACTGGGTGGTTGGTGGGGTGGCTGCCTACCAAGCTGGAGAAATGGCAAAGTCAGGATGTGTGACTGCTTCGAGAAGCTCCTCTTTGCTCTGAAACTCCCACCAGCTTAACACGAGCACTTGCGTGTGTGTGTGGGCATGGTTTGGCTCTGTTCTTGAGGCAGACATGTTGCCAAGGGGAAAAACAAACTCAGCTCACTAATACTACAACTATTTTGTTTTTTTGGAAGCTTTTTGAGGAGTGCTGGGCTGGCAGGTGCTAAATAAGAAGCTTTCCAGTCTGGGATAATGGGCTCATTCATAATTATCATTGCTACGTTTGGGATTGACCACTGAATTCCCAGCAACCAAAGGTTTTCAGGGCAGTGAAATATAAAAATAATCTTCATGGGACCCCACAAGAGTTGTGATCACTGTCATTATTTAAGACTATTGCCATCCTTGCTTTTTTATTTCTTGTTTATTGTGTCCAGAGCACTTAGAGCTGGTGGTGAGATTTCTCCTCTGCCCTGTCATTAGTGGGTGTTTCATTTTGATCAGGGCAGCATCACTGGGGTTGTTCACTGTTTAAAGTTTAGGAATAGCTTTTTAAGACAAAAYAGAAGGTAAGGAAAAGTCCTTAAAAAAAAATTGTACACCCTCACAGCCCCTTAGTGCTAATCATGAAAATCAGCAGACATTCCACAGACATGGAGGATTATGGTTTCCATACAAGATGTCACTTCTGTTTATGCTTGGCATGCTCTATTTTCCTAACTTTCTGTATGATCCCTGCCCACAAAAGAAGGCACGTGTGGTTTGGGAAGGGCCCCGTCTCCTGGTATTTCATATTTCACAAAACCACAAATACAACAGCCTTAAAAGCTCGTGAAATGAAATACAATTTGAGAAATGTAATCCATTACCATCATAATAGAATTTCTATAAAAATAATAAAAGAAAAACAAGAGAAAATAGGTCGTGAAAGTTATAGGCCAACTGGGAAGTCGTTGTGGCTTTGGCCTAGCTATCACCATGTCAAACCTCAGCCTTGTCCCAGGCAGCAGTCTAATTGTAAATTATGTATATACAGAACATCATTTCTTAGCTTTGGCTTTTCGTGACCCCCTTCCCTGCTTTCCCTTTCTTCACTCCAACCTGACACGTAAGAAATATTGAAGTGTTTGCACTAATGGAGAAATGACAACGTGCAGTCAAACTTAAACCAGCTGTTTCCCCACACTGGGAGCACAAAGAGCAAAGCTGGGAATATTTATAGCTTGAGTGGCCTCTAGTGAGCCAGACTCTGGCTGCCTGCATTTGCCACCATGGCCTTGAGGCTGGAAGCAGCTGTGGGTTGCAGGATGGCTGGGGAAAGCTAAGGSGAAGAAAATAAAAAAGAAAATGAAAAGATTGGATTGGCCAAAGTTATTGTTTGATTGGAGATGAACAGTTGCTGTGTGTTTGGCTCAGTAAAAAAGAGCCTTGTGTTGTGTTTGCAGAAAGTCAACAGATCTGTCACAGGGGAAAGGAGCCAGAGGTGGCTCCAGGTGACATCTCTGAGTGACCCTGGGCCAGCCCCACGTAACCCTGAGCACCTGCTGAGCCCAGGGCACCCCATATAGGGAGGCTTTCCCCCAGTTTGGGTGCTCTGTTTGAGGGGGATGCCCCATTCCAGCCTGTCCATGGCCATGGCCTGCTGGGGCTGCTGGACCATGCAAAGCCCGACACGGAGCAGRGCAGTGCCATGACTGAGTGGCCATAGGGGGACTGCACTTTTTTTCTTTTTTTTTGTCATCTTAGGACTGCTCTTGACACCTTCTAGCAAAGATTAGCAGACTGTCAACATGGTTTCAGCACCAGTTTAAGCAGCTTTAGCCAGTGATGTGTTTCTGAGGGACTTCCCTGCCTTCCACAGACCTGGCAGCTTGTTCSCACCCTGGCCATCCCTTTTCCAGTTACTTACTCACCCATTTTTTTACTTTTTTGTGTACAGCTCCCCAGCCCAGGTCACTGAGCAATTGGGCAAGAGCCTGTGGGAGCAGATATTTGACCAGTGTGAGTTTTCTGGCATTTTCATGGCTCTGTTGTGCTGGAGTTCTCTGGGGGAAATTTTGCKCTCACAAGAAGTCTTGGAAGRGARTCCAGAGGAGGCTCCAGGATGAGCAGRGGGCTGGAGCAGCTCTGCTGGGAGGAAAGGCTGGCACAGCTGGCATTRTTCACCTGCACAGGAGAAGCTTTGGGCTGAGCTCAGGGTGGCCTTGCAGGGCCTTCAGGAGCTGACAAGAACGATGGAAACAGAATTTTCATGAGGAACTGGAGGGACAGGGCAAGGGGGAATGGCTTCAAACAGAGAGTAGGATTAGATTGGATATTGGGAATGAGGAATTGTTCCCTGGAGGGTGGGCAGGGGCTGGGATGGAATTGCCAGAGCAGCTGGGGCTGCCCCTGCATCCCTGGCAGTGCCCAAGGCCAGGTTGGACATTGGGGCTGGGAGCAGCCTGGGACAGTGGGAGGYGTCCCTGCCATGGCAGGAGTGGCACTGAGTGATCTTCAAGTTCCCTTCCAATCCAGCCCATCCTGGGATTCTGTGATTTTCTGAGTRCTGAGGCCTCCAAAACCACCCTGGAAGTGCATTTCAGAGTCTCAGCACAGGCTCCTTCTCACCTGGCAGCMTCTGACTGTCCCCACTGTGCTCCAAAGTAATAAATTTCAGGGAAGTTTCAGATTTTTTCTTCATGGGCCACTTTTTCAGTGACAAACTCTTTGGGAAGGAAGCACTGACCAAATTCACCACAACCTGAGTGGCTGCAGTGAAGAGGRTGAGGCTGAGCAAGCTTTGCACTGCCCTCAGCATGAGCTGACCTTGTAGCAGCTCTGTAATCCAGGCTTTGCTTATTAAATAAACTTGTGAGGACATGCAGATATTTGGAGAATACATTTTTCCTCATTTATTTCACTCTGAAACTCAGAAATATTGAACAGAGGAGTTTATATTACAGGAATGACACATGTAGGGTTTTGCTGATTCCTAATCTGAATTTCTCTGGCACCTTGCATTTCAGCCCAACACAGGTGTTTCATGTCACCTGGGGAAAATAGTGGCATAGTGACAAGGAAAAACTGTGCTTCATACACTTCTTTATGAACTTCCATCTGCTTTCATCAGAGTCAATGACTGGCAAAACTCCAGTCAGCTTTGGTAGGAATGGGTGATAAATGTAACTATCAAATCAGCTTGATTTTAAGTAACCCTGCTTTAAGGTGAGGCTTTCAGGTCTAAGGAGAAAATACTTTCTCAGCAGATATTTATCATCTCAAGACTGGACAAAGTGTTCTTGGGTACCATGACTGTGTGTAGTCTTACCTCTTTTTAATTTTCAGGGTTTTTTTCCTTTTTTGCAAATTCCAGGTGTAACACAGTATATTTACAAAGGGCAAAAATAACAGGCAGCCGTGAAGAAAAACATCTCTGGTTTCAYTTCAGACCTGGAGCTGGGGATGAATCACTGCAGAGCTGCACCCTTCGTTCTGGGTACACTTTCCAAAAGCTGCTTTTCCACCCCGCTGCCCTGGTGGCACAGAAATAAAGCAGACTCACAGAAAGTCCTAAAAAAACCCCCTTTGTAGACAGTCACTCTCTTGTTGTTCTGGGCACTAGAAACACCATTTTCTAGCATCTGCTTGCATTTTCAGTTTTGCTTTCTGTGCTGTAGAAGTTTGTTCCAGGCAGTTGAGTTAAGCCCTGGCTCAGTGGTTTAGGGCACACATTCAGTTTGAAGTGCCAGAGTAGTCCTGTTAAATCCCATGGAGTTGATTCCATGCCTGAAATTAAGCATGGCCTTAGGAGATTTGATGGATGGGGGATTTGCTTGTCCACCCAGTGAGCTAAAGGGACAAAACTCTTGACCATCTGCTTCTGGATTTTAATGAAAAGTTATGACTTATTTATGATGTTCTTCCCCACCCCTGTGTGTTTATATTCAGATCAAGAAAACCATCTCAGAAGCCCTGTCAGATTGCCAAAAKCTCTGTGCTACTGGATCTTCCACATCATTTACTGCTCAGTGTTTACAAGAGTGTTTTTAATGCACCATTGCTTGTAGRAGTGCTGTGGGCTGCTACTGATTTCACTTTGTAGTCCCTTTATCCCAAGTTTCTTCCCCCAGGAAAAAAAAAAAAACAACCCCAAAATTAAATAACTGTGCCAGTTAAACTAAAGGATGTGGCTAGCTCTCTGTTTCCTAAAAATTCAATGAATAAGCCAAATAGTCTTTKTAACAGAATTGCTTTTGGGAGCTGGGGTCCACATCTGCACAGGTATAAGGGCAGGAGGTGGAGATATTTCCAAATGTCCATAATATAAAGTGCACTCATGCATTTATGCCATTTGTGTTTGTGGAAGGGAAGCAGAAAAAGGCAACATTTCACTCACAAGGAATCATCACAAAAGATCTCCTTCAGATTTTATGTCTGAAACAAAAAGCAGCTTTGTTTTGCTCTGTTTGGACAGAAATGGGCTGCATCCCAGGGTTATATTTAGTGGTGTGTGGTAGGAGAGCAAAACTAAACCTGAGAAAATATTGCCCAAGTGCTCTGGTTGTGAGAGGAAGGGCTGAATTCACCACCATGCAGTGGCAGGTGCTGAYTGTGTTTTCCCTCATGGTTGTTTTTCAGTCCTGGGGCTGACAGAGCAGTTGCAGGGCTTTTACACAGGGCAGATTTCATAGGGGGTGTCTTTAGAGGCATCCTGGAAAAAGTGTGTGAAGCCAGCATTTTCCAGGCAACATTGGAGGCCCTCTTCCTTCTCCTAAAGATGATCTTGCCAGCCATTGAATGATCTCAAAATTAAAAAATATTTTATTTTTTAACTGAAAGTCAGCAGCAGTTGATTTTTTTTCCTTAATACCTACCTTAACACAGAAGGGTAAAATTAGTAGAAACATTTCGTAGAAAAAATAATGCTATAATTTTTATTTTCTTCTAGTATTTAAGATGTACACTGATTTTTCAGCTTTCGGAGTGCTGGTTCTTTTTTTAAAACACTCATGTTAGAATTATAACTGGATTAGTTCCTGAAGCATGATAGTGCTGAGCAGTCAACACAACTGAGTCACAGAGCTTTGAAGGGGCTCCAAGACAGCTGGAGAGGGACTTTGGAAGGGCCTGGAATGACAGAACAAGGGGGAAAGGCCTTAAACTGCCAGAGGGCAGGGCTGGGTGGGATCTTGGCAATGAGGAATTGTTCCCTGGCAGGGTGGGCAGGGGCTGGGATGGAATTGCCAGAGCAGCTGGGGCTGCCCCTGGATCCCTGGCAGTGCCCAAGGCCAGGTTGGACACTGGGGCTGGGAGCAGCCTGGGTCAGTGAAGGTGTCCCTGCCATGGCAGGGTTGGAGCTGAGTGATCTTTAAATTCCCTTCCCACTCAGCCCATTCTGAAATTCCATGATTCCATGAATCTATGACTTGCCTCTTGTTTAGTGAGACCACAGCACAATTTCAGGAGTTAAATGGCAGGACTAAAGGAGAGCTTGTTAGTAATGAGGTATTGCTGAAGAAACCAATCCCCAGCTAACACCCTTCTTCCCTTGCCAAACAAACTCTTTACATTTAAAGGTATTCCCCATGGCTGAGTTCTTTATTTTGATTTTTGTAACAATTTTTCTCCCTCTGATGAAACACGTTGTAGACATTAAATTAAGGGACAAATATGTCTGYGTCTGCCAGAAAGAAAACTGTGATGCAATTAAAATGCCATTAGGGAAGCCCCTGTGGGATGTTAAACCTAAAGACTCTATTCAGAAAGCAAAGCCAAAATTAAAGAGGTGTCTGGTTGCAGATCCTCTGCAGATTTCCCTGTCTTGACGACAGTACCATGGAGACTGAGCTAGTCAGGAGCTGAAAGGTTTTTCCAGTCATGCGTGTGGTATTTTGAATCATGGCTTTGGCAAATGTTCCCCTTTTTCTGTGAGCCTTACGTGGAAATGTGAATACATTGCATGACATGAAGTGCAACTGAGTGTGGAACAACGGTGGCAGTGGAGGTGGGCAGCTCTCCAAGCATTGCACTGCTTGGACAATGGCAACTAAGAATAGTTTTCCCCGCAGCAAATATGCAATAAGTGCATTTCTGTGTTTCTCAGTTGTCTGTGAGATGTTTGGAGAGGGAAATGCAGCTCCTTGCAGCCGCCAGGCTGAGCAAGGTCATGACCATGCTACCATTCCATGTCTGGAATTAAATTATTAGCRTTTATAATTTCTGGAGAGATAGGAGAGCCTGATCCTTTGGTAACAGAAATAAATCTATGGTCCATTGAGCCTGGTTGGTGTTTTTAGACAACTGAAGGAATCTGCAGAATCACTGGGTGGGGGGTACTGGGTTTTCCAGTTTTCCATTTCATTCCAGTGATTCCCTTCTGATTATATTAATAAGGACTGGAATAATAGCGGAGTCACTCCTTTCTTGTCTGCCTAGGAATTCTCCAGATGACTGCAGCGTGGCAAAAGGAGGGAAGATGGTCAGCAGCTCAGACAGTGTTGGGATGAACTATGGAAGCTACATGGAGGAGAAGCACGTTCCACCCCCAAACATGACGACCAACGAACGAAGAGTCATTGTGCCAGCAGGTCAGACCCTCTGCACCAAAACTGCCAGCTCAAAAACACTGCATTTCCCTCAAGGCCACTGAGATTATTTGAGAGGGTTTGGAGAAAAGTAGTGATCAGGAGGAGAAGAGCAGTAGTTTGTAGGGGTKATTGAGAGAACGAGCTGAGGAGGATCATGAGGACACCTCCCCARTCTGTTCTTCCCATTTCAGCAGCAGAATGGGCTGATTAGAGGCACTCAGATCTTATCTGGCTCCTGTAGCTCCTTCTTGGAGGATTTCACCCTAAAGTGARCAAAAGGAAGAAGCACCTCCATTTCTTATCCCAAAGTGGGTGCAGGGTGTGTGGGACAGAGAGAGAAAGGATCCCTGTAGCACAGGTTATCTTTGAAAATACCAAAAAGCWGATTCTGTGGGATCAAACAGGGCATGAAGAGCTTTTATGTGGATTATCCCCTGACTCTGGGCAGCATAAAGCATTTTAATAAGCAAACTGACAGCTCCACTGCAATGTTAGAGCACAATTGAGAAATTCTTGGTCAGCCTTGGCAGGCTTGGCTGTGGGATTCAACAGTTGATGGGACAAGAAGGCTGCTGCCTTGTTCTTGTTGCCTTGTCCTCCAAACAAACCTGGAATATTCTGCAGGATAATTAGCATGCCTGTTTCCAAGTCACAACATCATGGCATCTGTGGGTGTTCCTAAACCACAGGATGGGCACAGGGTAAACTCAACACCTGCAGCCAGGAGAGAATGTTTTGCTGCTGGTTCCCCTCCAGCAGAGAGATGCTGGTGTGAAATATTTCTGCCTCTGCCATGTTGCTTAATATTATTACAGTTTTTCAGTTGCTTAGACATGCAAGAGTACTGACTGTGGCCAATTTTGCAAGCTGTGATTATTTCAGTTATTTGTCAAGAAAGGTGTGGACAAATCTGTTGCAGTGTCCTCTGCAATGGTATTGTCAATTCTGTTCTGGAAACAGGAGAGTGATGCTCTGAATAATAAATGTCCTGCCAGCACTGAAATACAGAGCTTCTGAATGTTCTCCTAAAACATTTCTCTCCCTGGTGTTTGGCACTTTTTAAAAAAAGACCTTTAGTAATTCTTAGCATGGTTAGCTCAGCAAGGGKTTTTTTTTATTTAGTGTATTCCTGGAGATGTGTTTGAGGTGGGTTTGAATGACTATCAAGGACCAAGATGGTCACAGTCACAGCCTTGCCATTTTGAAGTGACTTGAAGAAATTAATGGGCAAAAATCAGTTGGTTTTGATTATTGYGTAGGCAGTGTGCAGGTCATGTGGTAAAGTTAGAAGTAAAATTCACATTTCCAGCTGTGGTAACTTTCTATTTATCATAATTAAGGGGTGTTTAAAAATTACAGACAGAATGAAAATATTTTGGTAAATTTCCTGGTGWTTGGTTGTTTACTTCAGAGCAAACTGAAGCTCTCAGAGTTCTTTGCTGTAGGTGTGGACAATCTCATCCAGACCTAAGATTTACCAGACTTGTATCCCTTTAGATTCCTGCTTATTTCATACCAGATGGAGGCATTATTTTAAGTGGTTTTTGGTGGAATTCAGGAGGTCTCCACCTCTGCCAGACCAGCCTGAGCAGCAGTGAAAATAGAGGGAATAGCACTGAAGTTAAGCCATAGAAAAGCTATTTATGCTGCCATTCATGTCCCAGATTTTCATGGAATGAACCTTGGGAGCCAATTGACCTCCACGTGCTCCATTCTCAGCCTTGAGGATATCACAAAATCACAGAGTCATTAAGATGATAAGGAAGAAAGTCTTGAAGCATTTTTTCCCTTTGACTTTAATATTTTCTCTGCAAAAACTATAAATTCTTTGTGGTATGAGCTGAGGGACCTTTGTGTTGGTTCCTTACTCAAGAACGAGGAAAAATAGAATGGGAGGGAAATAGAAAAGGAGGAGTTTAGAGGGGAAAATTAAAAAAAGCTTAAATTAAAATTAAGGATTAATTTTAAAATATTTTGCTACTGTTTGCAACTGTTTGGGGCTCTTTTTCCCCAGATGGTTTTGCCAATGCTTCAGGTAATGGGTAAAAACTCATGAAGGTGTAGCAATGTACAACACAGCAGTCTGGAAAAAAATGCAAAATATTTTAGTATTCTAATATTATTATCTAGAGACCCACTCTAGTTTGTGAAATAACTGCCCGAATCTGTGAGGGCTTATTTAGCCTGTACCCAAGAAAGATTCTTCTAAACACGAGTGGAAATTTCACTTGAATAAAGATAAGGATTGAACAGAGAGTATCAAAACTTCTTTAGCTCCAGCTTGCAGTGCTGTCCGAGGGCCAGAAGCTCTGTCAAAAAGAGCTAAAAACGATGGCTAAAAAGGCCTAAAAACAATGAGGCAGAAGTGCTGAGTGGGAGAGGTGATTCACTCACAGAATTC
>JACDOX010000207.1:62591-73045 GCA_014549065.1 Cardinalis cardinalis | reverse complement strand
TCCATGCCCCCAGTGCTCCCTGGTGAAGTCCCTCATCATCTCCTCATTCCCACACTCTGCAGGGTTTCACCAAGTGGTTTTTAAGAGGTGTTTTGAGGCCAGGTTTTGCAGCACAGGCTTTATTCAGCTGTGGAAGCCCAAGGCATAGGGAACATTTCCCTGTCTGCTCTGTGGTGCCCTGACCCCCAGGGCAGCACTGACTCTGACCCTCATTCATGGAGAAAGTTTCCCAGACTTCAAGATAGACTGGAATCCACAAAACTGTGCAATAGATTATAGAGAGCAGTGTAGGTGTATCACTTGTGAGAAATTGAGGTTTTGGGGGTTTTAGTATGTTGTGGATGGAAGCAAGATGGAAGGCACAGGGTGTTGTCCTGGGTTTGTTCTTCATGCTTCTTCTTCCTCCTTCTCCATGGGTTTGGGTGGCATTTTGTAATTGGGCAGAAAAGTCCCCATTGCAGCTCTGTGGGATCAGTTATTGGGTTAAAAGGGAGAATAATCCAGGTGTCAGTTCTTCATTGGATAGTTTAGTCTTAAAAGCCCTTGTACCAAGAGATTGTTGGCCATTTTGTGCCTTCTGATGAAAAGCTGCTGAACTCACAGCAGTGAGAGTGTTTTACTGATAACAAATAACAAACACCTGAGTCTGGACATGAAACACCTTCAATCCAGAGAAACCCACAACTGGGACTCCCACATTCAGCCCCTCTTCCCCCACCTCTTTCCCCCTGCAGTGCCGTGGCTGGTTGAGAGTTGCCTGTGCAGGACATTTCAGGATGCTCCCATYRCCTCAGGATGATCCCAYTTCAGGATGCTCCCATCACCTCAGGATGATCCCATTTCAGGATCTCCCTGCAGTCCCTGTTGGAAGCTCTGGGCTGTGCCCTGTTCCCAGCCTGGCTGTGGTGCTGAGCCTGCTCCCCCAGGGCACTGAAGGAGGGGCAGAGGTGCCTGAGAGTGGGACAGGAGGGCTGGAAATGCCACTTTCAGTGCCCTGGGCTGGTTTTATGCAGCTGCCGTGGTCACTGCAGGCACAACTTCAGCTCCTTCTGGGGATCCTGCCCTTTTCCTGTCCCCTCAGCAGCTYCCTGAGGTGAGGGTGGCAGTGTGCTCACTCCCCAGAGCTCCCTTTCCTCGGATGTGTCAGGTCACATTTGCTGCCCAAGGCATATTCCCATTTCTCCCAAAAGATGGCACTAGGATTCACCAAAACGGAGCTCTCAGCGCCCTGGATATTTTATATTTGTGAGAAATCCCCCCAGGACCTTCCAGGCAGTGCCCATCCCTCACTCCCATAACCCTCTGGAGCATCCTTCCCTAATTGGCCTCAAGGCTGTGGGCAAAAACAGCAGAGGGAAAATCAAATTATCACCTTCTCAGAATGTGCAGCAGGAGGGGATGTCTTCTCCTAGGATGCAAATTTTCCTCCCCCCACTCCCTCCCTTTACATCCTGTGTTTTATTTCTGAGGCAATAACAAAAACAAATATGTAATATTGGGATTAATCTTCCTGCACGCTGACATTATCTGCTGTGGCAAAATTGACAACATTAAGGGTTTTACTCAGAAGTTAATTATTTTTTTTCRTATGAGCAACATAGCCCATAAAATTATGAATAGAGAAACTGTCTGGTAATTTAGACCACGTTTTAAGGCGGTTTTTAATGTGGATGTTTCTATGTAAAGATAATTACAGAAATATTTCCATGATTAAAAGGATACAACTAATGAAAGTAACTTTTGGTGAGATTATTTTTCCTCACAATCTCTATAACCCGCTGAAGAGAGTTTTATAACTGTCAGTGAAGCAATCATTTCTTTTCCTGAAAAACAACCCCCATCCCAAGATAATGGGCTTTTTGTATTCATTAACATCTCTGATGGAGCTATCACCTGAAGAGGTGGAAGTTTTCATTAAAGAAAATCACAGGATCACAGCTCTAGAAATGAAAAGAATTAAAGTGTGCAGATGAAGGATTTCCAAAGTCAGCAGAATTCCATGGCTGGAAGTTCTGTCTCAGTGCATTTAACAATGAAGGGAGCACTTTGTCCAAGTAATTCCCCTGCCTGGACATCTCAGTGGTCCAAGGACCACTGAATCCTAAAACTGCTCTAAAATCGTGCTCATTAGCAATAACAGCTGCAGCAGTGACACTTTTTGTTCTCTTATTTTGCAAACATTGGTGTCTCCTGATAGACAGGTGCCTCATTCCCACGTGCTTCCAAAGTTTTGTGGCACCAAACTTTAGCATGCAGCCAGAAAAGTTCTTTTTTCTCCTCTGTGTGCTACTAGCACTAAAGAATGATTTAAAAAATGAGTGTGAGAGGCAGCTGAGGGCTCCACTGAGCCCTGGTGTGAAAGCCCTCGTGGCAGAGCTGGGGRAGGTGATGCTCTGCAGGGCAGGGCTTCTTCCAAGCACCTGAGCTTGGAGCTGTCTGTCCAGCACTGTCCATTTCCCTATTTTAACACATCCCACTCATGGATTTTTTTGATTTTTTTTTTTTCTTTGCAGCCCATTTTTACTGCTGGTGTCTTTGGGGCTGTTCAGGGATTTACAAATTGCCACTCACCACTCCAGCACAACTGCTAATTAAGCAGTAAAGTGGTAGCACACACTTGGAGGAGAGGAGTGCTCCAGGATGGATCCACCTGTAGCCCTTCTGGAGGGCTGGATTCACCCAGGACATTCTAGAGGGCTGGATTCACCCAGGACATTCTGGAGGGCTAAATTCGCCCAGGACATTCTGGAGGGCTGGATTCACCCAGGATATTCTGGAGGGCTGGATTCACCCAGGACATTCTGGAAGGCTGGATTCACCCAGGATATTCTGGAGGGCTGGATTCACCCAGGACATTCTGGAGGGCTGGATTCACCCAGGGCATTCTGGAGGAATTGGATTCACCCAGGATATTCTGGAGGGCTGGATTCACCCAGGATATTCTGGAGGGCTGCATTAATCCAGGATATTCTGGAGGGCTGGATTCATCCAGGATATTCTGGAAGGCTGGATTCACCCAGGATATTCTGGAGGGCTGGATTCATCCAGGATATTCTGGAGGGCTGGATTCACCCAGGATATTCTGGAGGGCTGGATTCACCCAGGATATTCTGGAAGGCTGGATTTACACATGGACATTCTGGAGGGATTGGATTCACCCAGGATCTTCTCAAGGGGTGCATTTACTCATAGATGTTCTGGGGTCGCCCATGGCCGTTCTTAGGAGGTGGATTCACCCAGGACATTCTGGAGGGCTGGATTCACCCAGGACATTCTGGAGGGCTGGATTCACCCAGGATATTCTGGAGGGATGGATTCATCCATGAACATTCTGGAGGGAATGATTAATCCATGGTCATCCTGGAGGGCTGGATTCACCCATGGACATTTTGAAGGGCAGGATTCACCCAAAACTCTTCCTCAGGGCAGGATTCACCCCTTCTGGAGGGCAGGACTCATCCAAATCCCTCCACAAAGGCTGGATTCACCCATAACCCTTCCTGAGGGCTGGATTCACCCAGGACATTTTGGAGGGCAGGATTCATCCAAATCCACCCGGAAAGGTACGATTAACCAACCCAGAAAGGTAGGATTAACCTGCCTTCCTTAGGGCAGGATTCACTTTTTTTGGAAGACAGCATTCATCCAAATCTCCCCAGGAAGCTGGAATTCACCCATAACCTTTCTTTAGGGCAGCAGTTTGCCTTTTATAAACTCGGGAGGCCCCTTACAAAACAAAACYAACCCCAAAAACCCCTCCAGCCACCACGAACAGCGAAACGCTGTCCAAAGCATCCCCGGGGGTGGAAGGAGCATCATTCTGGGATGTTCTGGAGCCCCGGGTGCTGTGAGAGGCGCTGGCACTAGATGGAGCGATGGCTCAGCGCGATCCCTCCTCACTGCACATCMTCCTGGAAGCACATCCCAGGCTCGTCCCGGGGCTTGGCACTGTGAAAAATGCCCATCACTTGTTTTTAAAATTTTAGAAGTTTAATAGTAATAAAATGGTTATAAAAATAGTAATACAATAAGAGTCATAATAATTTGGACAATTTTAATTAGGACAATATGAGACAATAGAAACAAAGAGTTACGGATGGCCGGGTTCCTTTTCTGGGCAGCACGAGGCCGAAAAAGGACCCACATTAACAGAGGATTAACCCTTAAAAACAACAGCCTGTTGCATAGTCATACACTTCATACATGATGCATAAATTCCATTCAAACACAAGATTCTGTCTGGTCAGTGTGAACTCCTTCCTCTGAATCCTAACAGCGCCATCGAGGCGGGAAGAAGTTTGTTTTTTCTGATAATGGGGCAATAAATTATTTTTCTCTGAAAGATTCAGTTGTCCTGTGGCTGCTATCTCGCTGCGAGTCCTTTCTTTAAAAAAAGTATCCTACATAGCATAGTTTCTATTTTAACATTTTTTATAACCTAAAACTATATTTAACACATTACTTAAGAGAATTAATACAGCGTTACTTTCTAACACAACACATATAATATTCATTTGAATATTTGCGAAAAGCCAATCATAAAATACATGTATTTTTCACAGCAGGATGGAGCAGGTTTGTCAGGCTGCTCTCCAGGGGTTCTGGGTTCTGAAAGAGCCGTGTGGCCCCGGGTCAGGGCTCAGAGARATGCTCAGCCCTGTCCCACCCCAGCTCTGCTCCCATTAACAGCATCACTGCCCAGRAACTGCAGGAAAAGCCACGCTAATTACCAAAATTAATCATCCCCAGAGGACAGYGGCCAACCTCCAGTGCCAAAACAGGCCCTGGTTGAGTCTGGCTCTGCTGTGGGGGCTGATTTCCTGCAGCCTCCAAGTCCAGCTCGTTCTGTGTTATAGATGGATGATGAGATGATTGGCTCTGGCAATTAAGGGATAACTGTTGTGTGAATATCAATAAAAGCTTTAGCGATGTATAGTTGTGTTATTGTCATGGAGTCATGGAGTGCTTGGGGTTGGGAGGGTTCTTACAGATCATGGAATTCCACCCCTGGCATGGCAGGGACACCTCCCACTGTCCCAGGCTGCTCCCAGCCCCAGTGTCCAACCTGGCCTTGGGCACTGCCAGGGATCCAGGGGCAGCCCCAGCTGCTCTGAGAATTCCATCCCAGCCCCTGCCCACCCTCCCAGAGTACAATTTTTTCCTAATACCCAATTTAAACCCACTTCTTTCGCCCTTGTCCTTTCACCAGTTGCTTCCAGTCTTCTGGAAACCTGTCAGCTTTCCCTTTGCTGTAGTAATTATTGTATCTGTTATTAATCATTGCCATCATCTGCTGGTTATTTTATTTTTTCAGTAATTCACTCTATTAAATACAGGCTTGGCTCCCAATGAGAAATTGCAAGGGCTGAAGGAATACAGGGATATAATTTTGCCATCCTCTGCCCTGCCAAGTGGTACCTGATGCTGGGGCTGCTCTGGGCTTTAGGGCAGGGTGGTGACCCCACAGCCCCAAAGCTCTCAGGCTGATGCCTCTTTTGGCCTTTTTTGCTGGTGTTTTTTATTATAGATGGATGATGAGATGATTGGCTCTCCCAATTAAGGGAYAACTATTGTGTGAATATTAATRAAAGCTTTAGTGATGTATGGTTMTGTTATTGTGGTTTAGATGTCCTCTGYTCTCCCCACAGTTCCCTTTCCCCCTGTACTGTTGCCATCACACAGCCTGGGCTGTCCAGGACAGGTACAAAGAGGCTGCACAGGTSTCCCTGGCATGGGGCAGCTGGGARTGGARAAGCTTGGTGCTTAGGGGGTGAGGCATGGCAGCACCTGAGCTCCAATCCAGTTACAGGAAAGCAGTTTGCACTGATAAATGGMACAGAAGAGCTGMCTGACAGACTYTGGGAGAGGCCAGGGCTGGCTGGTGCAACTCCAGGGGTATAAAAGACTGAGCATCCATCCTGAAGATGAACTGACCATGTGGTATCCACGAGGAGCAGTTCCCAGTGCTGTGAATTTTTCCTAATGTAGTCCTTTTGTTGTATTTTTGTCAAGGTTTAATAAACCTCTTTAAATTTTYAAAGAGAGCAGCTGTCTCTCACATTCTGCCACCAGCCAGGGGAGGAGAATTCCACATCTGTGGCATCCTGAATTCCACATCTGTGGCCATTCCTGGGCACTGGAGCCACATCTGGCCAGGGCTGAGGTGCCACGGGGAGCTGTGGGCGGCTGCCACACTCCATGATGTCAATGGCAGCAAATGGGACTCAGTGCTGGCTTGGCACCTCACAAACAGGACCCTTTCATGTGGTTTTTGGGTGTAACTGAAAGCAGCTTTTGGCCCAGGGGGATGAATGTTTTTCCTCTTTGTGTGTGCCCTGTGTTTTGTCATGGTGGTGTGAAACTCAGCTTCTGGAGAGAGGAAATTACCATGGGATCTATTTTAGCTTCAGAAAGTTTTAGGGAATTTTATAGGATCTGTTTCAGCTGCTTCTTTGGAAATCTGTATAGGAAATAGCGTGGCCAGCAGGAGCAGGGGAGTGATTGTCCCAGCTCAAGGGCTGGGRGATTTCAATTCAAGAAAGACATTGAGGGGCTGGGGTGGGTCCAGAGAAGGACAATGGAGCTGGGGAGGGGTCTAGAGAGTMAATCATGTAGGGAATGGCTGGGGAAGCTGGGAAAAGGGCTGAGCCTGGAGAAAAGGGGGCTCAGGAAAGATATTTTCACTCTCTACAACTCTCTGGCAGGAGAATGCAGCCAGGTAGGAGTTGGGCTCTGCTCCCAGGGCACAGGGACGGGCCCAAGGACAGTCTCAACTTGGACAGCAGCAGGAATTTCCCCATGGAAAAGGTGCTCAGGCCTTGGCAGGGGCTGCCCAGGGAGCTTTGCAGTGCCCATCCCTGCAGGTGTCCCCTGCAGGTGGCACTGAGGGCTCTGGGCTGGGCACAAGGTGCCCATGGGGCACAGCTGGCACTCCATGGGCTGGGAGGGCTTTGCCAGCCCCAGGGAATCTGGGATTCTGTGATAAGCCATGAACTGTGGTTGTTCAAAGCATGATTTTTCCCTCTTGTGAAGAGATGATTTGCTTTTCATCACGTGCCTGCAGCAGGCTGGGAGGCAGAACAAGAATCCTGGCAGGATTTCCTCTGTGCCACCACCGATTAAGGCACATGAAATCCTACCAGCCTCTACCACTCCTGACTCCAGTTTTTGGGCCATTTCAGCAGTTCTGGCCACTCTCCCACAACCCCAAGAAATATTCTGAGTGCAACTTAAACCAGTCCTGGTGTTTGATGCTTATCTGCTTAAATTCCCTTCAATTTTATGCATTCGTGGTCAAAACTGGGGCACCACAGGAGAGCCAAATGTGCCTCCATTGCTTTATAACTCAACAAGAAAAGAAAGAAAAAAATGAAAATATGAAAAAGATGAAAAGAAAGAAAAAGTGATGCATTATAGGAACTGAATCCATCATGACTTTGTTCATTAAGTGTCTCCCCCTGTGGTGCCCACAATGTAAACCTGAGCTTACCTTCCCAGAAGAACAAAGTTACTTTTAGCACATGAAGGACTTTTTAAAAGCTTGAGCTTTTAAAGCCTATGGAAAAATAAGCATAGAAAAAATACAGGAAAATAATAACCTTGGGGAGGGAAAGAGGGATAAGATAATGATCACAATAAAATGGTTGTGAGTGTGGTTTTACCATCAGGAACGCTGCAGTAGGAATTTGAGATTTATCATTCATCAAGAAGGACAAAGCCTAAACAATCAGGTCAGGAATATTTTTTAGGAGCAAACAAGGCAAGCTGAGTTTGCTGTGACTCCTGCATTCAGCTTGGAGGTCAGCAGGGCCCAGCTGCTTACCTTGCCTGACCTCAACAACACAAACCTCCCCACTTCATCCAGTTATTCCTGCAATGAACTAAGGGAACAGGTTCAAAATATCCTGAATATCTTCATTAATATCCTGAAAAAAACCCTACAGGAATTCTGTCACTTTCATCAGCTTTAGCCCAAACGTGTGTTCCTGCCAAAGTTCAGCCACTGCTGTGTTTGTTGCTGTTTTGTTGGTTTATTTGTTTTCTGTCTGTCACAAACGGTGTGTCCTGCCCTGTAAAAGTGCCCACACGTCAGTCAGGGAATAAGAAACAATCCCACATCCCTGAGGTGACTCACACACCTCGTGGATCCTGAATCACCAGTGGGGTGAGGTGAACATGTGGTGYGCAAAGCAGAGGCTGGAATGCTTTCAGCCAAAACATTCAGAAAGTGCTGCTACAAATTAGGGAACCCACAAAGAGCAGCAGCTGGGGARTGATTGTTTGTAGCCCAAAGGGCTAAGCTAACAATTCCCAAATGCTTCTGGCTGTTCATTTTGTGTGCCCCCAAACCCAGAGAAATATAGGAAAGTCAGCTTGGCTTTGTCCAGCTCTAGTCCAGAGACCCTCCTGAGCAGTCCACACTCCAAATCTGGGCTAGAATATTGTTTGTTTAATCCTATGAGCACTAACCATGAAGGATTATTCTGTAAAACCCCATGGACCACCCAAAAATCCCTTTGTGACAGCACAACACAACGTAGGTACCCYGCAGAGGCTCTGGAAACTCCATTCATGAGCGACCTGGCCAAGGCTGTACTGGAAGCACATGAAATTATGGTAACTGAGTCACAGATCCCAGCATACACTGGATGCTTTTATAGGTTAAAAGTAAATAGTCTTTAAAAKACTTTTTCCCCCCTATATGAAGGCAATTTCAGCTGATTATTTTGTCCARGGCTGCACCCATGACGTTTTGTTGTTGCTTGAACTGAGAGGTTCATGTGTTAAAACGCTGTTCCAGGGCTGCAGCTGATTGTGTGCAGGTTAATAGAAGAGCCTTTGTCAAGGACATTGTGCAAACACATTTCCACAAGACATTATTGTCTGGACACATGAGCAAATATTTGCCTAAAAAGTCTAATTAACCATTGTTCAAGAACTGCCACCTGCCCCTGGGTTTTCTGGCACTCTCCTGGAAGGGGCTGAGTTGTACAGCAGCGCCTTTAGCCAACATTTCCACGGGAGCCAACTCCTGACCAATAATTAAGTAAACATTCAGCTTGCTGCCTATTATTTTAAATTTCTTTTAATAATAAAGGAAGTGTTACGAAGAAAAGGAGTAAAGGCAACCAGTCTTGCTTTGACAGGGCTGCAGGGAAAGGACATACATGGCCATGGGGTGACAGAATCCCAGRATCACTGAGGTTGGAAAAGTCTTCCAAGGTCATCAAGTCCAACCTGTRACCCATCCCCACCTTGTCCCCAGCCCAGAGCTCTGAGTGMCACCTCCAGGCCTTCCTTGGACACCTCCAGGGATGGGGACACAAGGGACATGCTGGGGTAGCTGTGGCTGAGGCCATCAGCAGCACAAAGAACRAGCCCATCTGTGTTGTGAAGTTCCTTTTGTCAGCTGAAGCCGCGAGGAGTGATGACAGTCACGATGCCAGGGGATGGATGGACAAAAGAGGATTGTGCAGCTGTCCTGGAAAATGTGATGTGTGACGTGCCAGGAGGTTGGAGCAGGAGCCCCTTTGAGCAATGTCCTTTTGCATCTCCAGTAAAGCTGCCCCAAACTGCAAGTAAATGACTTCAGAGACAAACACTCGCCCACCTGCCTTAATCTGAGAGATATATTTATACAAAGATTTATTTTGGAAAGCTACCCTCGCATTCAAAGTGGAAAACCAAATATTTTTGTTTGAGAATCTTGAAGTTAAATATTTTGTTGGTTAACATTTTGTCTTCTCAGCCCTTTCTGGTTGAAGTAGTTCAATGAATTTGATAGGAATTCAACAAAATATTTGGTCAATTAAAATAAGTATTTTTCTTAGTTATACCCTTTTGTTAGAAATTGTTTCAGGCTCTTCSACTCATGGAAACTATGACTGTCCAAAGTGATTTTTTTTCATGTTTATATCATCTTTATTTCAAATTCCTTCTTCCAAAAATAAACGATGTTACTGCCCAGCTGAGCTGTGCCATGGGTTTTGTGGAGGCTGTTACTGGCTAGAAACATGTGATTGTACTAGATGCACAATCTTGGTTTGCTCATAAAACATTTTGTTGCTAGTTAATAGAAATTGTCATTTTCACATCTCTCAGATTTCCCAGCTGACCAGCTCCCCCATCTCTGGCTGCTGCAATCCTGCTGCCCTCAGAGCTCAGACGATGAGGGGTTTTTGCCCTCTCCTTTGTTTCTTCCTCTCATACTCCCACTACTGACTGAAATGATCATGTTTTTTCAGGACTTCAACAAAATCATCCCAATCCTGCCCTGCATGTTCCAACTTGTCCTTGAATCGTTGCAGAAAATAAGGCCCATGAAGTCTCTTGTCTGTTAAGAGCTGACTGAACCACAGAAATAGAATTATAGAAAGTTTTGGAAGGGAATGGAAGGGATCTTAGAGATCATCCAGTCCCAACCTCCCCCTAGATCAGGTTGCTCAAGGTCTTGT
>JACDOX010000207.1:41200-62161 GCA_014549065.1 Cardinalis cardinalis | reverse complement strand
AATCACAGCTCTTCAGAGACATTATCCATGCATGGTATTCTGTACCTGAGGATTTGTGGCACCTCTGTGCTCATCATCTCCACTCTTGCTCAGCAAATATGACCGGCAGGCGAGGGAGAACCCAAGCAACTGAACGACAGGAGTTGAGAGGGGAAAACCGTGTTTGCCTGGGGCACACACWCTGACCTGAGGCCCTTCACTGCTGTCACCTTCCCCCTTTGATCTGCCACTTCACTTGTGTTATGGCAACCACCAGCCCTGTTGACAAGAGGAGTAAAATAATGTCACCAAAACCACCCCAAAATAACCCCCTCGCCACCACTGGGGACARCGCCAGCTGTCAACTGCCCGTGGCAGGAAATGCTTCCTCCGGTGTGATTTCCTCCTGAGGGACTGCAGGCTCCCAAACAGGCCATTGTGCAGGGCAGGGATTCAATACACAAAAGGCTAAAAACTGCACAGCATCCTGTCCTTGCTGTTCCTAAAGCAGAGCCCTTCTCTCGCTCCGCGAGGTGCGGCGGGGACGAGCGCAGGTGTCACAGCACAGTCACATCCCTAAGGGTGAGTCCTGCACCAGAGAGGAGCACCTGGAAAACAGAGCAGCTCACTGGGCTGCAATGTCCCTCCCTGAGCAGAAAAAGAGGGAGATGGGGTGCTGAATGATCTCCTTGCATAAGGGCTGCTGAGCTGGAGGGAAGAGAGATGCTGGTGATTTATGGCGATTCCTCCCAGCTTMGCCAACCTTCCAAAAAACACAGTCACACTGTCCTTCACTGTGCAGGCTTTACTGGCATCCTGCTCTGGGTTTGGTGTGGCAAAGGCCTTGGAAATTACCCTGTGTCCTCGGGCCCTTTTGGGGAAGGGGGCAGAGGGGCTGGGCTGCAAGAAATTGCTGCAGAGTCATCGGGAGCGCGAATGGCGTAAATGCCAGGAAATCTCCTCCTGCTGCTTATATTTAGTTACTGATAAGGCTGCAGCGACCCAGAGCATGCTGTGCCCTCTCCTGTGCCTTTCCTGCCTGCTGAGGAGCCAGGGGATGCTAGTGCAAAGGTTTCACTGATGAAAGAGGAAATAATTTCTTGCTGCATGCCAAGGTTATGATCAGGGAGGGGGAATTTGCGCAACTGGGAAGAACCAAGACTTTCCTTCATCTCTCCTGAGGAAATTGAGAAGCTCCATTGCCAAATGTCTGTTGGGAGAATCAAGAGGAAGCAGAGGTGTTTATCCTCTGGAGGAAGTGGGAGGGCTCAGGGGCTGCAGCAGTGACATTATCTCAGTGAGGGCCATGCCTGGGGCCGTGCTGGGACTCTCATCCTGTTGCCTTGGAGGAGCAGGAAGCTTCCATCCCTGAGTCCTCTCTCCTGCTGGTGCCCACGGAGCACTCAGCCTCTGGGAGGTCAGAAACCCCGTGGGATCTTTTATTTTAACCTCTGCTTCAAAGCCCATGTGTTTTACTGTGAGTCTGTGTGTGTGGCTTGCTTCTCAGCCATGCCCTCCACAGAGCCCCCATTCAGCTTTTCCTGTCGACCAAAGGTTTGGTTTCTCTCTGGATGAAAAAAAAAACCCAAACCTAAAAAAACCCTCCCCCCCCAAAAAAAACCAAACAAAACCACCAGAAATACTTCTCTGTGTATCTCACCCATTCCTACTTCAGGTCAATGGAAATTACTCTGAATTTAGTCAACAAGTCAACAGTTCTGTTCAGGCTGTTCTATTATCCATAGTTTGGGGATTATTATCTTATTATCCTGCTTTTATCTGCTCAGGAGCCATATGTGGCTCCAGAATATACTCCAGAAGTGCATTATATCACATAATTAGCATATGGGGCATGTGCTTTGGCATTCCTTTCCCAGAGGGAAAATGAGCTGTGCAATGTTGTGTGTTGATTTAGTGCTTTCAGGGTTTTCAGGATTCACTTTGTTTTTTTTTTTAATATCCTCATTCCTCTTGCTGTGTATATTAAAGGGTGACAAGGGCTCACAGCTTTAGTGGCCAGATGATTTCATGGTGCAGGACCAGCTCMCAAAGTTCCATTTTCTCCTGAATAGAGGAATATTAAATTTATGGGGGGAGTTATTGGCAACAGTGCGGTCATTCTCCACCTCAAAACTTGAGGCAGAATTCAGAAATGCTGGGCTAAGACCTGTGGCAAGTCTGTGGTGSCCAATACTGCAAAGCAGAGCTGCCACAGCTTTCTCTTGCAGCTGGTGATCCCACRGGCTTGATGRTTTTCACAGGATCACAGAATGGTTTGGGCTGCAATGGACCTTAAAGATCATCCTGGAAGGGACCTTAAAGCCCACCCAGTGCCACCCCTGCCATGGCAGGGACACCTTCCACTGTCCCAGGCTGCTCCAAGCCCCAATGTCCAACCTGGCCTTGGGCAGTTCAGGGACCCAGGGGCAGCCCCAGCTGCTCKGGGCACCTGTGCCAGGCTCTCACTGCCACCGTAAGGAAGAATTCTCACCTTGCCTCTGATCTAACCTTGCCCTTGGTCAGTTTGAAGCCATTCCCCTTGTCCTGTCACTCYATCCTCTTSTAAAYACCTGGAGCTTGGTCTGAAATGCCCACAAATCCCACAGACTGCACCTGGAGGCGGTTCAGCCCCACATAGGGTTTGGAACAACCTGGTCTAAGGGAGTGTCCTGGGTTGACTATATGTTGCTTTTATCCCCAATTGTCTGTTCTGTTTATGCTGAATAATAAGTTTTGCACCTGTAGGACTTGTTGCAGGAGTGAAGGGGGGAGAGAAGAAGCACAGTTTGTTTTCAGGCGCTGCACTCACTCCTCCACATCCCTGCTCCTGGCTGTGCTGTCTGTGGATGGACAGACAGCAGGACAGAGCTCTCGATTGCTTTTAGTTAGTTTAGCTAGCTGAGGCAAAGAAATTCCCTGGACTGTGATTGTTTCCCTTTTCTTTGGAGCTGTTTAAACCTGCTCTGGCCTGAACACCAGCAGAGCACCGGCAGCTCCGCCTGTGGCCACTGGGCCGGGCCTGGCCTGCGGCATTTCCAGCACTGATAAGAGACTAAGTGAGCTGAGCTGCAACCCATGGAGGGGATTTTCTGAGTTTGTCATCTCTTTTAGACCATCAAGGGTTTTTATTGATTAATATTGTTTAGGTTTTATTGTTTAATAAACAGTTTTTTTCCACTTTTCTCCAAGGAGGTATTTTCTCCCAGACCGGTTGTGAGGAGGGGCCGATTGAATCTGCTTTCCTAGAGGAGCCCCTTTGGGGGTGCTCTCCCAAATTTGCCCTGAACCAGGACAGCGAAGGTGACCCTGCCCATGGCAGGGGGGTGGAATGGGATGATCTGTAAAGCCCCTTCCAACCCAAACCATTCTGGGATTCTGTGACTCTACCCTGGGTCAGAAATGTGYTCACACAAGGTGCTTTGCCCTCTGTCAGCTCTGCCAGCTCCTGCAGAGCCTTTCTAGGAAGACTGAACAGGCTTTTCAAGCATCTGCCCATTTACACATAAAACCAAATTACATAATTGTAGCTCCTTTCAGAGCCCAGGGAGCATATCCACAGAGCAGCACGGTCTGGCCTTTAAACAGGAGCACTTYCACTGAATTGAATGATGCTGGACTGGCAAAATCTGTTGTAAATAATTTATTTCACTTGTGTAACCACAAGAAAGGAAAGCAGGAAGGAAAGGGCACCTGCATTTGCAGCCAGCCAGATTGGCATCAGCCCTGGAAATGGATCTGAGCACGGATCAGAATAAAACTGACAAAGGCTGTGCTTTGTGTATGCAAAATAACTGAAAAAGAGGTGTAAACACCATCCAAAATAAACAACAAATCTGGTTTTTCTTTCAGAGGCAGCTCGTGGTGATGAGAGGGGCACTGGGGAAGCTGTGGGGCTGCCACAGCTGGGAGCAGCACAGCCCCAGAGTGCCCTGTGGGGTCACAGGGTGACAGGGACAACGCTTTGGCCCAGGAGAACCATCCAGAAGAGGAATATTTTCCAGAAGAGTGGCAAATGAACAACCTCTCTGGCCCAGGGAGATATAAAACCTGTCTGGACACCTCTTTTATTCTGGTCCCCATCACTCCCTGTGCTGGGAGGAGGCATCTCACAGGCCCCCCAGATCCCCCCAGGTCCCCCCAGTTCCCTCCAGGTACCCCCAGGTCTCCCCAAGTCCCTCCAAGTCCCTCAGGTCCTTCCAAGTCTCCCAGATCTCCCTCCAAGTCCCTCCTGGTCCTTCAGGTCTCTCCTGGTCCCCCAGATCCCCCCAGATCCCCCCAGGTCCCCCAGGTCCCTCCAAGTCCCTCCAGGTCCCCACAGGTCCCTCAGCTCCCCCAGGTCCCTCCAGGTACCCCCAGGTCTCCCCAAGTCCCTCCAAGTCCCTCAGGTCCTTCCAAGTCTCCCAGATCTCCCTCCAAGTCCCTACAGGTCTTTCAGGTCTCTCCTGATCCCCCAGGTCCCCCCAGGTCCCCACAGGTCCCTCAGCTCCCCCCAGATCCCTCCAGGTCCCCCCAGATCCCCCAAGTCCTTACAGGTCCTTCAAGTCTCTCCTGGTCCCCCAGGTCCCTCAGCTCCCCCCAGGTCCCCCAGATCCTTCCAGGTCCCTCCAGACACGCCAGTTCCTCCTAGTTCCCTCCATGTCCCCCAGGTCCCCTCTGATTTCAGTCCCAGCCCATCACCAGCGGGCAGAGTCTTCAGAGACACCAACTTTTCCTTAAATCAAGTCCACTTCCAAGGAAGAAAACAACAGAAACCCGAATTCTGRTCCTTTCCTCAGGCCTGGCCCTTCCCTGCTGCTGGGGAGCCCATCCCATCCTCTTGGCAAGAGCAAACCCATCTCTTGCTTGGGCTGCCCATCCTCACCTCCCACCTGGAAGGAGTTTTGCTTCCGTAATTTTTTTTGTTTCCAAACTCTACTGATGTCTAATTTTCGAGGCATTGGAGGCAAGACCTCTGACCCCAACAGCACTGCTTGTGATGGAACCTGAAATCACCTTTTCCAGAAAACTGGAAGGTTACTTCCCTCTTTTTGTTTTCTGTCATAGACACATTTTATGAAAAATCCTTTTGCTAGGATTTTCCTCCTGAGAAGCTGAGAGGCCTCAGAAACGAAATGCAAACAATGATTATCTGCTGCTGTGCAATGCAACAGGTGCATCTGTGATTGGTCTCATGTGGTTGTTTCTAATTAATGGCCAATCACAGCCCAGCTGTCTCAGACTCTCTGATCAGTCACAAGATTTTATTATCACTCCATTCCATTCCTTTTTAGCCTTCTGATGAAATCCTTTCTTCTATTCTTTTAGTATAGTTCTAATATATAATTTTCTTTTAATATAATATGTATCATAAAATAATAAATCAGCCTTCTGAAACATGGAGTCAAGACTCCCATCTCTTCCCTTGTCCTGGGACCCTATGAAAACCACCACAGTTTTCCCCAGAATAATTTAAATTAAAACATGCAACACCTATCCCAGGACCCAGATACAGTTTATACAGTTACTCCAAATAACCTTCATAAAGTCATTATGTTCATTGCCTAATAATACATAGCTGGGAGTCATAAAGTTTATTTACATTAGATAGGTTTCCAGGTATGTGGAAAGCAGCTCAGTGCTGATAATCAAAYCAATACTTCACAATTCAGGAAGTTGATCAGCACACCAGTTTTTATTTTGTTTAATGAAGTGATATTCCTGCCAAGTCTGGGATATTTCTCTGTACTTTGCTGACTTCCAAGAGCAGTGTACTTTGTTCCTTTGTTCCCTTCATGCCACAGTAAGCAAAGTTTTTCAAGTTTCCTTTCCTCTTGGGCCAAAAGGAGCCACCTGAGGCTGGCCATGGACTCAGAGGGAGCCCTTGGGAGGTTGGGGGTGACTGAGCTCACGTCGCATCAGCACTGGCTGTGCTGTGCCTTGGGGGTTAGCACAAGTCCTGAAGTCACCCTCAGGTCACCCTCAGGTCTCAGGTGATGTGCCAGGGGTTGTGCTGCCCTTCAGCACCCAGGGACACCCAAAAGAGACCCTGGATTCTGAGCAGGGATTCTGAGCACCCCTGCACTGGCTGGGGTGGTGCCTTGTGAAGGCTGCCCTAGAACAGAGGCTGGACAGAGCTAAAGAATAAAGCAGGGATTTATTYAAAGGATCTCCTCCATGGATGCACCTTGGGCAGCACCAGAGCCCAGCCAGGGCTGCACCCAAGATGAACCARAATGGCCCCAAAATGCAYGGCCGGGCACGGGGTCTSTCCCTGGGATCAGTTCTGCTCCATTTGCACCTTGCAGTTCATTGTCCCATTCCAGCTTTAGCCCCTGCAGTCCCACCCTGCTTGTTTTTCTCTCTCCAGCCCACGGTGTTTGTGCTCTGGGGCTGAGATKTGGATCATTTGTCCTTGGTGCCCTGTCCCTGTCATATTGTCTGGAAAAATCCCTTTGCCCAGGATTTCTCTCCTGGGAAGCTGAGAAGCCTCAAAGAAAAAGGAAAACAATAATTATCTCATTTGCTTCTCCTGTGTTTTGCTGCTTTGGAACGTGTTTGGAGATTGTTTATCCAACATGCAAATTGTTTCTACTYATTGGCCAATCAGGGCCAAGCTGTGTCAGACTCTGGAGAGAGTCACGCGTTTTCRTTATTATCTTTTTAGCATTCTGTCTGTATCCTTTCTCTATTCTTTAGCATAGTTTAGTATAGCATTCTTTAATATAATAAATTAGCCTTCTAAGAACATGGAGTCAGATTCAGCATTCCTCCCAGTGATGGGGGACCCAGAAAATACCACAGTCCCCAGCTACAGCAGGAATTGTTTTGTCTCCCTGCTCTGTGCAGAGAGCTCACCATCCCATAATATGAAGCTCAGACTCACACACTAAAGCAGCAGAGAATGTGAAAAATAGAAAAGCTCAAACCTGAGGCATCAATGGAGCAGAGCATGGCCTGACATGGCTCACGTGGTGTTGGGTCACCTCAGGTTGCTGATCTCATTTCTTGGGCTTTGGGTTGATAGGAAGGATTTGCAAACAAGGCAAACCTGCCTGGAAATAGGCACCAATAGTTCTGAGCTCTGCCACAGACTTCCTGAGGCAGCGTGGGAAAGCAAATCCATCTCCTCTGCTGGGATGGGAGAGGGAATCTCTCGTTTCTTCCTCCCTTTGTTCATCTCATCCTTTAAGACTTAATGGTTGCCTCTCAGTGTAGGAGTATCATGAGTTTGGCCACAATCTGTAGGTTTTACTTTAAAATAGACAGTGATGAAAGTAGTAATGAAAGTAGCCATGAAATTGCTATCACCAGATAGGAAYCAAAAAGAAATGAAATTAATGTCATGCAGCTGAATTTTGTTAGTTCTCTAGGTTTTGTGGAGCTCTCATGGCAGGTAGGTCTGGCAGGTTCTTGTAATGGCACTAAAAGTCTCACTAATATTTGGGTTTTTTGGAAAACTTCATGTCCCAGAGTCAGGTGGTTATAGCYGAGTCTCACTTCCCACTGAAAACCAAGTTTTTCTGCTTTTAATGGTCCAGAGAAAAGCTACAGAATATTATTCCTGGAGGAAGGGAGAGAGGTGGAGAATGAGAGGGAAAGAGGAAAAGGCAGAGCAAGAGAGAGGAAAAGAGGAAGAAAGAAAGAGAGAGAGAGAATGAAAGAAAGAGAAAGAGATAGAGAAGAAGAAAAAGAGGAAAAGAGAAAAAATTGAGAGAAAGAAAGAAAGAAAGAAAGAAAGAAAGAAAGAAAGAAAGAAAGAAAGAAAGAAAGAAAGAAAGAAAGAAAGGAAAGAGAAATTTGTTTTTGTTTTGTTTAAGGTCTCATGATGTTTATGCCAGCCCTAAGAACTTCAGTGGGCTGATTTGTGGTTTCTGAATGGATATCTTNAGAAAGAAAGAAAGAAAGAAAGAAAGAAAGAAAGAAAGAAAGAAAGAAAGAAAGAAAGAAAGAAAGAAAGAAAGAAAGAAAGAAAGAAAGAAAGAGGAAAAGAAATTTGTTTTTGTTTTGTTTAAGGTCTCATGATGTTTATGCCAGCCCTAAGAACTTCAGTGGGCTGATTTGTGGTTTCTGAATGGATATCTTTGGCAGCACAGGAATCTTACTTAAGACTCTAAACAATTATGTTCTGAGTCTCCAAATAAAATGGTTGTGCTTTAACAACAGTGGAAAAGTGAAAGGTTTGGCTTCTTTCCCTTTTGGATTAACAATGGCATGAATGGAAAACTGGTGCTGCGTGCTGCACTGATAAAAAGAGCAAACAGATTTGTTTCTTGCAGTGCTGGAGAACATCAGCCAGGAGGACCTGAGGCAGATTTCATCCCACCCTGCYGGCCTGGGGACAGGTTGTGTTGTTCTTGCCAAAATGTGTTTCTTCTCTAAGCTGAGAGATGCCACCTTAACTAGTTTTGAAGACCTCCTCTTCTTTTGGAGTGTGTAGCAATGAAAGATCAGTGTTYCCCAGCTAGGCTGGGACAAATCCCAGCCCAGGGCATAGTTTAGGTATCACAAAGAAGCAAAAAGTCACAATAACTGGTAAATATCCAGGGATTTGCTCCCCACAAGCAAACCACTCATTGGATCCTGTTCAGCATAATTAGAAAATCAGAAGCCTCACACAGACTGTTTTTAGGGCTCAATGCAAGCTCTTCTGGTCATCCCATGGGAGCCAATGGATGTTGAGGGGTGCTCCATGTCCTGCCCTGCTTCCCATGCGCCYCAAATCTGATAGAGAAGCTCTTTCACCAAGATCCCTCATCAGGCAAATCCCCGAGTTTTCCACTCCTTAATTATGACCATGAACTCCAGTCCCAGGTCAGCTTTGAGCCACAAACCAAATCTAAACTCAATCTGGATGCAGACCCAGCCCCTTCCCCCGCTCGGAGCACGCAGGAATTCTACAGGCAAATTTTGGAATTTTCCATGGTCTGTGAGAGTCTCTGTGGAGCAGCAGTGYGGGCAGGGCAGGCACAGAATCAGGGGGCTCTGGAGGGCCAGAGGGGTGGAAGCAATAGTTTTGCTTTGTGGGCAAAACCTTGGAAATCCACGAGGCTGCTCTCCAGGGAAAAGATGGGAAATCAGTGGTGGAATCTGTGTCTGTAACATTCCCTAAGGGCAYGGTTCAGCAAATGGGGCAGAGCTGGAAGGGAGCACCAGAGGGGCTGTCCTGAGACCCCCTGAAGGTTCTGATTCCTTCAGGTTTGAAACCTGAGGGAGGAAAAAGAAAAGGGAATGTCAGCAAATTCTGCCTGATGTTTCCATCTTTTGGATTGTCTGCCTCCTGGGGAGTTTGTGAACATTTTAAGTGGAGCAAAGTGTCCCCAGTGTGTGAAAACTCAGCCCTGCTCAGAGCTCACACTAAAGGCTTCCCCCAGCTACTGGAGATCAGCAAATCCCTGTGGCTGAGCCCTTCCAGGTGGGCTGAGTGACCAGGAATGCCTCTTTTACCATGAATTCTCAGCTTTTTTAATTTTTTCTTTTTATTTGTAACTTAAATGCTCCTTGGAGTGTTTTTTTCCTGAACATATTTTGCAAAACTGTCAGACTTCAGACGTGCAAGCACATACAAAACCCAGTGGTGGGGTTGGTTTGGGAAGCCCTGGGTGACTTTGCCCAGACATATATTCCAATTAAACAGCACAAATGTTCAAATTCCTTGGCTGCTTTCTGGAGTCCCAGGTCTTTACCTGCCCTCAGATCTGGATCAGACCTGCTTGGGAGTGATTTTCCTTTATCAGCTCCTTTACAGGTAATTTACCAGCAGTCCAAGCTGCATATTTACTCTGAAGAGCAGAAACTCCATCTTTCAGATAAGATTATTCTCCTCCAAGTAAATATTGGGCAGAACACAAGAAAGGGATGGAAACTGCAGACRAAATGGAAAGGAAATGGCTGATCAGGCTGTTGGAGAGTTAGTTCAGGTTGAAGTACCTTTGGAACTGGTCAGAAAGGAGATGAGAGGGGAAAGCAGTTCATGGCTTTGCAGGATCAAGGGCAATGCTCTGCACTGGCCTGTGATCCTTTCAAAGTGCTCACCTGCCAAGACTGGTAGATTCAGACACTGAAAGTTCATTTGGAAAGAGTCTGGAGAGCTAAATGTGCCTGCTCACTGTGGCATCCAAAGCCACTCCAACTCCTGAACTGAAAAAGTCAAACCTGTAAAACCCTTTACTCTGTGGAGGGGGTGCTGCTCTGCAGGGAGGCAGACACCAGGTTTTCCCACTGCTCCTACAGAGGAAATTTTGGAGGGGCAAACCTCTGTAGCAAGCTCTTTGTTGTTAGAAGAGTGCAGAACCTGGGAGAGAGACAAAGGGATGACGAGCTGCATCAGCTGCAAACCTGGGTGCTGCTTTTCCATGTGGTGCTTGTCTCCCCTGGTGACAGACACGTTATAAATACCTCAAGACAGACCCATTTCAGAGGGGTGTCTGCAGCTGTGGGGAAGCTGYAGATTGGAAATTCCAACTGACTTGTCAGAGGCATGAAAAATATTTCCCAAAGCCGCTCTGCGCTCGGGGGGCTCTTCTTGAGCAGAGGTTTCACTGGTCTCATCACTCTGCTGTTAGAAAGGCTTCTGAGGGCTGCAGTCAGCCCAAAAACTAATTAGTGCTGGAGTCAAAGCCARGGTGATGTGAAGCTTGCCCTTGGAGCAAAATATTCACACTGTTGGAGAACTGATCGTGGTTAAAGGGGTGTTTGGTGTTGTCTTGGGGTTGTGAAATGGGGGGTCAGTACAAGAGCTCTCATTGAATCACAGAATGTCCTGAGCTGGAAGGGATCCACAGGGATCACCCAGTGCCACCCCTGGCCCTGCCCAGACCCCCCAAAATCCCACCCTGGGCATCCCTGGCAGTGCTGGCCAAAGGAGTTCTGGCAGCCTSGGGGCCGTGCCCATTCCCTGGGCAGCCTGGGCAGTGCCAGCACCCTCTGGGCAAGAACCTTTCCCTTAAATCCAACCTAAAACTCCCCAAACACAGCTCCAGCCTCTCCCTCAAGTCCTGGTCACACAGAGGAGAGATCAGTGCCTGTCCCTCCTCCTCCCCTCTTTAGGAAGGTGTGGACTGTGATGAGGCACTATTGATGCAGGRCACCCCCAGCCAGGGAATGACGTGCTCTGACTCCATGATTTCAGAAGGCTGAACAAATGCTTTACTAAGCTATTCTATATTACACTAATACTATACTAAATTACATACTAAAGAAAAACCCATKACTGTCTCCAACAGTCAGGACACAGCTTTGACCCAATTGGCCAACCCAATCAACCCAAACAACCATCAGCAGAGTCCAATTAACAAATCACCTTGGGYAAACAATCCCCATAACACATTCCRCATGTGCCAAACAACAGGGGCAGCGAGTAGAGATAAGAATTGTTTTCTCCTCTTCTCTGAGGTTTCTCACTGCCTTTCCTAGGAGAAATCCTTGGAAAGATGTCCCTGCTGCTCTCTGTGGGGAGAGCTGTGGCCATGAAGTACCTGAGCAATTTCCCATAAGTGCTTGTAGGGCTTGAATCCCCCATGGGACATCACCCAGCAGAGGAGTGCAGGCAGACACTCCTGGATGTGTCCAAGGCCAGGTTAGATGTTTCTCTGAGAAATCTAGAAACTGTCCCTACCTGTTTCAGGGAGTAGGAACTCTGTTGGTGTGGTTATTTCAGTCAGGGACTGCTGGGGTCTCTTCTTTGAGCTTCGTTTGTAGCATTGGCTTCATAACATGGTTGAGATCATAGGAAGATGGCAAAGCTCGTGTATAGCTAGTGGCAGCTAAAGATTTTTTTGTTACAGAGTACTTTAAAAACCTTCTGGCTAATAACAAGTTGTTAAAGCTTACAGATGATTGTTTTAGCTAATTTCTAAAAGTACATGCACACYTGTTTCACACAATGCTTGCTTGTGTTTTTCCTATTAACAATACACAACACTTCATTATTAAGCTTAAAACCTTCTACTRTCTTACTGAGTATGTTTTCTTGCAGTCTTAAAGCCCATCTTAGCTAAGCCTAAGACTCAAGATTTTTTTTGTTTACTATTTCATCATAACTTTTTTTACTTTCGAACTTTATAGCTACAACTAGTTCTAACTTTTCTGTTATTTCTGTTTCTGAGGCCTATTTTCTCAGCTTTCAAAAAATCTTCTCATTTTTACTCTTTCCCAGAGGAACTAGATTGTCTTCAAGGCTCCTTCCAACCCCAAGCATTCTGGGATATGAAGATTATGTCAGTACTCCTGTCCCAGCCTAAAATCAGGGAGACTTCCACCTTCAGTAGCAAGACTTAAATCACACCCAGTACCATGTCTGAAGCATCCCCACACTTTTTTCCCTGTGCCTTGTGCTCCTGAAGGAGTGACCATCCCACCAAACCTGTCTGTGTTTGTTCATGCAGGTCCCTACCTCGTGCATGACACAAATGTGGTTTTATCCTGAACTGTGAATCTCCCTACTCTAAAACCTTTCTCGGAAACACTGGCATCATCACAAATGCAATTGTGAGGGCTCTTAACAGCCTGAAAGCATTTTCACTTCGGAGAGAGAAGGATTTATCACCCTGGAGTTCTAGCAAGCTCAGTTCCAGGCAGTGCAATACCCAGGACACCCTCRGATTGTGCAAACAATGGGAAGAGGAAATGATGCTGGAGTTTGTGCCTTCCCCTCCACGAAGACACGAATGAGAAATTTCAAGGCTGAATCATTTATTTCTGATAAGCCACTCTGTATTAATTAAACCTAATCACTCTAGCTTGGCTCCTGACACACCTGGTAAATTGTTACCAGCTTGCTGATGATGGTGCTTACGAAAGAGAAATCAGGACACATTTTTATTGGGGTTATCAGAGATTTCCACCCATCACTACCTTGTTCCTTCCTCCACCACAGATCCCTCACATGCCAAGTGCCACATTAACTATTTGTGGGGTGGCTGTTCCCTAAAAGGGGAAAAATCTCCAAAAAAATTTGTATTGCTAGGTGTCCAACCTCAACACAAAATTAGGAGGGGCTCTGCTTTAAAAAGTCTGTTAGAACTTTTGGGGAAGATACCTTTATTTACAGAATTTAAAAAGAACTTGTTTACAGAAGAAAAGATGTTCAATAAGTGTTTTTAACTGGGTTTTTCCTCCTAGTTGGTGGTGTTTATATAAAACAAGAATGAAATGGTGCAATATTCATTTACATCCATTTTTCTACACTACCACAGAATTCCTCCTGCCCAGACACACATTACCATAAGGTTTGCAAGTGCTCTTGGGGCCCTGATTACATTCACTGCCTGCTCTTGCCAAAATGTAAAGTAAATTATTTTCATATATATTTTATGTGTTCATAAAAGGCTATACTCTACTTGACATCTGTTATCTGGATTAATGTTTTTTGTTCAGCTGGCCAAAAAAGAGATGGAAGTCCGTGGAGCATYTGATCCACCACAATCCACAGATGATGGTCATTTGTTGGGATGCTAATATGAAAAAAAAAATCCAATAAAACAAGCAATCAGCCTTTGGACTTAAATAAAACAACAGAAAGGGGAAGAAATACCAGGCCCTCCTCCATAATGCTCTCCCATTTATTACTTTTGCCTGTGTGGTCTTATGATCATAAACGTTGCCATTACAGTCTCCATGGCTTTCTTGCATCTATCACCATGAAAATGGAAAGCAAAATGCAGTTTTTTGGAGGTCCCCTCTGAATTCAGACGCCTGAACTGAAAATGAGCATTGAGCCAGCTCAGAATTGCTGCTACATTCACTAGGACCGGTAATGTCCAGAGTTATTTCCACCCTGCTCTTTTACAAGTCACGTGGTCCCATTTCTCCTCCACCAACACTCTGGATAAATGAAAAGCAGGCTCATAATCATACATTCAATTTTATTACCTTGCCACTGTGTGAACAGGAAGGCTTCAGAGATTAAATGGCATTTTAGATAAGGAGAGGGAGCAAACCATAACGGCTTCAACAACAACAGCAAGAAAGAGCTGGGGTTTTTTAAAAGCATTTAAATAAATGATTGTGGGCAAGAACTATTTCATACAGTCAGAACATAATTGGGCCCATAACATGGCWGATACACTGATGGCCATGAAAATTTAATTACTTACGAGCCACTGAATGAATTATGCAGTCTCTGATCGTTGCAGAATAAAGTTTATTGACCAGATTCACTGCTGGCACAAGCAATGGAGCKCCTTTGGCTTCCATCATTTGTTCCAGCAGTGAGCTTGGCTCACCATCACTCCAGCATGGATCCAGAGTCCCWTGAAGTCGATGGAAAGGGGCCTTGACTTCAAGGGACTCTGGATCATGTCTGGGGTACTTTGTGTTTTGCCAGCAGCTGAATGAGTCCCAGATCCCCCTGTACACACACATGCATTGTGGTGACACGTAGTGACCCAGGGCTGGGACTGGAAATGCATCCCTAGCAGCAAACACTCTATTTCTGTAACCCCAGCCCACATTTGGAGCTGCTCTCCTCACATTTAGAACATTTCCACTCAGTGCCAGCCCCCCTGTTTGTTTAAATCCTTGGAGAATGTTGTTCCAACACCCCCTCAAACCTCTCAGTAGCTGCCTGAAAATTGAAACTATTTTGGATGAAGCTTCATCAGAAAATATATAAATGAACATCTTCTTGCCCTGCTGTCTGTTCCCTAAGCCTAACTGTGAACACAATATTCCCAAGAAAGCTCTGTGGCACAAGTTAGGCAGGAGAAGGATGGTGAAGGACAAGATCACACATTTTTATGGCTGGCTGGTAAAAGGAAGTTGCTGAGCTTGTTCTTCTCACACTGGACATCAAATTTTATCCTCAGATGTTGTCCAGCCTCAGAGACGATCCGTCTGAGCAATGCAATGGGTCCAGTCAYCACCTAACTAAAAAAATTCAAAGGAAGTTCAATAAATTGATAGTGAGGCCCTGGCAGAGATTTCCCAGAGCAGCTGTGGCTGCCCTGGATCCCTGGAATGTCCAAGGCCAGGTTGGACATTGGGGCTTGGAGCAGCCTGGAACAGTGGGAGGTGTCCCAGGGGGTTGGGAATCGAATTATCAGTAAGGCCCCTGGAAGAGATAAAAGATCTCACACCCACCACCTCTCAGGTAGCACCAAATGTATTAAAAKTCCCTGATTTGACCTAACTGTGATCTCACCAAGCTAAAATTCTGCTTTGACACCTGGYGCGGGCACCCCCAGCTTTGATCTGCTGGGTCACTCTCGATGTTCTKCTCTTCTGTTCTGCCACAGCTTCCCAGCTATGAATAGGAATGGCAGTAAATCACCTGGGCTGCCTTAAAGAAGCACTAAAAACCTCCTGTTCCAAAGGGCAGCAAAAGCAAAACCAGGCAGAGCTGCTGTTATTTAGTGTTCAGGTATGAGATGACTCTTTGGTAATGGGATGGTGGTGTCACAATGCAGGGTTAAAAATAGACACTTTCAGAAGATGAAAGTCCACAGACAAACTTGTGAAATACTAATTCAGTCACTGGCTGCGGATTAGCAGTGAAGTCTAAGTTCAAATTCCAGCAAAAAAGCCAAATTTAGGGCTGTAAAACATAATGTTTAAACAAACCTGTATGTGACACCAACTGAACATCACCAAACAGAATTAGAGCTGGCTGAAAKTCTTCTGGGTTAGCATGAAACTACTGGAAGTTTAAAGCTTTCACAGTTTTTTGTTGGTTTGGTTTTTATGTTTTCTGGTGGKTTTTTTTTTTGTCACAATCTTGATAATGGGCTTATTATGGGAGTTGTAAAATTTCATTGCAGCTCATTCGTCTCTTGAACGAAATGAAGCTCATTTTTCCAGTGGAAACAGCCTGGTCCTGATGATCCTTCCCCCTGTGCCAGAGAAAAGKTTCAGCTGGCTTTTTGGATCAGTTTTACTGCCTCTCTGCAAAGCCAGGATGCTGCAGAGAAGGGGAACCGTGGAGCCAAGAATTTGGCCTCTGGATTTCAGTGACATTAACACCCAGAAAGAATTCCTGGGAAGGACCAACTTCCATGAGGGAAGTTGGAGCTGCTCCTCACAGTCTGGGGCTTGTCTGCACATGCAAATAAACACATCTGGAGCAAGAGGAGCTGTAAATTCAGAGTGTGAGAGGGGTAAAATGGAGAGAGCCATGTGGCAATCGGATTATTTCTTTTTTATTTATTTCTGCTGAGATTGCTCAGTGAAGCTGAGGCAGGGAAAGACACCCAGATTCCAGTTCCCCAACATCCCCAGGCACTGCCACTGTGGGCTGAGTTACTGGGAGCTGTTAAATGACTGTGCTGGAATAACTCCATGTCAATACAAGCTCTCATTTTGCTGTAGAATTGGGGAATGGGAGAAGTCTATCAGGGAATAAACTCAGCTTGGTTATTTCCTCTYGCAGTGAAAGATTTGCCTGGGTTTGTGAGGTTTGTATGAATAAAATTGCCCRAGTAAAGCAATCAGAGTTTCATTAAAGGGCATTTCACAGCTGAGTAAACTTTTTTCCAATGTATCAGAAGGCTCAACCATTTCTGGGTTTCAAACCATTGGTTTGGAGTGGCTGTTCTGGCTTTCAAACACTCTGGTTGCAGGAGGAAGGATCAGCTGTCATATTCACCCAGGAATAAGTTAAAAAAATGGATTTAGGACAATTTTCTAGAAATAAACACGATTTTCCTTATACTTAGGTGCAGTTTATTTGGAGTGGAATGCAAGTCTCAGTCCTGAAGTGCTCCACACTGAGGGAAGATATTTATTTCACCCCCTCTTCCTTGTCTGTCTTTTGGAAAGCATTTTCTTTATTTTTTCAGCCATAAACTCCCATATTTTGCACTCAAATCTGCAGTTTTGGAGATGCTTCATGTTCATGCAGAGCTCATAGGGCTCTCATTTGCTGTTCACTATTTTTCAGGGCAGAACAGCTCTGAATCCATGGAAAAGAGCAGAGGGAGAGAAGAAGAAGGTGGGAATCTCATTAGGAACTACACAACCTCCACTCTGACCTTCTCCAGGCACCTGATGGTGCTGCCCTGGAACCAGAGTGGTTCTGTCACACAAAAATATCAGCTGGACACACTTTGGGAAGCCAGCATTCCCTAAAAGCTGTGTTCCTCTCAGGAAAGCAGCCTTCCACTGGAAAACTACCAGACTCACAGCAAGCACCTTTCAGAGGCACTTATGGTGTACAGTGTTCTCCCTGAACTTTTTCTGCCATTTTTTAAATGAAAATAACCATCTGGTTTTTTTTTTTCAATAACTGGCCAGATCGGTCATTTAGCATGAATCACCTAATTCATCCCAGATTTTGGACTTTGATATTTATTTTGAGATATTTGTGATTTTGGAGCACAGCAAAGGGTACATTTCTCAGACCATTTTACCCATTTYATCCCGTAAAGAATGAGTAACAATTACCTAACTTGAAGATTGTTGCTTAACCACAGTTGTTAAGTGAAATCATACTCTGCTCATGGTTCAAGCATACATCTTTTGCAGCAAAGGAAAGATAAATAAATTATGATCCTAACCAACATTGGATAATTAGACACTTAATGTGGGCAGRAGAAGGGAAAAAAACCATTGAAATTGGTCTATAGGAGTGGACAGTTTGTACTGCAAAAGCCAGTAATGAGTACTGGAGCCATCTGACCTCTTTTTAATGTATAAAAACTCAACATTTTAGTCCGAGGCTGGTGTGTTCCCAAAAGAGTAGATATCCAGAGAGGGTGGCCAACCAAAGTTTTACATTTGCTGCACCCAATGGACACTTTTTTCTGCATGAAAATCATCAGAGCATCTCCACAGCGCAGGATCTCAGCACCAACAAAGCTCCACAAGCTGGTCTGGGTTCCCTCAGARCCTGTCAGACACTTGGATTTCAGCTGGAGCTTTGGGAGTGCCAGGAACTGCTCCATTGTGCTGCTGCTCCTGAGGATGCTGATCTGGGCAGAGCAGAGCAGACAGGTAGAGCAGGGATGGGTTTTGTCCACAGGGAATAATTGATGGCAAGGTGGCTTTTGTACTCATATTTCCCTAAACATTTTCCTCCTCCCAATGCAATTAGTGCAAGCATCACCTCATGGTTTGTGTGGATAAATGTTTCCAGGGAATGGTAAAGAAGGAATGAAATCATCAGTTCTGTGATCTGCTGAGGGGCACAGCCAGCWCTGAGGAATTTAARATYTCAGGGTCTAAAGAAAGCAGTGGAATCCCATTTCTCTGTGTGTKGCATTCACACTGTCTGAAAAAATCCCTTCRCCCAGGACTTTTCTCCTGGGAAGCTGAGAGGCCTCAGAGAAAAGGAAAACAATTCTTMTCTCATTTGCTTCTCCTGTGTTTTGCTCATGTGGAATGTGTTTGGAGATTGTTTACCCACAGGTGATTGTTCCATTGGATTCTGCTGTGAGTTGTTTTGACTCTTTGGCTAATCAGGACCAAGCTGTGTCAGGACTTTGGAGAGAGTCACGAGTTKTCATTATTATCTTTTTAGCCTTCTGTAAGTATCCTTTCTGTAYTCTTTAGTAGAGAAKAGTATAGTATTCTTTAATATAAAATAGTATTATAAAGTAATAAATTAGCCTTCTGATTTGATTCTGGTGTGAGTTGTTTTGGCTCATTGGCCAATCAGGGCCAAGCTGTGCCGGGACTCTGGAGAGAGTCACGAGTTTTCATTCTTATCTTTTTAGCATTCAGTATCTTTTCTGTATTCTTTAGTTTAGTATAGTATTCTTTAATATAATATAGTATAATAAAGTAATAAACTAGCATAGTATAAAGTAATAAATTAGCCTTCTCATTGGATTCTGCTGTGAGTTGTTTTGACTCATTGGCCAATCAGTGCCAAGGGGTGTTGGGACTCTGGAAAGAGTCAAAAGTTTTCATTATTATCTTTTTAGCATTCAGTATMTTTTCTGTATTCTTTAGTATAGTATTCTTTAATATAATATATAATAAAATAATAAATTAGCCTTCTGAGAGCATGGAGTCAGATTCATCATTCCTGCCTTTGTCAGGGCACCCTGATTTTACAACACCTGTGTGCACAAGAGCATGAATGTGTTTAAAAAGCAAAATGTTGGGAGGAGATGCAAAAAGCCCCTGCAAGCTGTGCTGCTGGTGGAATTCCCTTSCTTCTGTGCTGACACAGGACAAAGCAGCCTTGAATGGGAATGTGTGACATCCTGGAAATGCTCCTGTACCTCTGTACAGAGGYACAGGATGTCCAGGCAGCACCTCTGGCACTGAAAGGGCTCTGTTCTGGTAATCTCATATTTGCAGAGAATTTCTGCTGGAGGCTGAGCAGCCAAGGCAGGGGAAGATTCCTTTATTCACATAATCCCAGCACCAGGATTATTCACATTATTCACATAATCCCAACACCAGGATTATTCACATTATTCACATAATCCCAACACCAGGATTATTCACATTATTCACATAATCCCAGCACCAGGAGGGCGAGCAGGACACAGCCAAGCAGGACAAAAACAATGGATAAGCAAGAGCTGGAGCACACACTGAGCTTTTTTAAACCCCTCCCCATGATGGATTTGTCAGAGCCATCACAGAGTCTTACCTGTTCCCTCAGGAGCTCAGGCTGTCATCAGGCTGACACTGAGCAAACACACATCAGGAACWTTTGCTCAAATACAGGACTTGCATTCACTTTTCCCAGGGCTTTGAGTCATCTCAGTAAATCTGGGAGTGGATTTTTGGGGGTTTTTTAACCTGGCATCCTTTGGAAGTAGSAGATTTTCAGTCACATGGATGTGTGTAAATGTGTTTGGGGTTTTTTTTCCTCTGTTCTCCCATCCCTCCCCCAGTATTTACACCTAATGGCCATTTTCCCTCCTAATTCCAGTCAGAAAATTAAAGAACCATGTTTAACTGGAGACSACTCTGTTCCCCTGTCAGTCCTTGGCTTCCCACAGGCATTGTCATCCCTTTGGAAGATGAAGTGAAACATTAGTGAGGGATGCTGGATTTTACTCTGGCACACTCATCTGCAAGGAAGCAACAGAAGTGAAACTATGCTCACTCAATCACCTACCTACAGAGAAAAAAAAAAWTTTAAAAAATAAAAAGGGAACAATGAATTATTGAAGCCAAAGCCAAAGCAAATAGTTCAGAGACAGTCCATGAGGTGAAATAAGTTCTCATTCATTTGTGGGCTGTAAAGTCCAAACAATAAAGCTGCTCTAAAAATGTTCTGCTCACTGATAGCTCATAAATAAAAGAAATGTAAGTATTTAATATTCTTCAGTAAATTTTTAAAAAGCAAATGACTGGATCTTTAAAAAGTCTGACTTTTAAATGTATTTGGAATGGAGAATTTACCTTTTACACACACTCATGCTCTTGTTCACACCGGGCAATGGGATTCCACTGCTTTCTTTAGACCCTGAAATTTGAAATTCAGATTCAACAATCCTTGCCTGTGAGTGACACAGCCTTGGGATATTCACCAAAGTTTTGCTTTTTGGCTCCACATCCTGTTCCYTCTCAGGCAAGGGAAATCCCCAGAGCTGAGGAGGTGAGGAGCAGTGAGAGGTGGTGATTTGCTGCTGGTTCCTATCAGATCCAAGCGYCCTGGCATTTTCCCACTGCTGCCCTGCTGGGCTGGAAAAGGGCAGTGGAAGTTGCACCTGCACAAGAGCAGGAGGGAAAACATCAGCTCATTCCAGAGCAAAGCTGCTTTCTCAAGCTGAAGTCAATAAATATTATTTTTATGTATGTAYATAACACTACTGGGCAGTCTCTCACTGGCTAATGAAGATTTGTCTTGATTTTGTAAAAGATTTTCAGTGTTTTCACAGAATTATCAACRTTGGAAGAGACCTTAAAATCACCCAGCCCCACCAGCATCACCCCAAKCCCTGTCCCCAARGGMCACATCCAGACTCCTCCTGGACACTCCCACAGACAGTGACTCCAAACCTCCCTGGGCAGCTCAGCCCAAGGCCTGACCACTGTTCCTCTGACTTTTTATCAATATCCAACCTGAGCCTCCCCTGGAGGAGTTTAAGGCCTTTTTCTCTCCCC
>JACDOX010000207.1:290-40905 GCA_014549065.1 Cardinalis cardinalis | reverse complement strand
TTCCCCTTGTAGACCCCAAAGCCCAGAGAAAACCATTTTTGTCGTTCTTTTTTCTTTCTTTTCAAAGTCTTTGCTTTCAGATGCTTTTTCCTTCCAGGATAATCTGATGACTGGAGCACACTGACTGAACTTTGGGACTGGTGTACAAAGGGATCAGGTCACCATCAGATGGTTCTGGAGAAGAACCAGCTCATTTGCTGTTGGTGAAGCTGTTTTATAATCAATACACAGCTGTGATAATTATTTTAGGAATTATCTGAGTCCTTAACTGGATAAAAAAATAATAGGGGTGCTTGTTTGATTATCAAAACATGGGGATTAGGGCTTGGCAGATGAAGAGTTAAAGACACCTCTGCACTTTCMTCCCAAAGCATCTTTGAGCTGCAGGACACAAACCTCAGATCAATGAAGTGACTGCAAAAGTTCTCAGAGCACACACAATTTATGTGTGTGATGAAACAAGAAATCAGGAAAAGTGATGGAAAACTTGAAATTAACAAGCCATCACTTCAACCCTTACATCCTCTAAATAGGGCTGCAATTCTGTGTTACCACCCAGCATAAAATAACCTGGAAATTCTTTCAAAAATGCCAGGCAGACCCTGCCTGCAGTGGTTTTGAGAGAATTTGTTCACTCTGTAGTCGGTAGAGGAACTCTGTGGATTAAGGGAAGTTTATCTTTTCAAACAGGTACCTGGATGTTGCCCAGGCTGCCCAGWGAAGCTGYGGCTGCCCCTGGATCCCTGGAAGAGTCCAAGGCCAGCTTGGATGGGGCTTGGAGCAACTTGGGACAGTGGAAKATGATCACTTTCAAACCATTCTATGATTCTGTGTATGTTTTCCCCCACAGGAGAGCTAAAAATTCACATAAATGAGCAGCTGTGAGTGCCTCAYTCCCCTCCTCACCACCACCATCCTGCCCCACTCACAGACACCCCACAGGCCCCTGCAGTGTGTGCTCCTTTATCCTGACATCCATCCCTGGTGCCACCTCTGTGCTTAGCCTGCTGGATTTATTTGCTTTATAGGACATTGTAAGGCAGGCTGCAGCACTGCATTCCACCAGGCCACACAGTGCCAGGAAGCTCAGCACAGTACTGGTAAAAAAAAAAATAAAAATAAGTGYGATGATGCCAAAAGTCATAGAAACACAGAAGGCTTTGGGTTGAAAAAGACCTTAAAGATCATCTGGTTCCAATCCCCCCATCCTCTCATCATTGTCAGCCTTGGTGGCTCTCAGGCCAGACCCATTTAAAGCAGCTTCTCCTTGCCAAAGCTTTAGAGGAGCAGAATCTCTAGAACTCAGAGAGCTGCCAAAGTGATGTGAGTCAGAAATAATTTCAAATTCCMATTAAAAAAGCCTCTCTAACAAAGATGCTACGTGGACACCACTGGTTTGTCACCTGTCCTCTGGCCACTGCAGTGACCTGCAGAATTCCCAGGGCTCTGTGCCAGAGCCAAATGCCTCCTTCAAGCAACTCAGCTTCTTCAACACCTCTGGGGTCCTTCACCCTCTCCCCATGCCACAGAGAGATCAGGAACTGCTTAAATTAAATTCATTTATTAATGGAATGGTTTTAGTAGACCAAAATTGATTTGGATGAAAGGAATGCTTGTCCTTTATGGCTGCCAGAAAAAGTAAATATTGTCTACAGACATTACACAGCTTTCTTTTAACCAAAATTAAATACGGTCCGGAGCAAAGCAAGCAATCTGTAGAATTGTATTGTTATGCTGCTGTTACAAACTATTTACATTGGATAAAAACCAGGTGTCTCAAAGCCAGCTACAACTCTAGGTGATTACTGTTGTGATCCTGTGTGTGTGTGTCCTGCCCTCATCTCCCCCTTTTGATATCRGATATAAATCAGGCATTAGCAAGGTTAAAAAAAGTGAGTGATCCCAAAACAATCACAGAACGAGCTCTGAGCAGCAGAGACAGAGAGCGAGTGTTCCTCCCCACCACCCAGCACTGCTCTGTCACATTCCTTCCAGATTTAAGGAGTTTAACCCCTCCCTGCAGCTCTTCCCACATCCAACCATCTGTCTCTTCAATCAACTTACTTTCAGTGCCAGGAATCCCCAGGCAGGTGATCCCTGGTAGGAGAATTTACATTTTAAAGGTACACATTTCAAAGAAGCACGTTTTCCTCTAGCAGTGCTGTGTGCTGCCCCTGCATGTTCACAGTAAAACCACGTCAAATAAATATTTGAGGGAATCAGCACAGTGAGTCCAGTTTCACTTTCCAAACGGAAAGTGGCGTGTCTGCTTTCAGTGGTGGCATCAGGCAAAGGTTTAACACAAACCCAATTTTGCTAAGTCACGATCAGGAACAAAGAAATCCTGCCTAATTACAAAATACTTGATTAACAACTCAGCCAAAGGGGTYGATTTACTGTACACCAAAGCTATTTGCTGAAATAGGACTGAAAAGGAAATAATCCTGAAAAGGGCTTCACTTCTGCTTTCACAGCAGACAGACAGCACAGAAAGTATGTTCTTTTTTCAGTTTGCAGAAAAAGGATTATTCAGAATACTTTGTTCATCCAATCAAACATTACTCTGCTGTAACAACATTGTTCTCAGTTCCCTCTCTCTTTGGTCCTCCTGCCTGTATTTCTCCTCCAGCTTTTGCTTTTCAGAGTCCACACTGTAAAAAGTAGAATCTGTGCTTCTCCTGATCTTCTCAAACTGACTGAAATCCGCCACATACTTTCCATTTGGGGAGAGGGAAACCACAGGTACGAACTCGTAGCCCCAGTGGATCTCCTCGGGGACGTAGGAAGTCCTGCTCTGGCAGACAGCACTGGTGGACTCCACCGTGGCATTCAGGAGCACCACGAGCTCAAAGTCCTTCTCCTTGAGGTTTTGAGGCGTGAGGTCTCTCAGAGGGCTGCTTTCATCCAAAATGTGGTAGAAGGTTAAAGGCAGAATGAGAAATGGACTCTCCGAAGAGGAGTCAACGTTGAATTTGACACTGGCTTGGTTCAGCAGAATCCTCTCCCCTTCTTTGGTTTCGTAGGTCTGAAGAAGCTTCCCAGAGAGCTGACACTGTATCAGGAGGCTCTTCCTCATGTTTGCCACTCTGATCACCAGGCAAAGCTCCCCGTTGTGTTTGGTGATGACAGCACAGTGGCTGAATTTAATAGTTTCTGCCCTTTTCTTCGGCCTGGCGATCTTRGCCAGGAAGGTACCAGTGATGAAGATCTCAATCAGGGTGGTGATGACCAGCTGGGCCACAAGCAAGAAGATGGCGTGGGGACACTCCTCGGTGATGAAACGAAATCCATAGCCAATGGTTGTCTGGGACTCCAGGGAGAAGAGGAATGCCCCAGTCAGGGAATCCACGTTCTTCACRCACGGCTCCCGCTTCGGCGAGAACTTGTTCATCTCCAGGTCGCCGTGAAGGAAGGCGATGGCGTAGTAGATCACCCCGAAGAGGAACCAGGTCATGACAAAAGTAGCAGCAAAGAGGGTGAGTTTGTACCTCCACTTCATGTCGATGACCGTGGTCCACAGGTCCTGCAGGTAGAGCAGGTAGATGCCGTCGACTTTGTCGATCCTGACGTTGCTGTGGCCGCTCTTGGACATGACGCGCGGTTTGTGCGCCTTGAGCATGGCGCCGTCGATGCCGCCGTTGACCAGGGCCACGCGGGACATGTTGATCTTTGTGGGCTCCATCCTCACTGCTTCAGTCCTGGGGAGAGAGGAAAACAAAGAAAACTGATGCTTAATGAAGCCAGAGYCGACCCTGTGGAGTATTTGAAAATGTTGATGGAGAGAAGCACAAGCATCATCTAAACACGGCAGCAGTGAATAAAAACAGCTGGAATATAAAGCTACCACCGTACAGTATCTGAYATCACAAACAATTTGATATTCTTTTTTTTTTTTTCCAAGAAAAAAAAAATCATTCTCTGATTCTTTGATTCTGGTGCCTGCCAAGTACGGAGAAGTAGGTTTCTTTTATGATAGCCTGCAAAAGAAGTTCGTCAAAGCTGAAATTTTACATCAGTACTTTATTTCTGTAAAAGGCATTAAATATAGATTTTTTTTTTCCTTACGTTTCTCTAGAGAAGAGGCTCTTTTTGATTAGTGAGCAGGTTTTCTTTAATGCCCTGAAGAGAGACATCTGATCAGAATTAAAGTCGCTGGGCTCAGAACGCAGATCCAGCTCACCACCTCTGTCCCTTCCTGCGACAGAGGCAGAATGAGCCAGACCAGCTTTCACTGGGAACAATTAACTTCCACAAGTGATTTACTCAGTCGGATCTGGCTCTTTGTGACGGACCTACAACCAACCTAGAGGGAAACAAAGCAGACCTGAGCACATCAAAGGCGAGGTCTGCAATATTTACACCTGGGTGCAACATTCTGAAGCTGTCTGCACTGGACAGCACTCCCACATTTTAAGCTGCTGAGGGAAGGAAAAAAAAAAAAGAAAGTAATTCACAAAAATTCACAAAATTCACAAAGTCAGCATTCTAAACGTGGGCCCTGACCTGCACGACCCCAGCAATCATTGGAGCACCAGACTCCTGGGCTTGTTTACTGGGCACCAGGCTGGATGGAGAGGGAGAGTGCAGGCACCAGGGCTGGGCAGAGCCCCCGGGGCAAGGCAGAGCCCTGCCCGTGCCAGCTGGAGGAGGCAGGAGCAGGATCCTGCTCACAGGACCAGACAGAGATTACGTAGAGCAAGGACAGTGCATGTTATAGTCGTTCCCAACAACAAAACTTCCTGCTGACAAAAGCAACAAAGAAAAAAAACATCCCATGCATCCTTTGTGCTTTGGCAGGTCTCACAAAAAAGGCATTGTTTTGTCCCATTGTTTTCCTCAAAAAAAGCCTCCAAGTCAGTGATTAGTTTTCGCCAACTGCTGGAAAAAAAAAAAAAAAACTAAAAGAAAAAAAAATAATGTCTTCCTTATAGCTACTTAAAAGAATTTTGCAGGAAGTACAAGATATATTTGTGGGACACACATGTGCCAGCCCAGGACATCAGCATAATTGCTCACTGAAGTACCTTTCCTGTTATGTCAATTAAGGAGAATTTTTGTTTGTGACTGTACTCATCACACTGTTGCAGGTTTTCTGGGAAAGGGTAATTAAACTTAGCCCTCATTAACAACTGCAGCTCGTTCCAGTTTTGGTTTAATCACCAACATTTCTCTTCCACAGCCCTGAACCATTGCCACAGATACATATTTATGTAAGAAAGGAGTGCATCCACGATCCCAGTAGGAGATTCCTTATGTGACAGTCAAATCAACACACAGAGCGCAGCATGTCCGGATAACAAACAGGAAAAAACCTTCAAGTGATCTGAAAAAGAACAACGGGAGGAAATGTGGGGGCTGGGAAGGACTGTACATGCAACTGCTCCTCAGGCCAGCCCAAACCCAGCACTGCTGCCAGGGGGAGGCAAATTTGTGCAGCCTCTGAAGGGAAACACTTCAGCAAGTGCATGTTCCTTAGGGAAGAGGCTCCATTGCCCCACACCATGCCTCTCTCTGGACAGGACATGGATTTAAATCATGCCCAAAAGTTTATTCCCCCACACCAAGCCTCTCCCTGGATAGGACATGGATTTAAGACCTGCCCAAAAGTTTATTCCCCCACACCATGCCTCTCCCTGGATAGGACATGGATTTAAGACCTGCCCAAAAGTCTGTTCTGAAATGAGTTCACCTCTCTCTTTCAAGCACACTTCCCCTTAGACTTCACATGCACCCTTTCAGAGTGATTTTCCCTGCTGTGCCAGAGGTTTTTGGGATCTCTGCTCCAGTGTTGGAGGCACATCCCCATCTATCCCCATCTCAGCCTGCCTGGGCAGCTGCTCCTGGGAGCAATTCCCAGGGCTGACAGCTCCTCCTCCCCTGGAGGTCACAGGGATGGGGACAGCCAGGGCTCCACCATCCCTCCTTGGCTCTCCAGCAGGTGGGTTTGGGCTGGAGGGGCAGGGACAGGGCTCCCAGGGTGTTTGAAGGTCAGAGCTACCTGTGCAAGGTCAGGGATGGCCCAAGGGCACYCAGCTCCCCACACTCCCCATGGCTCTGCCATGCCCAGGAGACCCCAGATCCTGCACCAGGGGTTGGTTTTTGTGTGGGATGCAGTGGGARTAACAACAGSTCCACAAYCATGGAATKGTTTGGGTTGGAATGGAAATTAAAACCACCCAGTGCCACCCCTGCCATGGGCAGGGACACCTCCCACTGTCCCAGGCTGCTCCCAGCCCCAGTGTCCAACCTGGCCTTGGGCACTGCCAGGGATCCASGGCACAGCTTCCCTGGAAAACCTGTGCCAGGGCCTGCCCACCCTCCCAGGGAAGGAAAAGACTCCTTGCCCTCTCTCTGCTCTGCCCTGGAATAGGTTGTTCCCTGTCCAAGAGCCCCAAATGAAAATAATCCTGAAACTGCAGCAGCCTCCCACATTTCCAGACCTGCTGAAGGACAGAACCACAGACACAACACCAAAATGCCACAGCAGAAGAGCTGCCCCCAAAAGATGGGAGAGAGGAAGGAATTTTCAAGGCACAGTCTCTTCCCTGGGCTGCACCCACAGAGCTGTAAAATTTGCCATTTCAGGTTTTAAGCTGAGAAATGAAGTTTTGGTGCAGGCCTGGCCAAGCCTGGCACACTCCAGGCTGCTCCAGCTCCCAGCCAAGGCTGTTCCTCACCGTCCATCTCCCTGTCCCATGTGTAATATTGATCCCACATGTGGCAGAGGGGGAAATTTTGGAGCCTGCTGCAGGTGAATGAGGCTTTTTCAGAGCTCCCTCATCACATTTTGAGTCCTCCCTTGATTTGTGACAAAGTTACTCAGCTTTACAGCCACTTCCTGAAATGGATCCCAGCCAAATCCTGGTGCTTTTTTTGGTGGCAGGGTATTTTTTGTGTTGATTTGCTTCCTATTTTCTTTTTTTTTTTTTTTCTCTCACATCACTCTTTCCTGCGTGATCCTGAATTCCTCTAGTGCTCTTTTCCTCCCCAGGGAAATTCCTCTTGGTTTCCTTTCCCTGCAGAAATACTTCCCTTCTCTGCCACGGTGACATGGGAAGAGAGGATCAGTCACGCTGCCTCCCTTATCAGTGGCAGCAGCCAGCAGCAATCACTTGGGGGAAGAAACTCTGATGAAACCATCAGGAGAAAAAAGAAAAAAGRGGCTTCAGATGAGGATTCTCTCCTGCCCCCACTTCCCCACTGCTTCCTGAGCGAAGTGASCACTATAATATCCCAAAATAAATTATTTATGGGCGTCTGTATGTGTAAAAAACCACATTATAGCACCTGCATTGCTATTTCCCATCTTACAGAGGCACCTCACACTCTCTGCCCTGWCAACCCCAGCCAAAATACTTTGGTTTGTTTGGTTTATGCTCACTCTGAATCACAAAGCACATCTACCACAGTGAGTTAATATGAGCAAACAAGCTTAAATAATAAGAGTAATATACATTTTTAAATTAAAAKAACAACTTCTGTCTGTTCCCTCACTGATTTTACACCGATAAATTACTTTTTTATCGCCGTAAAYCAAAGTGGAGCTGCAAATAAAACTGAGCTGAAGCAGAGTTAAGGTAACACACTTCAAGAGGGAAGAAAATGAAATTGTCTCAGGCTTGTCTAGCATTCTAAATTTGAATTACCTCCTCTCCTCACCAGMCCTTTTGGAGCAGCCAGAGGAGCCTCCAAGTCCAGCGCAGACAAAGCCAATAAAACACAGAGCTACATACCAAGCCACCAAGCATGAATACCTTGACCTTAAGGTAATTCCAGCAGCCAGGGGTGTAAGCAGCACACTGCCACTGCTTCCAGGGAGCACATTATCAGGGAGCCAGCCTGCACACACGCAAAAATGTTCCTCTTGCATGGAGCCAGCTTTGCTTGTGCAAGATCTCTCTTGGCAGACACAAGTGATTAAAAGCCTACAGGAGCATGACTTGCTCGAAGGGCCTCAGCTGTTTTCCTTTTTTTTTTTCTTCTATTTTTTTTTTTCCCCTCAATCAGATGTGGCTTTGCCACTGGAGCAAATCCTCACGCATGCTTCGCTGCCACTCCGAGACGGGGGCAGAACTTGAGCTGTTTTTTCAAGCAGCACACAAAAAACCATTAGCAGGCTTGGCAAGGAGAAAATGAAAAGCCAGGGGTGAGGAAAGAAAACACTGAGGAGGGCTGCATAATCTTCAGATCTTTCCTGGGTCTGATGTGGTTCAGTAGGTTACAAAAGTGCCTCCTGAATTCTCAGTGCTCTGCGTAGCATGAACGTCCTCCTCCCCCTGGGCTGTGCACCAGGTTATGCTGTACAGCTGTCAGCCAGCAAAATCCTCCTCCATGGCTCAGCTCTGGAATTCACAGGAGTGGAGGGAGGCAAGGAGAGGCTGGAGAAGGGTGCTTTGCCTCTGGCACAGCCACACAGCGGGACACTGGGCTCCAAAGGGAGCCCGTCAGTGCTAGGACCTGCTGGGGAGTGGTGACAGAAAAGCTTGAAAAGGCAAACTTACACATTTCTGGCTTTTMCCACAAAAAGACTGAGGCAAGAGAGCCATAAACAAACCCTCAAGTCAAAATCAGCTCCCAAAGTTTGCCTGCAGCTGCCACCTTGGAGCCACCCATCAGCCCAGGGCAGCCCTGGGAATGGTCACTCTTCCCAGTTTGGGTACCGGGAGCAGGTGAAAGCAGGGACACATCCTGGGCCAGCACAGGGAGGGCTGAGGGGTGCTCTGCTGAAGCCAGAGATGGGTTTTACRCCACTCACACCATTCACAGAGCAGTGGTAAGGAAGCAAAAACCCAAATCCATCTGCCTCTACCTGCTGGGCGTGGAAGATGGATTAAAGCTGGAAAAGTCTCATGAGTGYTGTTTCTGAGGGAGATTTGTCCAGGAATGTTGTTGTTCCCCAGGACAGGGTGCAAGGCTTTGCAGYAATTATGGATTTACACAGAGGAGCCTTTGGAGCTACACTGATGCAAAGAAATAGAAAAACAACCAAAAAGGCAGAATGGAGGAAAAATATGTCTCAAAGCTTATTAAATTATGGAGAAGCTCCCAGTGATTCCCAAGGCCTCCAAGGGGAGAAAAAGCACATCCTGCAAGGGTGTGAGCAGTGAACACACTGCAAGGGAGCATCCACCCTCCCAAAATCCTGCCCTCCAGCCTTGCCCTGGCCTCTGGGGACGAGCAGGGGCTTGGCCATGCCCATCATTCAAAAGTGTTCTTTCAGGAAGAAATTAATAAACTCCCCACATCACAAAACTCTCCTTTTTGTGCTCAGCTGGAAAAAAAAAAAAAAAAAGAGAGAAAGGTACAGAAGGGGGGGGTACCCCAGAAACCTGTCCTGCTTTTTTTATTTTTTATGAATGGCTTTTCTTCAGCAGGGCAGTACAAAATCCTTTAGAATGCCTCCCTGGCTGGCACATTGCTGCTCCAAAATTTTTTTCAAACACTGGGAGAGCACAGCTAGGCATTTGGAACCTGCCTGTGCTGCGATGCTCTTCCCACCCACAAACCCTTTCCTCATTCTTGCTGTGCAAACCATCCCTGGCTCTTTCTGCACAGACAAGTCTGAACAGACTCCTGGGATCTTGCCCTCTCTGTTTCTGGGAAGTTGGGTGCCAGAGCTGCTCTGCAGGGCTGAAAGGGACATTTATTGTTGCATTTTTGCTTGTGGAGTTCATACCCTGCACTTCCACTTCCAGTCACATCTGGGGCTGCTGTGGGAACATCAAACACCTCAGCACAGAGAAGGAACTGATGCAGGAGTGATGTCCTATCCCAGCTGAGCTTAGCAGCCACTACAAAGCCAGGACTAAACTTTCAGAGAGCTTAACACCAACTCTYGTCCTGTTTTGCAGTCTCTGCCACTATTTCTCCACTCTCCCCTTTCAGGATGACCTTGGGGAGCAGCTAAATCCTGTCATTCTTCCTCCCTGGAGGTATTTCTCTTTGCCCCAAGGGTATCACTCACTATCCTGCCTTCCCTCACTTTGTTTTGTATCCCATTCCTCTCCCCTTCCCACTCCCTGAATCAAAAGCTCCAAACCAGGAGTGCTTACCCCACCCCAAGAGGAGTGTGTAGCTGACTTCATAATGCTTTGTTTTCAGCAGAAATCTCCCTGTACTCTCATACCACCACTCCTGACCTCTCCATCACATCAGAGAATCACAGAAGGGTTTGGGTTGGAAAGGACCTTAAAGTTCATCTCATTCCAACCCCCTTGCAACAGGCAGCAGCCACTCTGTTTTCAGTGCTTTCAAACCTTGCAAAGCTTCATTTGGAGCAAGGTCTCCCCTCCCCATCTTCCCAGCTCCTTGTCAGTCAGAAATGTGGGAACAAAGCCTCAGACTCAAGGAGGAGTCTCAGCTTCACCTCCAGGGACCAGATTTGGGAACACAAGTGGCAGCAGCCACAGGGTTTGAGGAGCAGGAGGGAGGTGGGGAAGGAGAGCAGGGGATGTGTTGGGAGAAGATTGAAGACAAGCCAAGGAATGCCTCGTTTTTTTGGCTCTTCCTGCTTAGACACAAGATCAATTAAWCCACGAGGTGTTTTGTGGCATGCCTGGACATCCAGCAGGGTGAGGGTCAGGGATGAAGACAYCTGGACACATTCCAGCACCAAACAGGAGCTGGGCAGGGATTTTCTGCAGAATAGCTTTTCACTTAGMCAACTCAGGCCTACCTAAGTCCTTCCTAAGTATTTAATTCCTTTTTTGGGAACAGGCCCGTGGCCAGCTAGCTGCTCTGGCTGCTGGGAGAGTGTTTTCACACAGCTCCTGCTGCCTTCCCCATCCCAGCGTGGGGACAGGCCACCCCTCTGGAGCACAGCTCCCAGGGAAAAGGCACCCAGAGAGCCTGGTGCTGCCTTTTTTTGGCTGATTCCAGGGCTGRGGATCAAGGTGGGTGAGGTTTTTGCCCCAAAGGCATTGTTTTCCCTTGATGTCTGCCTCTTTGGATACTGCCTGGTATAAATTGCCTGTCACAGTCATATTTTCTGGAAAAATCCCTTTGCCCAGGATTCTTCTCCTGGGAAGCTGAGAAGCCTCRGAGAAAAAGGAAAACAATAATTATCCCATTTGTTCTCCTGTGTTTTGCTGCTTTGGAATGTGTTTGGAGTTTGTTTATCCAACAATAAATTGGTGGATAAACAATAAATAAATTGGTGGTTGTTTCATTGGTTTCATGGGAATTGTTTTGACTTGGTGACCAATCAGGGCCAAGCTGTGTCAGGACTCTGCAGAGAGTCACGAGTTTTCATTATTACCTTTTTAGCCTTCTGTCTGTATCCTTTAGTATAGTTTATTATAGTATWCTTTAATGTAATATAATATCATAAAATAATAAATTAGCCTTCTGAGAACATGGAGTCAGATTCATCRTTCCTCCCTTCATCTGGGAACCCCACAAACACAAGAATTACCCAGCTGAAATCTGCCTGCACGAGCTCCTGTGCCAAGAGTTTCATGGTTTTGTACCCAAGTCAGGGGYGTCTCTGCTTCCTTTCAGCATTGTGGTCACAGGGTGGCAGCTTCATTAGGCAATGAGATAGAAAATAATTCGTCTGAAGCCATTTACTGCTGAGGTTATGTTGGAAAAAGTTCAAGGGGAAGGGAATTCCCTCCCAGGTCAGCAGGAGAACAAAGGGATAGGACTGGACTGCTGCAAGGGAAACCCTATAAGAGCTTCCAGTTCCTAAAGGGRGCTGGAGAGGGATTTTCCACAAGGWCAGGACAAGGGGGAATGGCTTTAATCTGAAAGAGGGCAGGGTTAGATGTGAGTAAAGAATTGTTCCCTGGCAGGGTKGGGAGTGCCCAGAGCAGCTGGGGCTGCCCCTGGATCCCTGGCAGTGCCCAAGGCCAGGTTGGACACTGGGGCTGGGAGCAGCCTGGGACAGTGGGAGGTGTCCCAGCCATGGCAGGGGTGGCACTGGGTGGTTTTAAGGTCCTTTCCAACCCAAACCACTCCATGATTCCATGAACAGCTTGCTGGGGCTGTCACTCCCTGCTCACCATAGGTTGCTGCGTCCTTGCTTCGCTTCTTCCGCAGCAGATAAAGGGCAGCACCTTGTTTTCAACCTCGCCAGTACTCACCTGTAGTATATATTGTATAAATGGCTGTGCCCTGACGGCTCCTGGTTGCTCTTGATGGGCTGCAGCTGTGATGTCCTTCAGTGGGCTGCAGCTGTAGCTAGTCAAGATAACTGAGATAAAAGGGGCTGAGCTGGCTAGTCAGGAGGAGCCTAGAAAGAGCCTTGACTAGGAAAGAGTGAGCAGCTAAAGAAGAAGCCAGTGCTGTGAAGAGCTGCCTCCAAGAGAGCGCCGAGAAGGTATGAGACTTGACTTTGTCATCCTTTAGACTCTTGGTGTGATACAACACTCACCCATCACTTTGAACAACAGGAATAATAATAATAAAGTCAAACTCAGAGCAACTAGTTTGCCAGTCTGCAGCTGGTTTGAAATTTGCKGCATCTGTTTCAGAGCTGAAGAGAGGTTAGTGGAACAGAAAACTGCTCTGCTTTCTTTTCTTGTTTGCTTGCCTTTTTCCCTCCAAATTCATTTCTTGGCCTAATAAAAATCTGGTTTTGTTTAAAAACAAGCAAGCAAACAAACCCAAAGACAGACRCTTCCTCTGGATTTTTAATTTCAATTGTCAGCAGGTGGTTGAAAGTGAAGAGGAGCGTTCCAAGCCATGGCAGGGAGAAAAGTCAGCGCTTTGYTGGTCGTTCAAAAATTTGGATAAAACAGCTGCAGGCTGCCTTCCCCAGGGCTGCTGCTTCTCCCTGACTCTCAGCTGAGGCAGGAAAGACATTTATCAGGCAGCAGTGGGCCATTTCAGACYAGTTAGAGCAGCTAATTTACAATGGTTTGTGCCCCTCTTTATTTTTTTCACGCCAGATCCTCTGGAACCCTAAACCCAACATCAGCCACCAGGTTCCAGCGCCCCAGAGCATCATCTCCTACCTGTATCCCACCCCCACCAGGACAGGAACGCATCCTGGGGCTCAGCAGCTCTCTTTTTAATTAACAATTTGTGGTGCCAGTCGGTTGCTCTGTGTCCCAGCCAAGCTGGGGTTTGTTTTTAATTAGTCACTGCACACCAGGGCTCTCAGAGCTGGGTGGAGGTGTGGCCATGGGGGTGAGGCTCCCTGCAGGGYGCTGGGGCAGAGATTTTGCTCTGCTTTCTCCCCATAAATCACATTTCCAGTAAATCACAGCTCTCCTTTAGCCCCCRCCATGAGCTCATTAAGAATTGCTTTAATACCCCATGAGTACCCCACAAATATTATGTGCACAGACTCTGCAGAGATAAACCTGCTCAATTGTTCAAAATTTTCCTCAAATTTTCCATCGCTGTGCAGCCACTAAATCTCAGCACTGAAATGTCAGGCTATGAGAAGAGTTTTCCACCAAAAAATATTATTTTTAAAAATATTTTAATTAAAATTCCTGCGCCTTTTAAATATCTAAAAACCTCAATAGTATTGAAAGTAATGGTAGGGTGCAAAAGGCCATGAAGCTGGTAAGGGGAAAAAAATATTTATTTAAAGTATACTGGTAACTTTCTTTTCATTTATTCCCCTAAAGTGGACAAAATCAAATCTAACTGGGGAAACAGCACACTTTGACCCAGCAGGAAGGTGGATGCTGTTTTTGGAGTAAAATTTTTCCTATAAAAGAATTCCTGGATCCTTTTAACCTGTTTGTTGTAGCTGATTTGTGCTGCCTTATGTAGGCAGAGCAATGATAAATACAGAGTAACCCGCTAAATAATCCAAATTTTTGTCATCTCTGCACGGCCAGGACCCAGCAGTGAATTTGGAGGGATGTTTGCCATCACACAAAGCACACTGCCAAGAAAGAAGGATGGGTTTGTCAGGGTTTCATCTTAAAACTTGTTGCAAGCTGATTTTCTCAGGAAGTTATTTGGTTATGAAGAATTGCCCTGCCTGTGTGAACAAGTTCACACTGTGGAAAATGTTCTCAAAAAGAGACTCTTCTCTCATGCTGACAAAATGCAGCCTGTGAGACAAAGTACCCACTTCTCTCACCCAAACCTAAATTATTCTTACATTGGATGCCTCTCTSTCCTAGGCAAAGCACAGATTATATTAGTGGCACATATAACTGACTTATTTTTTTATAATTAATTGCTTTACAGTGAATTACAGCAATTGTGGGCAACATTCTCTTTGAGGGGCACAACATCTTCAAAAATGTTCATTCCTACCCCATTTTCTGTGCACTACAAAGATTTCAAATTGCATAAATCACCCATTTCCCTTGATTGTTAGGGTCTGAAAAAATGGAAAGCAAGCTCTACTTCATCTCAAATGTTTGGAAGCTACTTCACCTAAACAAAACTTACAACTTTTTAAATGCTGGAAAGAAAATTCAAGAGCGCCCAATAGATTCAGGATGTGATCTTTCATGGGCAAACATTTATGTGCACTTACATATAAGTCAGAGGTTTATTAAAATACTTTATTAAAATACTTTTATGAAAATTATAAAGTATTTATTAAATATCAGTATTTTTAATTTAAAAGTATTTATTAAAGTACTTCTTAATTAAAATATCATTCCATCATGTGTGAGCTTAGCTGGTTGGAGTCTGGTAAAAACACCAGGATTGGGGGTTCAATCTCTGGATTAAAAATTGTGTTTGATGGTCCTTGTGGGACCTTTCCAGCCCAGAAGATTCTGTGATTTCCAGTTCTGTAAAGCACAAGCAGTTGCAAACCTAAAAGATTGATGTGGGAGACTTTGCTCTATCTAAAGTCAGTTGTGGATGCATCTTCTCTCACACACGTCCCCCTTTGGGTTATTATTACCCTGAATAAAGTCTCTAGATCTTGAAATAAAATAATTTCCTCGAATGCCCAGTCTTGGACACATCCCCAAGGCCCAGGAACCACCACCTGGGGCTGTGCTCTCAGAGCAAAGCCCTTTGCTAAAACACCTCYCAAAGGTGTGCTGGGTCACTCTGGGGCTCACACACCCCGTCCCCATCCCTGTCCCCATCCCTGTCCCAACCCTGCTGCCCCTCAGAGGGGACAGAAGTGGTCATGAGGGTCYTCTAAACCACCAGAATTCTGGGCTGATTTACAAACCAGAGCCTTTCACCTGCTTCCCTGTGGTGGTCAGGCAAAAATTGAAGATATCAGTGACACTTCCCCATTGGTGTAAGGTTACTTATCCTCAAGATGCCCAAGAGTTTTGTTTCAGGGCAGCTTTCCTCTCTCTCTCTTTTTTTTTTTTAATTTAATTTTGTTCCTGACCAATCCATGGATGTGGTTAATTTAAGGTTTAAAAGGCTTTTGCTCACACATACACACACACCCATATATGTTTTCCACTGAAGTCTGTGCTTTTTCCTAGACCCACCCAAATTCCAGTACATAGCTCACTCGTGTGCCAAACTTCCCTACTSTCCTTGCAATGAGTGGAAAAATGCCCTTTTTTCCACTCCTGCACATTTTAGGGGCGGGGAACCATGAAGAGGAGAAGGAAGAATTTAGTTACACCTATGTTTTCAGAACAAAAATAGGATAGAACCTCWGTGTTGTCCAAGGGAATGCTTTCTTCCTAAGGTTTCTGAGGTTCTCAGCCCCATTCCTTGATTTGGACTCTGAGCAGGAATTGTGGAGGGCCAAGGAKATTTAAAAATTAATAAATGTGAAGYAAAAGTAGCTGCTGGTTGGTAAAACTCCATTCTGCTCATATGAAGTACTTCACACTCCTGAATGTGATGGTATTTTAGGTGAGGGCTGAGAGAAAATCAGAGATTAATAGTGAGAAACATTGGAGAGTTCTGAGTAGAAATGGTCTCAGCCATGTCCTTTAACGRGGTATTTTGGGCCAACAGCAAATTCATGGAATCCCAGCATGATTTGGGTGGGAAAAGACCTYAAAGATCATCCATGCCRTGGGCAGGGACACCTTTCACTACCCTAGGTTGCTCCGAATCCCAGTGTCCAAACTGGTTTGAATTTGGGGAAATCTGGTGGACCAAGGGCTGTAACGACACATGAGCTCCAACCAAAGCCTTTTCCATTTCTCTGGCCTCCAAGGGGATTCTCATGGGGTTAAGGCTGGTCCCCCTTGATTTCCTCTTCTCAGGAAAGGCATTAAATCCTCTCTGACTTACAGAGCTCCCTGTTTTCCTGGAGCTTGTTGGAACATAATTTCTGAAGCCTCTGTTCACCTGCCAAGCCAAGCTGAAATTAGCCCATGGATTTAAAGACGTGGGCTGGTTTGTATCCCTTCACTCTTAGGTGATGGAAATTAAAATAAGCCAGGTTAATTATTTATCCTTTCCATCAGCAACATGCTAACATTGTACAGGAGCTTATTGTCACTCATATATCTGCAAAAATTGGAATAAAATTTGATATCTTTCTAAGAAGAAGCTGTTTCCTGAGTTTCTTGACTGGRAGGTTGCACAGTCCTGCTCTGTTGTGTCTTCCAGATAAACTCCCAAGGAATCAGAGGGAAAAGAATCTTTGTTTTCCTCATTGCTCTCCCAAATTGCTTGATCCCTGCCAATTTCCATGACACAGACCCCTCAGTCTGCTGCAGAGACTGTGGCTTCTGAAAGGGAGGAAATAGCATGAAAGTACTGGTGCGCATCATTGTTTTTGGATTTTCTCGCCAAACCAGAAATATCAAAACAAAATTTAAAAAAAAGAGAAAAAAAAAAAAATAAAAAACAACCAAGTTTCAACTTTTCTGGCCAAAAAAAAAAAAGAAAAAAAAAAAAAAAAAAAAAAAACCAAATTTCAACTTTTCTGGCCAAAAAAAAAAAAGAAAAAAAAAAGAAAACAACAAAACAGAAAAAGGTCATTCTGGCTGTTTGGTCAAACCAAAACTGAGCCTTTCCTTTTGAGGTTTGCACTGATGTGACTCATTTAAATCAGGTGAGGAACAAAATATTCTTTGGAGTGACAGATTGTGACATCTTGCTTCCACAAGGCCATAGTGCAATTTTTTTACTGTTCAAAATCGTGTTTTGTTTAGTTTTGTTTTGTTTCTTTTTAATCTAAACCTGTATTTTCAGCCCATAAGGCTTCTGGTTGAAAAGTCTCAGCCAACTGTAAGGACYACGTGGGTTGGTTTGGTGACAAGTGACACTTGGAGTGACACAGCCAGTCCTGGTTGTTGGGATCTGRGAACACAGTTCCCTCCTCCTTTTTCTTTTCCTCACAGTTTCTTAGGAACCTCCATAAAAGCAGTGATAATGTGCCCAAACAAGAGAAAAAAAAATCTCACGCTGCTTTTCAAAGCCCCTGCGTTTCCTTACCCTCAAAGGAGCCTGATTTCCTGATTTATTTACACATCCCTTATCTTTATGGCTGCTCCTTTATGATCCCATGTCATCTCCAAAGCTCCTGCAATCTTTTACAGTTGGGAAGGTCCAGCTTTGATCACTGGAGCCATCAGGCTGAATAGAACATTGTTCCTGCTCCGCCGAGAATTTTTTCCGACTGCGCTCAGGACACCGCAAACTTATTTTTACAACGCTCAGCAGCTCCTCTACCTTGTTTTTCTGTGAGTTTTACAGATGCTGTGGGTTTCAGGAGGCACTTTGATGTTTTCCAAGCTGCCTGATTTATGAGAACAAAAAATACCACCGTTCCCCAATTATTTTCTGTCGCCTTGTAATAAGGCTCGATGCATCAATGGAAATTTAGTTTAGGCACAAAGAATAACTGGGGAATGAGGAAATCAACTGCATCTCCCCCAAGAGATCATTCTTCCAGTGGAAAAATCAACCTTTTTGATCTCTAACCCTCTGTACTTTTCCTGTAATATTTAATAAAGCCTCCATTTTCATTGGAAAACACGCTTGATGGGAAATGTGTAACTGCTAGACCTTTCTGTGTTATTTTAGTGCTGTTTATATTCTATTTTAGTGCTGTTTGAACAGAATTCATATTTTGTAGGTAAGTGCTGAAGATAAGTGGTTGCAAAAAGCAGCTGAGCAGGGCTGTGAAGATCTCCAATTGCAGCAGATTTCAGAAGGGGTTAAAAGATCATGGCATTGCTGAAAGTCCAGGTGGCAGCCCAGTGGCAGAGCAAAAAACTCCTCCATTCACTGTTCTGGTGACACCCTGTCCAAAACAGCCTTTCCCAAAAGTAAAAACTCTCTCTGAAAACCTGTTCCCTTGCTCCATTTGCTGCACAGCTCAGACTTCTGGTCTGCAGGCAGCTTGGTGCCACAGCATCTCCAAAATCTACCTTTTCTTCCAGTCCAGAGTTTCAGTTTATWAATTAACATTTCCCAATGCTCCTCCTGCTCAGAGTCCTTCCCATCTGACCCACTCAAAAATTCTGGGATAAAAAAAAAATCTTATTTCTTTTCTGCTATTTTGACCATTTTAATTTTTTCTTCATTAATTCAAACACATCTTTCACTTCTTTATACCCCTAAAGGTCACACAGTCTAACCTTTCCACAGCTGCTGCCCTGACGCCTATAGCTCTGCTTTCTTCTGCTCTTTGTTGGCATCTCATTCCTCTTTGTCCTCAAATCAATCCCTGGGTTTTGGTTTTTTTTGGTCCTTTCCTGGTTTAGACTTTTCCCATTCTACAATAACTTCCCATGTGACATAAATAAAATTCCCACGTCCTGAAAATCCACCTGTGTGAGATACAACTTCCACAAGCTTCTCTCCATCATTGTGTTCACCTACAAAGTTCCTCCTCTGTGTCCTTCACTGTTAGATGTGAAATGATTTACAGCAGATCCAAAGTTTTCCTCTTTCCTCATCTGACTGCAAAGTGTGTTGAGGACCTGCTGTGCTGTGAGAAATAATTTGTTCTGACTGTAGGCTRTGTTCAGCATGGATAATAAGTGATTTATTTCCTTGGAAGCAAGGATTTTTCCAGGATAGAAACCTGGSATACCTTGATACCTGCAATGCCTGATTCCTGAGACCAGACCTTGAACTTTTAGACAGCTGAAATTGTCTTTTCCTTGCACCTCTATAGCAAGGCCAGAGCTTTTGAAAGCTGCCAAGTTTATTCATTCCACGAAAATGAACTGTTGCAGTGCATGTGAAGGTGCCCCTCTCCTCCTGGAAGGATGAGAATTACACATGTTAATTACCTGGTACAGGTGTGCATTTGAGGTTGGAATATCCTAAATACACACAGGTCAGTCTGAGTTGTACTGCTGAAGCATTTCAGGTGAAATCCCATGGGAAGTGCTGAGCTGTGTGAGATCACACACCATGATGTGCCCTGTCTATCACACACACAGTTTAGTTGTTGTAAAAAATGCAAATTATGCACTCAAGATTATGCACAAGTTTCTAAAATAWAAACAACCCATCTAGGAATTTAAAAGAGGGTGTAGAATATGTCTGCTCTGTTTTAGAGGTTCTTGCCTGTGACATTCCCTGTCACAGGTCAGCTTGGTTATCCCTGTCAACAGAGAAACTRTCACAACCACCCTCACCAAAATATGGATTCATCAATCCTGGGGGTTTAAAAGGCTCCCTCATCTATGATCACAGAATCCCAGAATCATCAAGGTTGGAAAAGAACTTCAGGATCACCCAGTCCCACCCCAGCCCCAACAGCATCACCCCAATCCCTGCACCAAGGGCACATCCAGACTGCTCTGGGACAATTCCAGGGACTCCAAACCTCCCTGGGCAGCTCAGCCCAAGGCCTGACCACTCTGCCAGGGAAATTTTCTTTGCCAGTCTCCAACCTGAGCCTGCCCTGGTGCCATTTGAGGCCATTTCCCCTCCTCCTTTCCCTGCCCCTCCTGTCAGGAGTTGTGCAGAGTACTGAGGTCCCCCCTGAGCCTCCTCTCCTKCCCTAAACCACCCCAAATCCCTCAGCTGCTCCTCCCAGATGTGTTTTCCAGCCCCTTCCCAGCTCCGTTCCCTGCCCTGGACACACTCCAGCCCCTCCAGGGCTCTCCTGCAGCAGCAGAACTGGAGCCAGCCCTGGAGGGGCCTCTCAGAGCCAGCACAGAGGGACAATCCCTGCCCTGCTCCTGCTGCACACACAATTCCTCACCCAGCCCAGCTGCCAGGGGCCTCTTGYCCCCCTGGGCACCCCTGGGCTCGTGTCCGGCAGCACCCCCAATGTTTTTATCCGTGCAATTCCAAAATCCTAAGGTGGGGCTGGACTCCTTCTCCAGCAGCACTGACACAACCAGAGCACACAGCCTCGAGCTGCACCAAGGGAAACACAGGGTGGAGAGCAGGGAAAAGGTTTTTGCAGCAAGGGTGAGAAAGTTCTGGAATGGCTGCCCGGGGAGGTGSTGGAGTCCCCRTCCCTGGGKGTGTTTAACAAAGCCTGGATGTGGCACTGGGGGCCAGGGCTCAGTTGAGCTGTTGGGGCTGGGCTGGAYTCGATGGCCTTGAAGGTCTCTYCCAACCCAGTSATTCTGTTAATTTTGTGAAAATATGAACAACCCACATCCTACACCTCTGGCACTGCTGCTTCTTTCAAAGGTTCTCCTTTTCATGCTGGGATTTTGAATCCTCGTCTCCTTTTCACCATAGTTCAGCTGCCATTTATATAGCAAGATGAGAGCCAGTGATGAGTTGATAAAGAGCAAAAAGCTAAACCAGAATTATTTGGGGGCAAAACTTTGGGGAAATTTCACAGACAAGGTCAGAAAAACACAAACACATTYATCTGGTTGCCATTTTCCTTGGGAAATTAATAACCAGGAAAATGTATTTATTCGCTGGTTAAAATGTAAACCTCTATTTTATCCTATTTATTCTGGCTATTTTATTTTATTTCATTTCATTTTATCTGTACTATTTTCTTATATGTTTTTGTCAGGCTGTGTAATTCTAGAGAGGAAGAAGGGAAATTTTGAAATTTCATCAGTTCATGCTAAGAGTATRTCCTTTAAAGTCATCTAAGTAGATGTATTATTATTTCTATTCCTTCCCTACAGATTATGGTAATATATTGAACAGATAACCATTTTTATCATATATTCTCAGTGCAAAAGTGCAAATTTTAGATAAGCTCATGATGTGAAACCAGGTTGAACCAACAGTGAAACCCCTCAGTTAAAACAATGGAGATTAAATTAATCTGATYAGGTTGTACAATTGTCCCAGTCAAAATTTATCTTATTTTATGATTTTTGAGTCATGACAAAGAGAAGGTGGCTCTCTGAGCACAGACAAATCCAGCTGAGGATCTCCACGAGAAAAACCAACCAGAAAGGAGCCAAATATGATTTTAGATGGCACCAACCTTGTCCCAGCATCACTTTCATCAGAGGCAGCAGAAATTTTGCAGAAGGCTCTGCTGGAAGGTGAAATTTGCCAAACCCCTTTTTCCCCAGTGGGTGTAAAGAACTGCAGAGGTCCARAACTCTGCAGATTTATCCCAGAACTGCAGGATTATCACAAAAATCCCTCTTCGTGTCCGCCTAAAACTTAATTCCTGTCACATCTCATTCTCTTTCTGCCTGGCCATGAGCTCTGCCTTGCTGTGAACCCCAGGGTGTGCTGGCCACACAAAGGCAATTCCCTTCCCTGGGCATACAGGACATTTTCCTGCTATTGGGAGGAGGCAGAGAGGCTCTGGTTTGTGATGGRTCCACGTGCATTTCACAGCACAGACAGGCAGAGTGAGCAGGAGTTTCAGCTCATGCACAGCCACTCCTTGGGAGCTGCTTCTCCCCTGCTGACTCCAGGAACAYGCACATCATTTTTGCCAAATTCTTTTCCACATTAACACCAAACTCTTTATTACCAYGAAGTTCTTTTCCATATTAATACCAAGCTTTTTCCCACAATAACACCAAGCCCTTTATCCTATTACCACCAAGTTCTTTTCCGTATTAACACCAAAATCTCTACCATATTATCACCAAGCCCTTTACCACATTAACATCAAGTTCCTTGCCATATTWACACCAAACTCTTTGCCATATTTACACCAATCTCTTTGCCATATTAAYACCAAGCTTTTTACCATATTACCACCAAGATCTTTTCCATATTAACACCAAGTTTTTTGCCATATTAACTCCAAGTTCTTTGTAATATTAACAACAAACTCTTTGCCATATTGACACCAGGCTTTTTACCCTATTACCACCAAGTTCTTTACCATATTAACACCATGTTATTTGCCACTTCAACATCAAGTTCTTTACCATATTACCACCAACTTCTTTACCATATTAACATCGAGTTCTTTGTCATATTAACACCAAACTGTTTACCATATTAACACCAAGTTCTTTAACACCAAACCCTTTACTATATTAACACCAAACTCTTTACCACATTTACACTAAGCCCTTTACCACATTAACATCAAGTTATTTGCCATATTAACACCAAGTTATTTGCCACTTCAATATCAAGTTATTTACCATATTAACACCAAGCTCTTTACCACATTAACATCAAGTTCCTTGCCATACTAACACCAAAATCTTTATCATATTAACACTAAATTCTTTGCCACTTTATACCATATTAACATCGTTTTTACTCTATTAACATATTCTTTACCATACCAAGTTCTTCACTATATTAACATATTAACACCATCTTAACACCAAACTCTTTGCCACTCTTTACCATATTAACATCAAGTTCTTTATCATATTAACACCAAACTCTTTACCACATTAACACTAAGCCCTTCACCATAATAACACCAAGCCCTTTACCATATTAACACCAAACTCCTTGCCACATTAGCACTAAACCTTTTACCATATTAACACCAAGTTCTTTGCCAGATTAACTCCAAGCCCTTTGCCATACTAACAAACACATCCAGACACACTGAATGCTGAAATGATGCTCAAGCCTGTAATAACTCACTCAAGTCATTTATGACTTCTCTCACCCCAAGGGGTTAAGGACAGCTCAGCTTTCAGACCTTTGGCATTTAGTAAATTCCTTCCTAGTAAATTGACGAAGTTGATTTTAACTGTTTCATGCAATAATCAATGATTTTTATAATTTTCATACACATAGAAGGTGCCTCTAAAGGTAAAGACTTTTCCTTCTCTCAAGCAAACAAACCAAAAAGGCATCACCCCAAAACCTGCCTTGTTTTTCCTTGAAGAAAAGTGAATGAAAATTTATTTCAAAATGCTCTGACGTTCAGCATGTATAACAGTAACATTTCTGTTTTTCTTGGTCCTTCCCAGCCTTGGTCTCCACCTGTTCCCAAAGAACACAGCCTGATTCTGTGGACTGTGTGTCTGAGGAGAGGGAAACAGGACAGGAGGCAGAAATAATATTCCAGACAGCTTAAATGAAATCTGGATAAATCAATAAAAATTCAGCTGCAATTAGCAGCATTAGCTGTGGGCTAATGGCTTGTTTGCTTCATTGCATGAGGAGCCAGGATAAAAAAGAACTATTTGCTTTCATCTGAAATTCTATAAAAAGTAACAGACTGAATTATTGTATGTACATTGGAAGACTGAAGCCCAAGTCATCTGCTGCTGTTTTTGTCTCCAGGCCATGCCTCATTTACTGGGATGAAATTCCTGGGGAAGTTTTTGGTCTGGTCTACAACTCCACTTTATAAAAGTGATGCCAGTTTGTTCTGTATAGGCAGCRCCGTGTTACACTCCAGGTTTGCTTCCTCCCTCCTGTTAGCTGGTTATTAGGGAGTGCAGAGAGCATTGTGACATTTTACAAACAGAGAAATAAAGAAGACATTTCTTTAGCAGCAAATCTTCTCCTTCCCTCTCAAATAAAAAAAAAATCACAAGAAAACACAGAATTGGTAGGTAAATACACAGGCACTGTGATCAGAAAGACCCTGGAAATGCATCTAAATACAATATAGGAGGGAACAAGGTGAGTTAAAAAGTGCTGGAAGGAAAGCCAGCTTTGTTCCTCTTCACAACCAGCACCTCATGGAGAAAAGGAGATTTTATCTGTAACTCTCACTGCAGCACGATCCCAGGGTGAAAATAAAAAAAGGGAGGCAGTAGAAAATAGAGGGGAATTTGCACCATGAGCTTTGATTGTGATCATGAGGAAAAGCCAGAGCTGTCGTAAACAAGTTGTGTGAAGACACAGGCAAAAGTTGGAAGACAATGCCTGAAGTTCTCCAACTCAGACATGTTTACATTTTTTACACCTTCCACAGAAAACTGACATTCTCTTTTCTTATACACAGAGGTAACGAGGACAGGAGAAGGCTCCAGGCAGGTTTTCCCACCATGCCAATGAAAACTGATTTCTGCACTGGAAAAAAGAGCAAGAGCTGGCTGAAAGTTCTGATTCCAACACTCTAAACAGCACTCTGGATTTCTACAGGGAAAAAGTCCTGGCAGGTAAACAGTGACAAAGACAGGTTCAGCATCTGTCCCCCTCCCCAACATATAAAAATCTCAGCCCCAAGCATTACAAACCCCACACTCAGTGCTTTACATCAGTGGAAAGACCAAACCGTGACAGCTTTTGCTTAATTGCTGAGCTGCCTCTATGTCAAAATCCAGAAAAAGGCACAATTTTATAAAAACATTTTTTCTTTTACATACAGTTTCTAAATSCTTAAACTACCAAAATATAGAAAAAATAGGAAAAGCACCTACTCCTTAGCTTCCAGTTCCACACAGCTCCCAAAGCACTGCTAAACATGTATGGATTTTTGACAAATACCTCTTACCTGTAAAAGAGCAATGTTCAGATTCCTTACTAGATGTTATCGTCATGACAAGTCAAACAATCTTTTTTATAGAAGGTTGGGCGGCTTTTCAATAAAGCATGTGTGCATTTAAAGGAAAAAAAAAACCAAAAAACAAAAATCCAGCACAAAACAAACCCCTCAGAGAGTCTCTCTTCCCTCGCTGTCAGTCAAAAACAAGTTGAAATAAGCCTGAGTTGGAATTACCTGAATAAAGAAACTGGAGAGAGGGAGGGAGGAGAGGGAGGGAGGGAGAAAGAGAGGAAAAAAAAAAAAAAGAAAAAAAGAAAAAGAGTCTGAGAGGAGACTCAGTGATGTCAGCAGTGTGTGTTAAGGAAATCTACAGCTGAGCCCAGCAAACTTTATAACTGCACAGCTCTCAACACCCAGCTACGTGGTGAGCAAATACCTGCTTCAGAGGAAACTGATTTACTTCYAAAGAAGTCAGTTAATCTTTGAAGAAACTTCAGCCAGGCTGATCAAAGTCCCTGAAAGGCCTTATTTCCTAAATAAATAAGGTTATGAGTGGTTGTATAACGCTCAGAAAAGAGGAAGAAGGATAAAAAGTCAATGTTATTGATGATCCCTTTCCTGCTGGCAAAAGGGGGATTGAAACTCATCTGAAATCAATTCAGGTYATGGTTGTCACACACTGAGCTGCAGCAGCTGAGATCCCTGACCACCAAATTTTCCAAAGTGTTTATCCATAACACTCCTTTCTTTGAGGGCTTTCTCTGGSTTGGCCTGGGTGCTTTTGTCTCCCAGCTGCAGGGAGCACAGGCAGGGATGATTTGAGCAGGATGGAGTCAGGTACTGGAATTTGATGGGATTCCCAGGGAATGCAAACATCAGCAGGGAAAGGGAAGATGCTGCAGCACTAGAAAGGCTCATATGATGCCCTTGGATCTGTAATTCTGATGCTCTTATGCTGTAATTCCTGGGAATTCCAAATCCCAGCAAGCTGCTCCAGGGCAGGAGAGCTCAGCATCACCTGCAGGCACACCCCCAGTGCCTGGATAACTTCCTTCCCTTTCCCCATGGAGAAGGAGCACACCAAACATTGGGATGAGTCCTTCACCAGCCAAACCCATCCCACCCCAAATTCCCAGGGARCACACCAGCCAGAGCCAAATCCCTGCTAGAGGGGGATCTAAATGCCATTAACAGATATTAATAATGCCATGATATGTGACCAGAGGAAAGCAGGAGCTGGAATTCTGCTGTCAAGTGCAGCATTCAGGCAGTGCCAGTAGGCAGCAGCTGTTTTGTGTTTAAAAGGGCAACACTTAGAGGTGATTTTTTTTTTCCACTTTGCCAGAGACTAAAGAATTTCACACGACTTGGATTGTTCCCCCGAATCCATGAACCTGTTGCACTGGTGTCTCTCTATATTTACCATGAGGGAGATGGCAACAGCTATAAATATATTTATATTTATATATAAAAATGCCTGTGAAGGTCTTTTTCTGCTTTCAGATGAGCTGTTCTGTTTGCAGAGCTTCATCATGAAGCACCTACACCAGGATTTCTCTTTCACTATCCAGTTAAATTATGTTTAGTTGGGATTATACATAATTAAAAATTCCCAATTAAGCCTTTCCCCTTCTTTCTTCTGGGTAAAGTTTGACAAACTGCCCAAACCATAAATGAATAATGTGCTATTCCCACATATCTCCCAAATCAGGGTTYTTGGAACATGGTGACCATGAAATCCACTGTAGTGTGAGGGGCCTTTGGAAGATCACAGTATGAGGACATGCTCTGAAAGATGCACAGCTGTTCAGTTTTTAAGCTTTGTGTGCATGATTTAAAAATGTAAATACCTTTCTTTGCAGTTTTCCACCTTAAACAAGTGTCACTTATCCCCCCAAGCTCTGGGGCTGTTCCCACACTGCTGCTGAGGTGGGCCATAAGGAGAGGTTAATTTTTCAGTTCATACCCTCCAAAATGCATAAATTCACTTTTTTTCCCCTTCAGATTTACCAGGGCTTATAAATATCTTTCCTTTCAGCAACCAAGGGTGAGTTCAAAAGTGTGGGCTAGAGATGTTGAAATACTGATCCGAACTTCAGCATTCAATAAAGCTGAGCAGGAAACCCCATGGTGCTAAGAGGTTTGCTCAGGGCATTTTCAGATTTTATGTTGGCTCTGGATGAAGTTAAGTAAGGAAAAGAAACAATAAAACTGGATCCCTGGCAGAAAAGTTATCCCTACTCATCAAATCTGCACCTGCAACTTGATATAAAATCAGTTATTTTACTGAAAAAGTGCTTTGGGTTTCTCCTGTGGAACATGATCCAGCTCAGAAGGATGTGTGCAGTGTGCATGGGGAAAAGCCACAGCCACTTTTCAAGCCTTATCTCTTTTATCCTGTTCTTGGGAATCTCCAAATTATGAGTTAAAAATCAGATCCAGAATATAAAGAAATTGGCATTGGTATAAAAATCAGAGAAATGGTTCTTGCCCCAAACAAGTTCAGGATGTCCTGAGCAGGCAGAGGTGTCACCTGAGAAGCGCTAAACACCTTATTTGTGCTTTTACACAGCTAAATCCATGTGCAAAGCTGAGCCTTGTCTGGCCAAACACAGATATTTCTGCTGTACTCTGTGTTTTCTTCAATTGTTTGAAGACAATCCTCTAGTTTTTGTATTTTTCCCATGTGCTTTAGAGTATTCACCTCTTCATCAAATCACTCACCTGATTCTTACTGATGTTCTTGATAAAAACAGAATTGAAAGGGTTAAAATTCATTACAGAGATTCCCATGAAATAAAGGTAAAACATTGGACCTGAAGGAAATGCAATTAAGAGAATTGTAGAATGGTTTGGGTTGGAAGGGACCTTAAAAATCATCCAGTTCTACCCCTGCCGTGGCAAGGACAYCTCCCTCTGTCCCAGGCTGCTCCAACCCCAATGTCCAACCTGGCCTTGGGCACTGCCAGGGATCCAGGGATGCAATTCCATCCTGCCAGGGAACAATTCCTGATTCCCAAGATCCCATCCAGCCCTGCCCTCTGGCACTGGGAGCCGTTCCCTGGGTGCTGTCCCTGCATCCCCTGGAAATTTCTTTCCAGGTTTCCTGGGGCTCCTCAGGCCCTGCAAGGCCACCCTGAGCTCAGCCCAAAGCTTCTCCTGTGCAGGTGAACAATGCCAGCTGTGCCAGCCTTTCCTCCCAGCAGAGCTGCTCCAGCCCTCTGCTCATCCTGGAGCCTCCTCTGGGCTCTCTGCAGCAGCTCCAGCTCCTCCCTGGGCYGGGCCTGTGGACACTAATGGGGACAGGAATCTTCACACTCCAAAAAAACCAAACACCGCACTCTCCCCACTTACGTGTGCTCTCARCATGCTCAAAACACATTTTTCCACCTTTTTTCTTTTGTCACATCTTTGTTGACATTGCAGCAGTGGCCACCCTGAGGAATTCCCAGCCCATTTCCCCAGCCTGCTCCAGGTTAACGCCGTTTGAGTTACAAGCCCTCCACAATATGCTCTTTGCATTATGAGAGGTTGTGGCTGACMCTGCTGCTCCTGGGGGAGGTTTGTGCACATGGAAAGTGCATAATTGGAACAGGATTTTATTCTGCTTGATGAGCTTCACACAGAAGGATCTGGCTGAGGAGAGCTCAGCTCTGTTCTCAATGAAGCGAGCAGTGACCTCTGTGGAAACCCTGTTAGCACAGCTTTCCAAAACTTCATCCCAGCGAGTTTGGATGTGAGAAGGCTGCAGTTGCTGAGATGTGTCTTATCTGCTCACATTAGGTGGTTGTTCTTCATCCAGCTGGCTCAGGGTTTCAGATCCCCAGCTCTACTGCTGTCCTGTGAGGGATGGAAGGACTTTGACAGCTTCCAAATTTATGTTTCTGCCCAAATTTTTGCTTCTTGATGACAGAAATACTGATATGTTGCCACCCAAGATAGCAGAAAGATTTCCAGGTAGCAGAAAGCTCTGAAGGAAAAACAAGCTCCTGAGAAAAGTCACTCATTCCCAGGCACATTTGGCTGCCTTCTCCCTGGCTGTGGAAATGAGCATCTTCTGGGTTTGGTTCTTGCCCAGGGATGGGGAAGATTCACAAGCAGGAATTCAAATCCAAGCTGGCTTTCCACACCAGAGTGAAAATGACAACGGGCTTCAGATCCAAGAGGGATTTTAATTTCCCATCCCCTGCCAATCTGGTCAAAATGTCCAAAGCAGCAAAAATTCACCTCAGATTCCTGGAACTGGTCCTCACATCTTTGCTTTGTGATACTCTGTGGTGGGTGCATGCTCGGTTTGCCACATCATGAGCCAGCAGGATGCATGAACATCCCCACGGGGAAGCTCTGCTCACATCTCTGGGAGCTTCCCAGCAGGCAAAGCTGCTTCCTGCAGCACTTCCAAGAGCAGACAAGTCTCCAGGTCCCTCAGGTCATAGCTGTAACACGAGGTTGGATTTGTTGCTGTAGGATTGGATCCCCGCTCACGGAAAACTACGCTCTGCAAGACATAACCCTCAGAATTGTTCTCAGCTGCAAGCAGGGTGTCTGGCCCAAGCAATGACCCAGGGTTATGGCCTAGAAGAGCTGCTCCAGGGGATGTTGGAGAGGCAGAGCTGGAAGAATCCAGCTGACTGACCACAAGAAACAGAGGCAGCTTTGCCTGGTCTGTCATTTTCCTCCCCTCGACCCACGACCCACGGTGGTCTCTCTCTTGGGTGTTCTGTGGTTTCTCCTCAAGTGTGAATTTCCCTAGTTAATAGCTGCCCTGATGACCAGGAATCCTTCTGGGAACTGCTGGAAAACCCCAGCTCCTCAACCACTGGATCCCTCCTGTTGATGTGCATTCCTCAGTCAAAGAGAAACTTCCATCTTCAATTTCATGCATCTTCTGTAGCACCCTTTGGAGGACAGCAGTGGGAAGGGAAATCTCTCCTAATCAGATTTCAGTTTGTCTGGAYCACTAAATCTGCAAAGCCCACTCTGCATCCTCCAACCATGGGGTCACAATCTCTAATTCTCTAATCCAAGCCCAATTCTCAGCAGTGTCCAACAAGTAGATCAGGTTTTTTCCTTACCTTTAAAATTTCAGGGATATTTTAATGGAGCTTTGCTTTAGGATAACTTGAGAAATAATGGTTTATTTTACTTGGAAACTTCTTTTCATGAGCACCAATAAGAGCCTTGCAAAAATACCTTTTTGGAACTTTCTTTACTGAACTTCTTTCAGCTGTGACTATTTGGGACAAAAATGTGGCATTGCTGCTACTGGTTTCAGGTAGCCAGACTRGACGGCCTCGCAGGAAGCAGCAGTAAAAAGGCAGAGCAAATTAAATGAGTACCTTTGTGCATTTTTAAAYGTGTCTTCCTGGAAAAATAACTTTTGGCTTGAATGAAAGGAACTGCAGTGTGTACTTTTGCCAAACTTTATCCAAGAGGATTAAGAAGTGAGCCTACAGACAACTCCCGAGGTTGACAGAGCATGGAACTCTACAGAAAGTGCACAAAAAGAGGGTGATAAAGGGAAGGGCACAGAGTTTTCAGTAGAGGGTGTGTGTACAAAGACTGTCCTGAAGTTTGCTATCACCAACAGAGATCATGGCACAAGAGATATRGAAAGTGATCTTCCAAACACCAAGAGCAAACATTTGTCCAGACAGGGCTGAAAAGGCTCAACTTCAATGTCAGATTTTTGTAGAAAGCAGTTTTCATTGTTGATCTATGGAACTCAGTTTTGAGAGGAAGTAAAACCCAATCCATGTTGTGACAGGGGAAGCAAGTGATGGCTCCATGAGGAAGGTGGACAGGGGTGCTGGCTGCACCCATTGTCACCAGGATTGCACCACAGTTTCCATCACAACCTCCTATTTTCATGTGTCATGAGCATTGCAAAATGCTGACCTTTGGGGCTGCATTTTTCCATGCTTGCTCTCTGCCCCAAAGGTGAATTCTTTCAGAAATTCTAAGCAGAATCTTTTCAGGGACCATGGCTATTATTTTTGGCTGTTGCCAGGGCGGCTTGCCTGGGGCAGATCAAATAACAACTGGTTTGTTCCTCTGAGCTACAATAAATCCCACCATCCATCATGTGAAGGAGAAAATTAAAGGCATGAAAAACACATCAGAGCCCTCCTGATTTTAATGTTTGCAAGAACTGTTTAGGCTTGCAAATGGCAGCAGGTGAAGAAAAGAGATTTAACTGGGAGATACTGCGCTGACCAAGAGTCTCCTTTAATGACAATTAACTCCACAGTGTTTATATCAGGAGTTGGTTTCAGGGACAACTATTGAAAAGTGGTGTTAAATACAATCTTCAAGATGCTAGGAGAGGAGGCTGGGTCTGTTTTGTCCCTCTGAGTGTTGTTTCTAACATGGGACACTTGCTTTTCTCAAGCAATTAAATAAGAATTRAAGGGTTGCACATTCCCATCCATTGCCACAGGTTGGGTTAATCAGTGTCAAGGGCATTAAATATTCTGCATTTCTCAAAAGCAGAGCCTTAAAACATGGATATAGATCCTGAACTGCAGGTACCCATGGTTGAAAATGCTCTCTAGGGGCTTTACAGACCACAGCCAATGCATTAGGATTGAGATGCTGAGCAGCACTCAAAGCCACAAACAACCCCAGAACAAAACCCCACGTCTGCTGTTAGGAAATCACACCCAGGTGGCCTCATATACCCCCACACATTCTCCTGATTTTATCATCCACAGAAAATATGTCTGAAAGTTACTGTACAGACAGGAAAAGCCAGTCTCCCTAAAGGCCCCAATAAAGCCTAGAGCTGTCCAAAGGTCTCTGGGAGTACAAATGGATTTGTTCCAGTAGGTCTGGCCTGTGAGGCTGCTCCAGACTACAGCTTCATCTGGGGACACGTGCTGGAGCAGGGTCATCCCAGAGCACAGGGCACAGGGCTGGGTCCAGGTGGCTCTGGAATATTCCAGGGAGGAGCCCCCAGAGCCCCTCTGGGCTCTGCTCAGGGCTGGGCCCTGCCCAGGGCAGAAGTTGTGCCTCCTGTGAGGGGAATTGCTGGGCTCAGGCCCTGCCCGTGGCTCTGGGGCCATTGCTGGGCCTGGAGCAGAGCCTGGGCCTGCTCTGAGCTCCTGCACACAGGGACAGACACAGGGACAGACACAGGGACAGCCAGGGACAGACATAGGGACAGACACAGGGACAGACCCAGGGACAGACACAGGGACAGACACAGGGACAGCCAGGGACAGACATAGGGACAGACACAGGGACAGCCCCAGGGACAGACCCAGGGACAGACACAGGGCCAGGCAGGGCTGAGGCCCCTCTCTCTCCCYGGGGCTCCTCTCCAGGCTGAGCAGCCCCAGCTCCCTCAGCCTTTCCTGGGCACGGAGCTGCTCCAGGCCCTTGCTCAGCTCCAGCAGCTCCTGGCCCTGCTGTGCTGAGGAGCCCGAGCTGGACACAGCAGCCAGAGGTGCCCCCAGGGTGGGCACAGGGGCAAGGTCAGCCCTGCCCTGCTGGCAGTGCCCATCCCGATGCCCCCCAGGACACTCTGCTGGCCCAGTGACAGCTCGGTGTCCCTCAGGACCCCAAATCCTCCTCAGATCTGTTTTCCAGCATTTTTCTTTCCAAATTATTGTCTTTTACACCCAGTATTGTTCCAACTTCATGCTGATTATCTACTTGTACTGACTATGTTGTTCAGTCCACCAAARCACACTGTTCATGTTCTGTCCTGATACATTCATATCTAACATGAAATACAACACTTTAATGCCACACTTTTAACCTCAAGCACCACAAAATGCCTGGCTAAGACGAAGCTTACAGGGTTCACATAACAATCTGCTTGTTTTATAACTTCCTTTTTCTAGCTGCAGCTAATGCATGCCCATGCCAATTATTGCTAAATAATTCCTCCAGGTTTGTTTGCAACCTAAGAATGTCTGGCAGAYCTGCAATTGCACCTGCATGTGAACCTTAACATCAGACTTGCAGTGACTTTGTTCTGCAATACATCCAGCTTTTATAGAAACCAAAAGGATGATGGTGAAATCAGACTGCTTTGCCATTCACTAAATTTAGGAATTTTTGAATACGTGAAGCAATTGCCTAACCCCCATAAATCCCCATGGCTCTGTGGTGCAAGAGTTCAAATAGAGCTTTCATCAGTGCATTAAACAGCTTCAAACTGGAAGACAGTAGGTTTAGATGGGATATTGACAATGAGGAATTGTTCCCTGGCAGGGTGGGCAGGGGCTGGGATGGAATTTCATCCCTGGATCCCTGGCAGTGCCCAAGGCCGGGCTGGACACTGGGGCTGGGAGCAGCCTGGCACAGTGGGAGGTGTCCTTGCCATGGCAGGGGTGGCACTGGGTGATTTTTAAGGTCCCTTCCAMCCCAAACCATTCTACAATTCCATGTTTTTACCTGTGATTCTTCTGCTTCCCACAGCATATCTCAGCTGAATCACTGACAAAGGACWCACAGGGAGTGCCTGCCCTCTCCACACTTTTCCATGCATTCCCTGGCTTCTGAAACCTTGGCCACTGCAACATTCCCTGATTTGAACCACTCTGTCTCTTCCCCCTGCTCAGTGTCTTGAGTGCAGCCTGTTGACAATTGATTTCATCAGGACAATGAATTATACCTCTGGATTGCTTGGAATGAAAGGAACTCTTTTCCTCGGGGTTCGTTCCACTGTTTTCTTTACTCAGCTACCTCCAACCTCCACTTGCTCCAATACACCTTTTCAGATGTTTGTGTCCCTCCAAGGCCAGCTGTGCTATTTATCCCTTCTTGRAGGACCTCTCTTTTTAACTCCTTCTTGGAGCAGAGTTTTCTGCTGGGGGAACTGAGCCTTTTCAAACCTGTCCACAGTGTTTGCATTGCAGGGAGGAACTGCAATCTCCTAAAGCTGGCTAAGGCAGGCTTCAAATTATTTCTTCCATATTTACTTCACCTTTGGGCTATGTGGTTCACCACTTTATTTTTTTTTCCCTCTAGTTGTTGGTATTATTGTCCCAACTGCAYTTCCAGAGAAGTTAACCCTCAGGACACTGCTCAGCACTTTGCTTTCCTGATCTTCTCTCAGATTTCTCCCTGCTTATCCAGTCTCAGARTGATTTTCTCACTGCTCTGCAAGATACTTTTACTTCTTTTGTTTCCCTTCAGCCCTGGCTTGTTTACATCTTCCTCATATTGCCTTGTTTTATTGCTCATCTAGACCATCATTAACTATGTGTACTTTTCAATAACTTCCTTCACTTGGTTTTTTATCACTTCCTTGAATATATCCCAGCAGATCTGCAGGAAGATTTCTTCATCCTTGCCAACCAGTGGCCTGAAAATCACCCAAAGCCACCTTAGAGGACTGGCAGGAGCCATCCCTTAGCACAGCCCTGCTTGGACACAGGAGGTTTGAGGTGCTTTCACAGGTGAATCAAAGCAGGAAAAACCTCTACTGTGACCAAAGCCAAAAGAGTTCCAGTGAATATCATGTTTAAGATTCTACTGAGCCAACTGAGGTGGGGGATGATAACTCAGMCAGCCACACAGGTGAGTCTGTCTCAAAACCACCCAAAATTCCCACCTGGATGGTAGAGATAAGCTGGTTTTGGACAGCAAGAGGGCAACACCTGGTCCTGGCCACACCGTGGAACCTGATGTGACCTTTCCTCCCTGCTGCCCAAAAAGGCACCCCCAGTCCAGAAGAATTCACTGAGCCACACTGATTTCTTCTTCTGGAGCTTGGCCATCAGGCCCAGGCCATGGAAAGGGCTCTGGATTTCCAATAAGTTGAACCTCCAGGAATCTGGAGCTATCAAAACGGAGCGAGACAATTTCATTCCAGCTTTGGCAAGGCAGAGTTTGGACACAGCACGTTACAGGATGTCCTGCCAGTTCTGGGTCTGGGAGCAGACTCCAAAGCAGGTGAATCCTTCCTTAACTGAAGTTCCAYAGCAAGGAAAACGTTTCACAGAACTCGAGCAAAGATGAAACCAGCTGGCTGATGGAGAGGKCTAAGAGAAATGGTCCTCTCTGAAGAGCTGCCAGCAGTTTCTGAAATGAAGGTCAATCAAATTAAAACAATTGCAGATTATATCTGCATGGGATTGGGCACCTGTGTGTAAATACAACCTGAATTTGTACCCCCACACTGGTACTGGATGGCAAATGTGTGCACACAGAACAGAGGCACTTTCTAGAAGGCAACTTTCACACATTCCTTGGCAGACTGGATCACTTTCACCTCCTGTGATCCCAGACATCCCAACAGTGCTGGAGAAGGAAGGGGTCCTTTGCTTCTCTTGGGTTTCTGGAAYAGCCTGACACAGATTCCCATTTCTGGATCTCTGTTCCTGACACATTTGCCAATCAAAGCACCACTCTATCTCCCTCACTCTTCTTATCTCAAGAGCTTTGTTATAAAGTAAAGGAAGCTGGGCTGGATGGTGTTGCCAAGCTTTGAAAAGCTTCTGTAAAACTCTGCATTTTCCTATAGTGCTGCAAAGCCCACATTTACCTAATAGACTGTCCAGAGTCCAAAGGAGCTTCTACAAAATTTCTGGTAAAGAGTATTTGTTTTAAGAATTGATATGCATGCCAAAAACAATGTACTGCATTTATCAGCCTGGAACTGTTACAATCTTTTCAGCAAATAATATCCCAGTTTCTGAAAAAGCCTAAAATGTGTAGCTAATCCAATTGTGTCACCTCTCATTTCCTTCAAAGAGGGGGGAAAAAGGCAAAGCTAAGCCTGAAATTCTGGTTTGAATTAACTGCCACTTTATCTCTAAGTGACCTCTTTGTGCAAAGCTATTACTGCAAACACAGCCTCTGAATCATTCAGTCCTCAAACACAGAGCTACAAGGTAGTTAATGCTATCAGCACTATCATCTTGCATTTGTCTAGAGCTTCTCATCCAAAATATTCCAGCTCCTGGCAGGCTGATCCTTTCCCTGGGTGGGCTYCTCGTGTGGGTGCTGCATTCAGCATTGTAAAGGGGAAGGGGGCAGGAAGGCGATTTTACACTTTAATTCCAGTGCCACAGTTAAAGAAAATAACCTTCCATAAGGTGCAAAGCAGCAACCAGAGCTCTGCAGTGCCACATAGCCATGGAGAGAAGGAAATGAAGAATATCCCAGGTATTATTCTCAAATCCACTCAGCTGTCTCTGGCAGCATGGAGGGACCTAAGTGTTAAAAAGGTTCAGACCCTCTGAGAGAAAACAGGTATTGAAACAGAGAGCTTTGGTTATTCAAGTTATGATGGAGCCCTGCTACTAACCAGGACAATCTAGTATGRTAAAAGCTTTAATTGGGATGATTAAAAATCCAGTTAATTTTCTTCACTGGAATAAAGGCAATTTAAACTCATTGCAGCCATGCCAGCCCTTCACTGTCTGCCTGCTCTGCCATGCACCCACCCAAAATACCTTTTATTTTCCATTTATTCCTGGTCCTTCCTCAGCAGCCAGGGGCTCCTCTTCCCGATGGCACCTCCTGAGAGTGTTGGCAGGCAGCAGCTGAGGGTTGGGAAGTTCATCTCACCCCTGTCCTGCCCTGCTGGGTCCTGGGGCTCTGTCCGTCCTTCCTTCCAGCCCTGCCTGCTCCTGCAGCTCCCTCACTCCCAGCTGCTGGAGCAGGTTGAGGTGGTGAGCCCAAGGGCTGGAGAGCAAAAGAAGAAAGAAGAGAATTTATACTTTGGTATTTTGGAAGCTGGAATCCAGGAAGAAGCTTAAGAACGTGACTTGAGGCCAAAATGTTTGGCTCTCCAGTTACAGAGCGGAGAGGGGCAGGTTTATTCCTATTGCAACACTGTGGCCCCTGTCCTGCAGGAATTTTCCAACATCATGGACGTGTGGTGGGTTCAGGGCAACCTCTCCTTCACTCCTCTGCTTCCTGCAGCTCTGTGGGAGGAAGGTGATAACAGAGGAATCAGCAGCACTGCAAGAAACCTGTCTGAGATGGAGCTGCGGATGGAGGGCCTGGGAGTTATTCCTGGGACATCCTGAGTTTACAACTCCTCCTGCCACTGTCCTCCTCAGCTGTCCTTCCATGCCCTCATTCCAGCAGAATCATTCCCTCCAACTGTTAATGTGGCTGCTATTTCATTTATTCCAGCTGCTGAGTTCGAGAAGGAAATTTTAAAAAAGCAGCATCTCACTGAAAACAGATGCTGCCTCTGTACTAAGCAGATAAATTAAATACATAAAGCATGGCTTGTTTACAGTGTTGATTCTTTGTAAAGTTTTGCTGATTTTATCCTTGATATTAAAATTCCAATTATATCACTTTATTTTTGATGCATCTGGATTGGGGAAATAGCCCATTGGCATTTCTCAGGAATACTGTAAATGAAATGGACTAACAATTTACCACAGAAATGACAGCACACAGAAAAAAAAATCAAACCTGAGCTCAGCTTTTACTCCTATAGAACAGACAAAACTTTCCTGGCCTCCATTTCTCCACAGTCACTTACAATTCTGTGTAATTTTTCTCTATAYCCAACATGCACAAATTAAATATATGGGAGTAAACCATGGAGTTCCAGCACAGATCTGTGTGTGCACAACYACAAGGAGAGATCACAGGGATACAATTTCAAGTAGAGATCRCAGATTCACAGAACCATCARGGTGGGAAGAGCCCTCCAGGACCATCCAGCGTCACCCCAGCCCCACCAGCATCACCCCAAACCCTGTCCCCAAGGCCACATCCAGACTCCTGAGCACTCCCAYAGACAGTGACTCCAAACCTCCCTGGGCAGTGCATTTCAATGCCTGATTACTCTTGTAGAGACTTTTTTTTCTCCTATCTAATCTGAACCTGGTGCAACTTGAGGCCATTTCCTCTCATTCTTTCACTTGAGGCAGGCAGAAGAGCCCGACCCCCCCGGCTGTGCCCTCCTGGCAGGGACTTGTGCAGAGCCACAAGGGCCCCCTGAGCCTCCTTTGCTCCAGCCTCAGCCCCTTCTCTGCTCCCTCAGCCCCTTCCCAGCTCCCTCAGGGATTCTCCAGCCCCTTCCCAGCTCCGTTCCCTGCCCTGGACACGCTCCAGCCCCTCCAGGGCTCTCCTGCAGGAACAGAACTGGACTCAGCCCTGGAGGGGCCTCTCAGAGGGACAATCCCTGCCCTGCTGGACACACAATTCCTCAYCCAGCCCAGCTGCCAGTGCCTCCTTGGCCACATGGACTAGAGCTGAGCCAGCTCTCTCTCTGTATCAGAGCTCACTGGCTCCCAGTGATGTTTTTGCTCTTTGGTTGGAAGAATTCAGACAAACACAATTGTTTTAGTACAGTGCAACAGGCAAACTTGAGCCCACATCCTCTGAGGTGAAAACTGATCTTTTGTTGAAATCACCTTATCAGTGTTTATGGTTCAAGGAAAATACAAAAATACACATAGTCCAACAACCTTGAAAACTCAAACAAGAAGTGACTGTGATTTTCAGGCGTCAAAGTTAACCAAGGGTTGGTCTTTTACACTTCTTRGATCAATTGAAGCAGTCTTCTCTTMGGAAAGACAGGCAAAGAGTTTGTGGTCTGCCAGGGCCAGCAGGATTTAGGATTTCTTAGAGTTTCAGGATTTTGTGCCTCAAATTGTATTAAACAAAAATTGTATGTGGAAGAGTATCAATGTCTGTGTTGATGCATGCTGGTTTTCAGCTCAGGAATATATAAAAAATAAATTACAGCCAAAATGGTTTGGCAGCAAATCCATCTTCAAACATCATTAGGGAGATGTGATGAGGAAACAACTACGGTCAAAGTCAGAGCATGACAAGTGCAGAATTTCATGTTCTGTGTGTTTATATAGATTTTCACCTCCTTCTCCAGATATGCTGGCAATCACTCCATCTGGGGTCACTCCAGTTTGGGCTGGTGCTGGGCTTTGGGGACGGGGTGGTGGCACCTCCTCACAGCACAGGCCAGCCCCAGCACTGCTCCTCATGGTCTGATTTGTTTCTCTGCACAGCGCTGAGATGGCTCAGTCATCTTGCCTGATTTCTGTGCAAACTGAGGTGTGAAAAGGAAAGTCTCTCACTTTTCTCACCCCACAAGATGGGGCAAGACTTACCTTTCCAGTGTTTCCCTTGGAAAACTTGCCAAAGTGCTCCCCAAGCTGGACATTTGGCAGGTTTCAACTTAAATGTGGGCACCTGGTTCCCTGTGTGCTTGTCCTGGCTTGACTCTCTAAAATTTGCCCTGAACCAAAATTTTCTCCACAAAATTTGCCCTGAACCAAGACAGTGCTGCACAACTCCGAGGTCATGCTTTGTACTGATGTTAAAGAACTCAGGAAAGCCCCCACAAGAACACTCTTGCATGTTCTCTGGTAATCCAGGGGTMAAGGAACAGGGAAAAGTAGGAAGCCCTGATCTTTTGGGTTCCTCTAAGGCAAATCACCAAAAATCTGGAGGTAGATCTTTTACTGCAGCCTCACAAATTGCTGTGGCCTGATTGGAGATGCCAGGGCTTCCTACTCAGCCCTCCACCCCTGGTTTATGGACAACTTGCAAGGATGTGCTTGTGGGGGCATCCGAAATGTAACCCTTGGGAACACAGGAGCTCAGGAGAATCCTTCAGCAGATTCCTGTCACCACACACTCTGTTCATGGGAACTAGGCCAGGCTTTTGCCGTGGTACCCATGGTTTATATCAGCTCTCAGCTGATTTATATTCACCCCCAGAAAATGGGATCCTGAATGGCTCTCTGAGCCACAGAAGGATCTCCCTAGGAGTGATCCCAGACCAGGCAGAAGCAGAGCTGTGAGGCTGAGCTGCTCCAAACTGATTGGAATTACAAGCCCAGCTGAGATTATGGATCACCAAACCTGTGTTTGCTTCACTTTAAAAAATTACTTCTCTGCTGGATTCACACTGAAGAAGGGAAATGAATTGCCACAAAAATGATTTCCTGAAGTTTCCTTTCAATAGTCTGACTTGTGAGTGGTTAATGAGGCTTGGCTGATCAATACAGATTTTCCTTGTGGAGAAATYAATTCTTTCCTATTTGTGTTGGAACAACTGGCATTGCATTTCCCATAGATCACTTGGATATAAAATCAATTATTTAGTCCACTCCTGTAGGAAATAAAACTTTTTATTTTCTTGTGTTCTTGTCACTGTCACTGGGCAATTGTTTTCAGCTAAAAGTGCACTTAATGAGGCTGTAGTGTAAAGACTCTGACAGATCTATTAACTGCAGGGATTGTTATAAAGTCCCTTTTTCTGCTTCTTGTGAAAGCCAAAACTCAGTCCCAGTGTGGCATCCCAGCAGGCAAACTCAAGAATCCAAAGAAGACCTCAGTAAAACCATGAAATCTTGTATTTTCACTGATGAAACCACACCATGTGTTCCAAAGCGAAAAAATAGTACTCTGATTTTCTGTAAAACATCGTGCCAGTGGTAAACCTTGTGACTGAAAGCACATGACAAAGCACTGCTGATATCACAAGGGTCAGGATTCAGCACTCATTTGTCAGCAAACCTTCAATCTTCAAGCACAAAGTTGTCTGTGATGTGAAGGGAACCACTTTGGTATGAAATCCTCGGTTCAAGTACCTCATCTTCCACAATGTTTAACGCCTCATTACGACTCTGATTATGTATGAACTGTATTCTGGCTACTTTTTAACCATTCCTGGTGAGAAAAAAATCTTAAAAATGTACATAGGGTCAGTTGTTTTGTAATCACAGGGCGAATTCCTACCCTTGAGTAATTGCCCTCAGAGTTCCTGCATCCTCCTGCAGCATCTGGAGGTGCAGAGGTTACTGAGGGTCCAAGCAGCTCCTTAGAGGTGCAAGGGGACAATTCCTGCTTGGTGGCCCTGGCCATGGCACTGCTGGGCACAAGGCGCTGCTTCACGCCTTTGTCCCAGGATAAGCAAGCACCACGCAAGGGAGCTGAGGAGCTGAGGAATTCCATCACCAGATGTCTTGGTTTGAAAAGCCAGGTGTCTGCTAAGGAAGGCAGGAGCCTCCCTTGAAATGGAAAATGCAWMCCCYT
>JACDOX010000206.1:1209533-1230100 GCA_014549065.1 Cardinalis cardinalis | reverse complement strand
CCTCTGGGACATGTAGGGACACCTCTGGGACAGGCAGAGACACCTCTGGGACATGTAGGGACACCTCTGGGACAGGCAGAGACACCTCTGGGACACACAGGGACACCTGTGGGACATGCAGGGACACCTCTGGGACAGGCAGGGACACAGACCCCAGCAGGGGTTACTGACTTGCACCTCTATAGGAAGAGGAGACCCCTGATGTGTCACTTTGTCCCCACAGACCAGGACAAAACTTGACTTCTCCTGGACCTGGAGAGGCAAAGCCTCCTGAGGAAGGTGGGAAGGAGATTTCCTGCTTGTGTTTGTGGCTGCACAGGTTTGTGGGGTCGAGGGGCACCTCCAGCCAGCCTGAGCCCTGTGGGARGGTGGGTCAGACACTGGAGGTGTTTTCCAGGCTCTGGTGTTAAAGACCACTCGTGCTTGGGTTTTCTGGTTCCACTCTCTTGTTCTGCTCATCTCTCCTGTTTCTGGGGGTGGCTGAAGCTCCTGCTTGCTGGATAGAGACAGGCTTGGGGAATTCAGCTGGTTTTTTGACCCTGAGGGTCCTGTCTCCCCAGTGCTCCATTTCTTGGGTGGGATTTGGAAACTCATCAAATGTGGGTCCTACTCCTTGGCCTTCCATCCTCTCTGCTCTCTGCTGTTTCTCTGGCTGAGGGGGGTTGGATGGGCATCCTCACATGTGGGCTCAGCTGAAGTTGGGCTCAGCTTAAATGGGGCTCAGCTGAAGTTGGGTTTAGCTGGAACTGGGCTCAGCCTGGGCAGTGGGGAGAGGCACCCCCCAAACCTCGCTCCAGTGTCCCACTGGCAGTGATGCTGCAGGAGCAGTGGGACCCAGCAGGGGTGTCCCACGGCTTTTCTGCTCCTCTTCCTCCCCCTGGACCTGCCCACCCTGCCCTGCACWCCCCGCTGGCCCTGCCCAGCCCTCCTGAGCTCTGCTCCTGCCGCCGGGGATGGAAGAGCTGGTGAATCCAGGACTTCCTGTGAGAGGTGGGGGAATTCTCACCCTGGCAGAGCTGCAGAGCCCTCCCGGTGGGGCTTTGCATCTGGGGGACACAGCTGGGCTGGCTGGGGGCACTGCAGGGCCACTGCCACAGGCTCTGTCCTCAGAGCATCACGGCCAGGCTCAGGTGGGACTCAGGAGGAACAACAAACACCTGGGTCCTGCTCCCCGTGCAGTGCCAGGACAAGGGGAATGGCTCCAAACTGAAAGAGCAGGTTTAGGATATTGTTTAGCAAGGAATTGTTCCCTGGCCGGGTGGGCAGGCCCTGGCACAGGTGCCCAGAGCAGCTGGGGCTGCCCCTGGATCCCTGGCAGTGCCCAAGGCCAGGCTGGGCAGGGCTGGGAGCAGCCTGGGACAGTGGGAGGTGTCCCTGCCCAAGGAAAGGACCCTTCCAACCCAAACCACTCTGGGATTCCATGATTCCTCCCCCAGTACTTCCCCCAGGCACCACAAACTCCAAGCCCTCTGCTGCTGAGCATCCCCTGTGTGCTCTGCTCTGCGCCCATCCTGCTCCTGCTCCCCCCTTCTCCACGGCTGCAGAGTCACCAGGAAATGCCAAACTCCTCCAAGATGAGGAGGCAGGGATGGAAAGCCCCTGGGCTGGAGCAGGGGTTGTGTGGAGCCCCACTGGCTGCCCTGTGCTCTCCTGTGGTGCTGTGCTCGGTTATTTCCAGCTGTGGCTTCTGGAAACCTTCAGTGCTTTTGCCTCTTTTAGCCCTGGTGGCTCAGYAACTGCTCCTGGCAGGGCTGGGGCTGCTCCTCGTTCTCTGGAAAAACCTTAAAATGCTGCAGAGAGTCAGAGGAACGCCAACTAAGGAAAAAAATAACAACGAGAAAAACAAAACCTGGTCTTTTTCCAATCAAGCTGCAATGCTGTTGTATTTTTCTTAAAGAAAAACACATCTCCTTTTTTCCTGGATCCAGCTGGCCCCTGCACTCTCCATTGTGCCAAGCTCCCAAAATAACTGCAGCTGTCAATGGAAATAAAGCCCTGGGAGAATCTCCCGTGGCTGTCTCACCCTCCTGAGCTGCTGGCGTGCCCCACACTCTCTGCTGGTGACAAATCTTTGCTGTGGCAGCTCCTGGGTGTTCCAGTCCCAGGGCTGTGAGGAGCAGCCCCCAGAGGTGGCTCTCSCAAGGCTGGCACAAATCAAGGGCAGCACGAGGTTGGCAGCTCTGGTTTGTTGGTGGGTCCCTGCAGGGTTTAACCCTTTGCCTCTGGGGTTGGCAGTGCCCCCCTYGTGGCCAGAGCAGGGTTTGGGGTGCTCTGGGCTCCATCCCAGCACATCCACCCTTGGTCCAGCCAGCRATTCCCAGATGAATTGTTTTGGACTTGGGAGTGCTGAAGATCTGCATGTTCCAGGTCAGGAAAAGGAACAGCCACAGCACTCGTTCCTCTGGATGAGATCCCTCAAATTGTTTGGGTTTTTAAAAAAATTCCTGTACACAAATGTTTTCCTGGCCTCCTGCTGCCTCCCCTCAGAGGGGCCTGGAAGCCTGGGGGCTCTCCTCAGGGGTGGCTGCTCTCCCACAGGCACAGGTGTGTTTACAGGGCCCACAGAGGCTCCTTTTCCCATCAACTACAGAAATGCCCTGGAAAAGCAGGGTCAAGCCCAACCTCTGCCCTGGACTGGAGCCTCAGGGCTTCAGGGCTGCTGTCCTGTGGAAGGACTGAGCTCTGCTGGGGCTTKTGGAACCAGAGCTGGCCTCTGTGAGCAGGGCTTGGAGCTGGAGCTCAGGCTGACATCATCCCCAGGGTGATGGTGCCGTGGTTTCACCCCGTTGTTCCCTCCTGCCCTTCCTCCTCTGCTGTGCACACTCCATTTCTGCAGCCCAGGGTCTTTCCTGCTCCATGGGGCAGCACCACGGGCTGTGGAAAGGGCAGGGATGGGGCAGCAGGTGGAGGGTGAAGGGCTGGGCTGGGGAGTGCCTCCACTCTGACCCTGGTGAGGATGAGGCTCCTCCTGACCCCGTGGAGGTGACTCCACTCTGAACATCACAGCCCTTCCTGTCCCCTGGGCTCGTCACAGCCCTCCTGTCCCCTGACAGCCGGCCCTGCAGAGGGCTCCTCCAAAGCTGGAACAGCCAGGTCAGAGGGAGCTGGAGCTGTTATCACCATGGCTGGGAGGGGAAGGGAGTGCCAGCCTGTCTGGGGCACCGTGGGATGAGTCACAAGGGTCACGGGTGAGTAATAAAATGGCTGCCTCTCCCCATGAAGAGACAGATATTGTGTGGAGGCACAGTGATCTGTCCCCCACAGTCCTTTTCCCTCCCCTTGTAGCAGCCTCTGTAGTCAGGGCATTCAGGGAGGGCTGCTTTGTTACCAGGAGGGGTGGCAAAACAACACCTGACCTCCAGCCAGRACGTGAGAAGGTAATCTCCACCACGGGATGGGACAGAAGGAGCTTGTGGGAAATGGATTTGTACAAAATGCCATGGAATAGGACAGACATTGCTGAGAGAGAAATGGAACTAGAAACAAGTTTCAAAGGATGGCCTTGAAAGAAAGACTGGATACTTTGGAGAAATAGAACCTATGAAAGATGCGTTGTAGTGGGACCCAGGAGGGGTAATTTTAGATGAYTGGCTTTAAGGCATTTACAGCATGGTGTGGCAAAAAGCTGATAGGCCAAGAAACACTTATAATGTACCGTAATTAGGAAATAGTTAACTTCTGATTGTGATGATGTGAATTCTAACATCTGTATTGTCTCACCCTTCATATGAGACTGAAAATGGAATAAAAGTTTTTAAAAGGCCTTTCAGTTGCCCCACCTCTGGGTCAGAAAAGGGCTTAACCAGACAGAGCTGACTGACAAAACTTTGGGAAGGGCTAAGGATATAAAAGGCAGAGCATCCATATTGTAGAGGAGCAYGTGGCTGGTAGTCACAGGGGCTCCCAGCACTGCAATTTTTCTTTATTCAGTCCTTTTGTTGTATTTTTTTGTTAAGGTTTAATAAACCTTTGACATTTTAAAACTGAGCAGTYGTTTCTCACACAAGGGTCACGGGGTGATTCAGCTCCAGGAGTCACCAGTGCCCTGCCTGTGCCACGTGGGCAGGGCTGGCACAGGACACACGAGTGTCCCTTGTCCTGCAGGTCCTCAGCAAACCATGGCCAGAGCAGCATGGTGGGGCTGCAGGGGGCACTGGCAGCTCCCAGTGAGCCCAAGGCCAACTCCTGACCACTCTTGGATTGGGGGCTGATTCTCCTTAAAACAAYGGGCTGTAAACTGGGGAGGTGCCTGGCAGAGAGGGAGTGCAGGGGCTGAGGCCGAGTGCTCATGTGTGATTCCAACTCCTGAATCTGCAGGGAAGGACACAGGACAGAGTGTCCTGGTGGGCCCATCCTGAACCTGAAGGTTTCTRGTGCCAGGGCATGTGGTGGGGTTTGGCAGAGCAGGCCCTGGGCTGATTGATGGAGGAGGTGGAGGAAAAGGGGCTTTGCCAGCTGAAACCACCGAGGCAGCCCTGTGGCTGGAGCAGGGGTGGGGGAATTCTGGTTCCTGCTCCAAGGACTTCCAGCCCCTCGTGGGCAGCTCCATGGGAAGGGCTGTGCAGTGTGCTGGCCCAGCTCATGCCAGGGGATGTCCCCTGTGTCCCCTCCACAGCCCTGTGCTCCAGGAGGAGCTGCTGGAAGGGGTCACTCCAAACAGGGGTGAATCCCAAACGGGGGAGACTGAGCCTGGGAGCCCTGGGAGCCCTGGTGGGGCTGGAGGCAGCACTGGGGCTGCAGGAGMCCCCTCGTGTTGGACTGCACTGATCCGATGGGTCTGGGAGTGCAGCTGCTCTGGGGTGATCCCAGAGGTCCCTCCAGACAGCATTCCCTGGGTCTGCAGCAGGACATGGCAGCGCTGGAGGCTCTGCAGCTCCAGAGCAATTCCCACTGAACCCAGTGCCCCCAGTGGGAGCAGAGCCCACCTCTGCTCACCACCTGCTCCTTCTACCACCCCTCTGCTCTCTCCTCCACCTTCCTCTTGCTGCTGGGATGCTGCTGCCCCTGTCCTCTCTCCTGCCTCTGCTGCACTCCATGGAGTTGTCCCAGGGCTGTTCCCACTGCCAGTCCCTGCTCAGTTTCTTGGCATTTTTTTTCTTGTGAATCTGAGCCAGCCTGGTGCTTCCAGGGGGTTTCTGCAGGGTGGAGATTTCATCATTTTGTTGTCTCCTATTGTGCTGCTGGCAAGGCTGGAAGCCTTTGGAGKTGAGGTTTGTGTTTGGGTGTTACCAGAGCAACCCTGGCAGGCTGAGAGCCTTTGCCTGTCTGCAGCACATCTGTCCAGCAGCTSTTTCCAGTCTGTACCTGTGGGCTCGGGGCCTGCCAGGGGGGCTCTGCTCTGCTGGGACCCTTCAGGGGGTGGGACCTGGTGGGAAGCCAACAATTGGCCCTTGGATGTGATTCCCTGTCTACCCCAAGGATTGGAGCAGGCTCTGGAAAGGGAATTTACAGTAAAAGGCTGAACTCAGTGTATCCAGCCCAGGTACAGGTGGGGGAGTGGGACAGGGCTGGCCACATGGTCTGAAGGGTGTAGGGGGTAAATCCCATGGGAAAGGGGCTCAGCCTGGAGCAAAGGAAGCTCAGGGGGCCCTTGTGGCTCTGCACAGCTCCTGCCAGGAGGGCACAGCTGGGGGAGTCAGGCTGTGCTCCAGGGCACAGGGACAGGAGCAGAGGGAACGGCCTCAGGCTGGGCCAGGGGAGGCTCAGGGTGGGCACAGCAGGAATTTCCCCATGGAAAGGGGGCTCAGGAACTGCCTTGGCACTGCCCAGGGGGGTTTGGAGTGCCCATCCCCGGAGGGGTCCAAGGAAGGGCTGGAGGTGGCCTCAGTGCCCTGGGCTGGGGRCAAGGTGAGGGTTGGGCACAGCTGGGACTCTGTGACTGGGAGGGATTTTCCAACCCAAACAATTCTGGGGTTCTGCATGCCCCAGTTCAGACACTGCCTGTGCCAGAGCATAAAGGACCTGCTGTCCACTCAGTGACCCTCACCAGGCTCTTGGGTTTCCTTTGCAATCCTTTGGGGTCTTGAAACTCCCTCTGCAGCACTTTCCAAAGGGAATAACCTCCTGCTCTGCAGCCAGGCTCAGTCAGGCTCGGGCAAGAGGCCAGGACAAAGCTCCCAGCATCCTGTGATGCTCACCCAGCTCAGGCAGGAGAGAGAGAGGGCTGGAAATAGCCCTGGAGTTTGGGTGTCTTTGTGGCTGGGACCTTGTGGGAAAATTCCCTGTGGTTGCTTGGCTGCCAGCAGTTTTCCAAGGGCGTTTGCAAGCAGCACGTGCCTTTGTGAAATGCGGGGAGCAAACGAAGGCTGGCCTGGGTCTGCAGGGCAGGAACAGCCCCCCAGCAGCACAGGAGGGATGGAGAGCACTTGTCCCCAGCTGCTGGGGCTGTGGGATGGGGCTGGCCCTGCTCCTGCAGCAGGCAGGGCTGGCTGTGCCCCCATGGTGCCCCAGGGAGGGACAGGGACCCCTGTGCCCCCTGGCATTGCCCTGGGCTGGCTCTCCCTGTGGGCAGGAGCAGAAGGGATCCATCCTGCCTGCCCTGCYCACCTCACTGGGATTGCTCCAGGGAAATGGAGCTTGGCCAGGTTGGTTCCCTGGGATAARGTGACCAATTGGAAATGCAACATTTTGGTGGCAAACTGGTCTTTGGCCTTGTCAGTGTGCCCTGGACTGGAAATGGGATTGCTGTGAGGGGGGAGAGGGTGTCCCTTGCTCCCCCTGTTCCACCTGCAGAGCTGCCTCCAGTTCTGGAGACCCAAACAGCAGCAGGACCTGGAGCTGCTGGAGAGGAGACACCTGAGATGCTCCAGGGCTGGAGCCAGGCTGGGAGAGCTGGGGGTGCTCACCTGGAGAGGAGAAGCTCCAGGGAGAGCTCAGAGCCCCTGCCAGGGCCTGAAGGGGCTCCAGGAGAGCTGGAGAGGGATAGGGACAAGGGATGGAGGGACAGGACCCAGGGAATGGCTCCCACTGCCAGAGGGCAGGGCTGGATGGGATATTGGGAATTGGGAATTGTTCCCTGTGAGGGTGGGCAGGCCCTGGCACAGGGTGCCCAGAGCAGCTGGGGCTGCCCCTGGATCCCTGGCAGTGCCCAGGCCAGGCTGGGCAGGGCTGGGAGCAGCCTGGGACAGTGGGAGGTGTCCCAGGGTGGGATGGGATGAGCTTTAAGATCCCTTCCAACCCAAACCAGTCTGGGATCTGGGATTTTATCAAATAGATTTTCTGGGGATCCTGGGGAGGAATGGACACATTCAGGAGTGTTGTTCACAGTCACTTTCAGAGGAGAATCCCTCAGATTTCCTTCACCTTCCTTCCCAAGGTGCAAATTTTTAATAATTGTATTTCAAAGAGCTGCTTGTGTTTGTTGTGAACCTGCATTTGAGCTGGAGCAGAACAACTGCAAAGGAACAATGAGACATTTGGAACATCACAAACTCAGAGGATGGAAAAAACAATTACCCTCAATTTCTTTGGGCTCCATCCCAGCTCCAGGACAATTAATTCTGTGTGTCCCTCGAACACACTGGATGTTCCCTTTACTGCAGCAACTGCAGAAGATAAGAGCCATGACCTGGCACCAACTCTGGGCGCTGAGGAATTTCTAAGCTCATTTTCTGATAAGAGCCTTCCCAGGGTGGTTGGAAACAGTTTGTTTTCATGGGTACGCTGCAAGGTCAAGTTGTTCAGCCAGGGCCACCCCCCAATAGTGCTGAGCAGACTGAAATTAGGGTGGGAAATTAGGGAAACGAGGCTGTGGCACTGCAGACCCTGCAGCTCACGGCAGTTCAGGCACGAGGCAGGTCCAGGAAAAGCAGAGGGGAAGAAGGGAATTCAAACTGTAAAACTGCAGGATGAAACGTTCACATGGTCCTTCTGCAAGGGGAAGGGGTTTCTGCTCCAGGGGTTGGGGTCACCCACCCTGGCCAGCMAAGACTGCCTGGCTGTGTCTGAAGTAGAGCAGCCCTTGCTGCCTTTGGGCTGGATGAGAGCCTGGGAGCTGCACCACAACACCTTCTCCCCACTGCATTTTGTGGCCAAATCCAATCTTTGCATGTCCAGGAGGGAACAATCCTGCTCCCCTGAGCAGGGGAGGGATGGGGAGCTGCTGGTTCCCCACCAGGTGCTGCAGGTCCATAACTCCATGCCCAGCTCCAGCCCCACGSGTGCTGGCTCAGTCCAGGACTCAATTCCTTGTCCCCCACAGCAGCACCCTCAGGGTGCCCTGCCTGCCCCAGCTGAGCTCTGGAGCTGAGCCCTCCCTGCCCTCTGCAGCACATCCCCACGGAGCTGACAGCTCCTGCTGGGCAGGGCAGTGACCCCGTGGCTGGGCACTGGTGGGCTGAGGGCAGAGCTGCCAGGGCTGGGGGTTTGTGAGGAGCAGAAGGGAGAAGCCAGAAGGCAGCAGGATGCACCAGGGCCCTGCATCACTCACGGGGCTGTGGTACCACTGAAAGGTGCTGGAAAAACACCACCGTGTTATAGGTGGATAATGAGATGGTTGGCTCTCACAATTAAAAGATAACTGTTGTGTGAATATTTYGTGATGTATAGTTATGTTATTGTGGTTTAGATGYCCTCTGTTCTCCCCAYGGTTCCCTTTCCCCCTGCATTGTTGCCATCACACAGCCTGGGCTGTCCWGGACAGGTACAAAGGAGCTGCACAGGTGTCCCTTGCATGGGGCAGTGGGAATGGAAAAGCTTGGGGGTGCTCAGGGGGTGGGCATGGCAACACCTGAGCTCCAATGCAGTTACAGGAAAGCAGTCTGCACTGATAAATGGCACAGAAGAGCTGCCTGACAGACCTTGGCAGGGGCCAGGGCTGGTGATGCAGCCCCAGGGGTWTAAAACACTGAGCATCCATCTTGAAGATGAACCAGCCTCATGGTATCCGTGAGGGGCAGTTCCCAGCACTGCAGCTTTTTCCTTGTGTTATCCTTTGTTATGTTTTTGTTAAGGTTTAATAAACCTCTTTAAATTTTCAGAGTGAGCAGTTGTCTCTCACAGCTGGCTGAGAAGTGTCCACCAGCTGGGCCTGCTGCACCCTGCCCAGTGCAGGATCCCCCCAGTCCCAGCTGCCCATCCAGCTGGAAAGGACTCTGCATTTCCAGAGGAGTGGCCATTGCTGGGAATTCATGCAGATGAGGACAGGGGGTCACTCCACTTCCCAAGGCCTTGTTCAAGGGGCACAAAGGAGAACAGATGTGCCTTGGCCTGTGAACAAACAGCCCCCAGAGGCTGCCAAGCCTGGGGTCACCCTGCTGGGGCTGGCTGGGGGCAGCTGTGAGGAGAAGAGGCAGCAGAACACCTGGGAGCCCAGGAGCAGCACTGCAAGGGGCTTGGGCACTGCCAGGGCTCTCTGCTCACACAGGCTGCTTGGGCGGGAGCTGGTCCAGGCAAACCCAGGAGCACAGAGGTGTCATTGACTGCACAGGGACTGGGCACCTCCCTGAAGGAGGTACTTGTGTGCTTGAGGCTCTGGAGCAGGGTGAGTTTGCTGGATGGGGCTGGGGTGGAACTGCAGGACACTGAAATGCTTCAGGGCTGAGATCACTCTTGGCCCYGTGGAACGACTGCAGAAGATTTATTGACGTTTATCTTCGTTGCTGCAGAAAAATGAGTGGTGTGTTTGAGCCAGAAAGGCAAAATCAGGCTCTTGGAAAAGCAGCAGGGAGAGTTTCCAGAGCTGCTGGGTGTTTCGGCAAAGGTTCCCCCACCCTGAGCCTTGAGATGCTCCTGCAGTAAAAGCCCAGCTGGGAGGGAGCAGGAGCACGSAGCTGTGTCTGGAGTCAGGGAGGGCCACAGGGGCCAGGCTGGCTCTGATGTGCTGCTCCCATGAGGAGAGGACACTTTCCCTGCCAGAGTAGCCCACAGAAGCCTGGGAAGGTGRGGGGATCACTCTTTTTGCCCAGATCTCTCTGAAGAGTTCATGTCTTGCCCTTCTGGGGAGTGCACCTGGGCAGAGCATCACCAGCACCGTGTCCTGGGCAAGCTCTGCCCTCCAGGGCTCACAGCAGCCCAGGGGCTTTTGGCCTTAAATTAAATCAGTTAAATAATGTCAGGGAACAGCTGGGAAAATGGGGAGGGTGGTTCACAGGGAGCTGATGGGAGGCCACTGCTGTGTGCCGTGTTTGTAGGATCCCCCTGGGCTTGGACAGGGGGTGAAGGGCACCTCTGGGACCTGCTTGGATCTGCTGCTCACCTGGCTCCTGCTGTCCCTGCTGCCAGGATGGAGCAGGGCTGTGCAGCAGGGCTGGCACACAGCTCCCACCACTGCTGCCAGCAGGGCTGAGGGCTGGGGGTGGGGTTGGGCTGGTGGTCAGGAAATGCTGGACCTCACGCCAAGAGACTCTCTGGGAAGCAAAAAGATTCCCTGGGCTGGGTGGGTGGGAGAGGTGGCACAAGGAAGGCTCTGTGTGTGTGTCCTCCAATGGCCACCGTCCATCCCAGCAGCAGGAAGAGCCTCTGGGCTGGCTGGGAGACACAAACAGTTCTGCTGAGGGCTCTGGGAGAGCCAAGCAGACCCGTGGTGGGGGCAGCCTGCTTGGCTGGGTGTCCCAGCCGTGGGGCTCAGACCCCTTGGGCCGTGCTGCCCATCTGCAGGGAGCCCTGAGCATCCCCAGGAGCAGCGAGCAGGAAATGCTGGGCTCAGGGGACACCCTGTGCTGATCCCAGCCCCTCTGGAGGCTCCCTGCCGGTGGATTTCTGCCCTCTGCTCCCTTCCCTWGGCTGTTCTCCCAAAGGAAATCCCCAGAGAGCACCTCAGGGGGCTGAGCTGTGCTGTGCATCCCCCAGAGYCGAGGGATGGCCAGCCCATTGTGAAAATGTAAAAGGTTTAATAAAGGACAATAGGAGACGAGGACCATAGAGCAAAGTTTATTATGGCTAGGTGCATCTTGGCACTCAGCTTAGACTACATTGGCATTTTTGGGGATTCTCTTTAAATACTTTTTTTATTACATCAGCCCTTTGCATATTTATAGACCTTTATATATGTCTATAAACTAGTTTACATATTCCAGGAACTATTTTACATGGTTCTTCTTTGGGTCTGCTTTTTTTGAGTACGTGTGTTTCCTGGCTATGGTTTTGGTTCTTTATTTTATTACTTCTAGTTTGGGTTTTGGTTTATATTTTCTTCAGACAGTGAGTGCTGATAGTTGGCATCTCTGTAGTAAGTGTCTTCATATCTTCATTGGCTGTTATCTCATCTAAGTAGGCAGTTTAATACAAGTATAGCTATTTCACTACTATGTCTAAGCTTAATTAACAACAGAAATAAAAATGGTATCTTCATAATAAAGTGTCCTTGGTTGACAAGGAAGTGAGTTTTAGTTACTTTAACATCACACATATAAAATCTATTTAAATATTTGCCAAAAGCCAATATTATGTATCTATAACAGCATCCCAGCCCATCCTGGCACGCTCAGCAAACATCTGGAGCCCTCTCGGTGGCCCTGCGTGTCTGAGGGCTCTGCTCCTGCCCTGGCAGCCCGGCTGGAGTCTCCTGCTCCTCACTCCAGGGTATTTTTAGCAGGAGCTGCATCTGCCCGGGCTGTGGCTGTGCCCGCYGCTCTCCGGAGCCGATAAGGGAGCAGCGAGCAAACAATGGCGGCCTCAGTTATTTTTGGCTCTGAGGAGCTCCTCACCAGCAGCATGACTTTTTAATCAACAAAATCCCCTTCATGGAGGGCTCGGGGGAACAATGGCCCCATTGATCCCCCGCACTGACGAGGCTGCAGCAGAGGAGTCCATGAGGGCCGGGCTGGGGCGGACAAGGGGCTGCACAACAACGGGGCTGTTCTGGGAAGGGCAGGAGAGGCTCCAGGGACAGGAGGCTGAGCTTCCTCTGCGTCCCTGGGTCTGCTCCTTCCACTGCTGCAGCCTCCCAGGCAGCTGGGAGAGCACAGAGCCTGGGGCTGGGAGCCCACCCAGCCCAGGGATTTGGCTCTGAGGGTTGGGGGATGTGCCCAGATGGATCTGGGGACGTTTGGGCCCTGATGGATTTGGGGAGGTTTGGGCCCTGATGGATTTGGGGAGGTTTGGGCTCAGATGGATCTGGGGAGGTTTGGGCCCAGATGGATTTGGGGGAGTTTGGGCCCAGATGGATTTGAGGGGGTTTGGGCCCAGATGGGATCTAGGGGGGCTCAGGCCCAGATGGATTTGGGGAGGTTTGGGCTCAGATGGATTTGGGGATGTTTGGGCCCAGATGGATTTGGGGGGGTTTGGGCTCTGCAGGAAGAGCAGCCAGAGGCGGCTGGGTGGCTGCTGTGGGTGGCACAGGGACAATGGCTGGGGAAGGCTGATGGAGGGATGGGACCTCCTGCCCCACTGCCCATCTGCCCCACTGTCCTCCTGCTCCACTGTCCCACCAGCCCCACTGTCCCTCCTGCCCCACTGTCCCTCCTGCCCCACTGTCCCATCTGTCCCACTGTCCCTCCTGTCCCACTGTCCCGTCTGTCCCACTGTCCCACCTGTCCCACTGTTCCTCCAGCCCCACTGCTCCCACTGTGGCTGCTCTGCTCCCACACTTCCTTACCCTGAGCTGGGAGGGATCCCCAGGGATCATCAGGTCCAACTCTTGAGCAAATGGCCCCYGTAGGGATCAAAGCCCCAGCTTGGTGCCATCAGCAGTGTCCTAAGCACTGGGACAGCTGAAGAGGATTTTGGGACACTTCTGTTGAAGCAGAATGGGCTTTGGGAAATGAGAGAGCAGCTGTGCTCAGGACAGGTAACATCTCAGTGTCTGTGCTGGCTTGCCTGGGTTATCTGGAGATTTTGGGAGAGCTGTGGGTTCCTTCCCAGGGCCTCACAAGGGAGGTTCACTCACTGGGAATGGCTCAGGCAGCAACACAAGATGAAGACATTGATAAAAGGGTTTAGTGGTGAGGAACACCAGTTCTGGGGCCTTGTCAGAGTCCTCTGGAGATGCCCTTTTTGTCAGCCCTGGGTCTGCCTTCAAGATGTTGTGAGGATTTGGCTCTTTGCCCTAGGAGAGGGGTCTCTGCTCCCAGCGTCAAGCTCAGATCTCTGCTGAGTTSCTCAGCTCTTCCCCGCACACTTGGCACGCATTAAAAGGGGAATAAAGTCTCCTCTGGAGAGACGTGGGGCTTATTTATAAACATTTTCAAGTGTTCTGAGCTGGGCAGATGAAAGGGGCTGTTAAAGTGCAAACCAAAGTCTTCTCATCAATCCTTAACTGTGTGATAACAGCTCAATTTACCCTGCTACAGGAGCTTCCCAGCTCCTTTTGATTGCTCTGACAGCTGATTGCTGCAGTTGGAGGGAGGCTCAAATGTCTGCAGCACTGAGCACTTTCTGCAGCACCCAACACTTTCTGCAGCACCCAGCCTCCTCCTCAGCTCTGTGCTGGTGTCCAGGGCTGCCTTCCTYCCTGGGTGTTTCCTGGGAAAGAATGCACCTTGGAACAAGCAAGGCAGCCAGACAGGATGATAAAATCAGCTTTTTCATTTATTTACATGCCAAAAATGTGGGGGTTTTGGGTTGCAGAGGATCATGGTCAAGGTTTCTGATTTGACACAGGCTTAGCATCCWCCTGGAGGAACAGGCAGACCCCAGACTCACTGGTGAGACTCAAGGCCAGCCCTCAGGACAGTCCCCATTGGTGCCATCCAATTTCTCCAGACATTTTCCATGTGCTGGTAGAGCTGCCCCTGCCAGGAGCTGTTTGGGTCTGTGACAGTTCTTCTACACAATGTCTGTGTGAAAACTCCAGGGAAAGCTGGGCTGGAGGAACAGGACAGAGCACCAGGGATTCAGGCAGGGCCTGACTTGTTATCTGCTGGCATCTGCTCAGTGCTGAGCTCTTCTGGGAGCCTCAGATGTGGTCAGGGCTCTGAGGAGGTGGGGAGGCTGGCAGGCAGACGAGCATGGCTGGGGCTCTGGGGATGTGACTTCCAGTCAAGTGATGCCCCACAAGCATCCTCAGATGGGGATCATCCTTTGATGGGGCAGACAAAGAGCTGCTGTCCCTGGGCTGTGCTGGCTCTGCAGGTCCCAGCACCACCACGCTGCTGCTCTGCCTCCAGCCCAGCCCAACCCAACCCAAACCCACCCTCCAGTGCAACCACAGGAATGGCCCTGCTGGACCAGAGCTGCCAGGCTGGCTCCAGAGGGAGGTGAAGTTCTTGTTTYCCTCCCAAAGGGACCATGACTGTCAGAAAAATGGCTGGAGGAGTGAGAGGGCTGAGCCCAAGGGATGAGACCTCAGCCCCTGTGGCCACCCAGCCCTGGAAGAGGAGCTGGTTCCCATCAGAGAGCTGGGGTGGGGACTCAGGTGCTCCAGTGCTACTCCAGGACCCTTTTTCCCCCCAGTCTTGGCTCCAGGGTCCTCTGTCCAGAGCATCCCAGGGGGCTGTGTGGAAGTGGGGAGAGCCTGATCTGTTCCTCTCTCTGGAGCTCGGATTTTGGCTCCCKGAGCCCTTGTCTGGAGGTTCCTGTGTCAGCCCTGGAGTTATCCTGCCCAGAGCCCCCTCCTGGCTGCTGCAGGGTGACCCACGGCCCTGAGGACAAGGACAATGTGCATTTCCTGTGCTGCCTTCAGCTGGGATGTGGGTGATGGACGTGCCCTTGTGCCAGACTGTCTCACCCTGAGATGTTTCTGTTCTGTCTCTCTCAGCTCCTGCTGTCTTGGCTGACCTTCATCCCCAGCTGAGGAGGAAGCTGTGCAGAGAAATGCCAAATACCAGGTGGGAAATAGGAGCAGGATAGGAAAATTACCACTGCTGAGTCCTTGGGGGAGCAGAGTAACAAATCCTTCCAGGGAGAGCCTGGCACACGGCCACTCTGCAGACAGGAAAATGCTCTGCACTTCCATGTCCAGGGAGAGGGCTYGGGGGATGACATGGACACCAAACATCCTGCAGGGAGGGCTGAGATCTTGGGCATTGCTCCCCATGTGCCAGGGAACACCCAGACCTGACAGGGTCTGGGCTGGGATCCAAAGAACCCACCAGCTTCCCATCCTGCAGCTTCCAGGCTTGAGCATTTCCAGTGGCCTGGGCTGGTGGCCCCAGTGCTGGGCCTTAGCACAGGGCTCAGGCACAGAAACATCGGCCTCCTTCATAGTCCTACCCAACTTTATCCTTCTGGCCAGGTCTGCAGGAGCTCTGAGATGGGTCCTGGCTGCTTCAGCCACCCTGATGTGTCTGCAACAGCAATGGGGGCCAGGGCCAAGCACCTGGCTCCCACCCCAGGCTGCTGCTCCGGGCGTTCTCCAGGTAAAGAGGCTGTGGTTTGATACAGAGAAAGCTGGAGAGGTTCTAATCCAGGTGGGTCAGTACAGCAACATTGCCTGGTCCCTCTGGTTCACAAAGGAGAGGAAGGGAATAATTGGGAAAAAAAACTTACAACAAAGGAGGGGAAGTTTTTCACTCAGCACAGGCACAGCCTGAGGAGTTCACTCAGAGGGGGATGGTGTTGGATGGTGTTGTCCAAGCTCCTTCTCCTCTGGACTGGGAAGGAGCTTGGAGCCTTTCACACTGCRCTTCTGGCCCCACAGGCTCCCAGAGGGGTAAAGTGTCCCCAGGCCATGGCTGGGGACGAGGCTGTCCCTGGCAGCTGCACAGCCCTCAGTGATGGGTGGGCAGTGCTGGGGCACAGCAGCCGTGCCACTGCAGCTCTCCCAGGGCCAGAGGCTCTGCCCACAGTGTCCCCAAGGAGGGTGATGGCTGTCACARCACTCTAGGAGCCAGCTGGGTCAGTCTTGCAGAGCTCACTGAGTGTGGCTGCCGAGCTAAGGGGGTTTCCAGAAGGTGGGGAAGTGTCTGTGGTGGAGCAGCAGGAATGTGGTGGCTCAGGAGGAGGGGACATCTCCAGTGTCTGTCCAGTGATGGAGTCCACAGCCAGGTGTGTGGGGATAGGGAACAGTGCTGGGAACATCTGCTAATTAATCCAGGAARTGTGGTACCCCTTGGAGAAGGGAGTGAATGTTCCTGGCTCTTCCTTCAGACCCATCTCCAAGAAGGGGAGATATCCAAGGTGACCTCAGCGCCAGGTCCTACCCTGGGGCTGTGAGCTTGAGAGCAGAGAGCCTGCCCAGGACACTTGGCCAGGGGATAGAGGGGAATGAGAGAAGCTTTTGGCTCATCTTGGCAGGCCCAGGTCTGGTTTGCTTTTGTTTCTCTTTATAGCACTTGTGAATGTGTTGCTCCTGTTTGACTCTTGGGAATAGATATTTGCTTGCACCATCAGCCTGGCTTATGTTCATGGGAACTTCCCAGYTGGCTGCCAGACTGTGAGTCACTGCATCCCTCTGGGCACAGCCATCCCCAAAATCAGGGACTGGGCTCTCCTGCAGCCCTGGCAAGCCCTGGCTGCCTGCTGTGGARAGGGAGGCAGAGCTCTGCCCAGCTGGGAGCCCGGAGCTGGGCTGGGACAGCACCTGGAGGAGCAGCTGAGCTGCAGCCAGGCCCAGGGAGCTCTGGTCTCTCTCAGRAGCTTGGATTCCCTGTGTGGAAGCCTTCTGGAAGAATTTTAGCTCAGGTGTGAGCCCATGGGTGCATCCCTGCAGGACACAGAATTGTTGCTTTGCTGACCCTGCCTGGCACCAGGAGCAGCTCCAGGGGCTGCCCAGGGGTGCAGGAATGAGCAGGAACAAAGCCCAGCACYCTCTAGAGGAGCCATAGGTTTGGCAGCTGTGGGGAAACTGAGGCAGGGCTGAGCCAGGGGTGGCTCTGGGGCTGGGGGCACAGGAGGGCTGGGTGGGAGGGGCAGTGCCCCTGGTATGTCACACTCAGGTGTGTCACCCCTGTCCCCACTTCCAGCTGAGCCAATGCAGGGATTGGGATGAGCAGGGACCTTCCCAGCCCTGGGAGCCTGGGGATGTCCCAGCAGCAGCCAGGGGGATGTGCCAAAGCCCCAGGCAGGTCCCCACAGCCCTGCTTCCCAACATGGGACAGAGCCCTGCGAGGGCACCGAGGCCTGGCTGGGATCCTGGCTATAAACGTTTGGTGCCACTCCAGCATGAGCACAGGTGTGGGAAATGAATTTGTAGAAAATTGTTTAAGCTTGATAGAAGGCTTATATAGTGTGGATTTGTATATAAACTTTAAGATAAGAAATGTCAATTTAGAAATATTATAGAATAGGACTTAGATATATTATAGAATATTGTTGAGAGAGAAATTGAACTAGAAATAAGTTTTAAAGGATGGTTTTGTAAAAAAGATTAGATATTTTAGAGAAATAGAATCCAACACACAGGGAAAGAGAAAATGCAAACTTTCCAATGCTTTTTGGTATTTTTCATTTCTATTTTGGGAGCAAGGAGACAATTCTAGCAGTGATACACTTCTGTCCACTGATGTTTGCTTTATGGATCCAGAGGTGTGAGGACAGGTTTTTCTGTGCTGTCACAAGCCAAATAACCCCACTGTGCTGAGAGGTGCAGCTGTGAGTGCCATGCACTGGCCTGTCCTCACTCTGCTGCAGTAAATCCATGAATGCCAAGGATTCCCCCATAAAACATCAGCACTGTAATCCCCAGGAAAGGGTGTGGATRTTGGGTATCATAAGGCACCAATTGTGGGTGTTGTGATGACAAACAGCCCTTTTTTTCCCTGGGGTTTCTGGAGGCAATAAGCCACAATTAGAAAAGCATAAAGATGAAAGCACCCCAGCCATGCTGCAGCAGGGGAGCAGAGCCAGGSCTGAGCTCAGAGGAAGGGGTTTCACTGGGTTCCTGTGCTGGGCTAGAGCTTTGGGAAGGGTTCTGAAGATGAAACCCCTGTGCCTCTTCCCACAGAGAACCTGGCAGACTCCAGGGATGTCCCTTCCTTTTGTCAGCTGCGCTGTCAGCTTGTGCTGCAGTCCCKGGATTTTGGGCTGCCATAGGACGGAATCACAGAACAGAATCCCAGACTTGTGTTGGAAGGGACCTCAAAGCCCATCCAGTGCCACCCCTGCCATGGCAGGGACACCTCCCACTGTCCCAGGCTGCTCCAAGCCCTGYCCAGCCTGGCCTGGGACACTTCCAGGGGTCAGGCAGCCCCAGCTGCTCTTGGAAATCCTTTCCAGGGCCTGCCCACCCTGCCAGGGAACAATTCCYAATTCCCAACATCCCATCYRKCCCTGCCCTCTGGCASTGGGAGCCATTCCCTGKGTCCTGTCCCTCCATCCCTTGTCCCCAGTCCCTCTCCAGCTCTCCTGGAGCCCCTTCAGGCCCTGGCAGGGGCTCTGAGGTGTCCCTGGAGCTTCTCCTCTCCAGGTGAGCACCCCCAGCTCTCCCAGCCTGGCTCCATGGGACAGAAACCCTCCTTCCCTGCCAGGGTACTTTGGATCCAGGTATTCTCAGTCCCAATTGTCTCTGGACAATGTTCTGAGCTGAGTTTCCAGGAATGCAACTTTTAATACACAGCAAAACCATGTTTTGTACATCTCCTTTCATTTCCTGCTGCTCTTCCAATTAAACCAACATGAAAGCCATATTGCCATAAAATATGGGAAACATCTAGAAGAGGAATCATGAAATAATTTCTTCTTGATGTAAGTAAGTATTCCATCCCTCTCAGTGAAACTACTTGTAATTTTTGTCTAATTACACAGCTTTTTATGGTGCTAACGAGTGATCCACAGTCAATATCCTACCAGGGCTCTGACTTGTTACTGCTTTTGAAGTGGGAATCTTCTCTCTCTCTTTTGAAAATGACTAAATGTAATTCCATGGTTGAGCTGATGCACAGATTCTAAATGTTTATGTATTTCAACAGCAGCACTCTGTGTTTCTGTGATGGTTTGACACTGGCATAATGCCAGTGCCCCCATGAAAATACATTCTCCCTGGTTTCTGCTGTGAGATGTGACCAGGAATAAGCAAAGCAGGCCCCCACTTTGAAATAAAGAAAACTTTCCAAAAACATTTCCTCCTCCCCCCACCAAATTTCCAATACATCCATCCCCCAAAATCACCAACTCTTGGTCCATCACCACCCTTTAGGTAATCAATTCTCAGTTCATGAAGAGGAGAGGAGTCGTTCTTGTGCCATAGGCTTCCCCAGGAAACACCGCTGAAACCTCGTGTGTTTCCATGTCACACGTGGCACCGCCCGGAGAACACCTGCCATCGTGACCTCTTCCTTCCATGTCCAGTGCTCTCACCACTGCACATGGACCAGAGCTGCTTCTAGGGTTGTCCTTTTAAGGATGCTTTGTCCCGTTCCAAAAAGAGCACAGTCTCAACTTTGGGACACCTGTCCCCCCCAGATTTCACCCCCTGGGGCCGAGGGGTACCAACACTGAATCCTCTTGGCCCTGAGCCATTGCCTCCCCCTGGATGCAGTCTCTGTGTCACAAGGAACACGGTTCTGTCCATGGCTATGACAAGAAGAGTCCAGCTAAGGCCACTCCATCATTTCTTCCCACCTAAGATTCTTCTCTACTCTCCTGACATCTTTCACTTGCCAGACCTTCACACTTGCACATTTCCTTCTTCCATTTCATCTCTATCTCTCTTCTARGAAAGGTTAGTGCTCTGTAAAGTTTTCATTGTCCAAAAAAAGGGTTAAAAGCTCGGGCTCTACCCACCCAAAGCTCCCACAAGCGGCTGGACACCTTCTCGCTGCACCCCCCMCTTCTCCGCTGGCCGGGCTGTGCTGCCAGCACAGGACATCAAATTTCAAGGTGGCACAGGCTCTGTCTCTATGTCTCCTGGGGGGTGGTGGGGGGACCTGCCTGATGCCTCTCGGTGCTGTTCCACTCTTCCACTCTTCCACCCTCACGGCCAGGCCTACCTCACCCAGCCGCATGGCTTCCCCTCCCCTGCCCAGCCAGCAGCTGGGCCAKCGAGGTCTGACCTGCTTCCCTCACCAGAACCCAAGAGAGCTTCCCCCAGGAGTGCTCTGCTTTTAACCCCTGTGTTCTCAGAGGCGTATCCAGTGTCCTCAGTGGCCAAACCAGGAGCCAATATTCAAATCTGAACACCTATTGGCCTGATCACTTCATATCCCAGAAAACGTACTTCCTCTCAAACCACGACAGTTTCCTCAACTTTAAATCAATCATTGCCAATATGAACAAGGCCAGGTTGGACAGGGCTGGGAGCAGCCTGGGACAGTGGGAGGTGTCCCTGCCCATGGCAGGGGTAGAACTGGAGGGGCTTTAAGGTACCTTCCAGCCCAAACCATTCCACTATTCTGTGATTCTATGATTTGCCTCACACACAGCCCCTGACTGTGATTTTACACAGACATGGGCACGTCTGGCTGATTTCTTCCCTGGTGACTGGCCCAGAACTGCTTTTGTCTAGAGTGGAGAGAAGTTGCACCAAGAAGCTTCAGACTTGATATGAGGGAACATTTCTTTGGTGAGAAGGTGATCAAACACTGGAGCAGGGTCCCCAGTGAGGTGCTTGATGCCTCAGGTCTGACAATGCTCAAGAAACATCTGGACAGTGCTCTTAACAACAGGCTTTGAATCTGGGTCAGTCCTGCTCAGGCAGATGATCCCTGTAGGTCCCTTTAGATTCTATTCTATTCTATTCTATTCTATTCTATTCTATTCTATTCTATTCTATTCTATTCTATTCTATTCTATTCTATTCTATTCTATTCTAT